>BLSH010558114.1:180270-194673 GCA_018402905.1 Glandirana rugosa | reverse complement strand
GCATTAAAAGGAAAGGACTATCTGAAGTACCGTCGTTCTCAGGGGAGGGTTACGGACCTCATCCGATCAGTGCCTTGTGCCGGCGACCGTACCTCGTTTCTAAATACCCTCTCCCCAGGATATCCCATTAATACCTCCACCCCGATTGGGTGTGTAAACGACGGTACCTCAGATAGTCCTTTCCTTTTAATGCCATAAATAAACTATATTTAAAAGTCAAAAGAATGAAAAACGATTTTATGTTTAGGTTTTTTTTCTATATTTTTTTTTTGAAAAAAAAAAGTTGCCAAAACCGGTTAAATATAAGAAGGAGTATAGACACTATTTTTTTTAGTGTTAGCCGCAAATAACTAATAATGGTCCCAAAAAAGTGTCAAAATGGTCCGACATGTCCGCTGCAATATCGCAGTACCGCTAAAAATCGCAGATCGCCGCGATTACTAGTAAAAAATTAAAAACTTTTGCGCAAACCAATCAATAAACGCCGATTGTGATTTTTTTTATCACAGATATGAGGAAGAATATAAATTGGCCAAAACCGTTGAAAAAAAAAAGTTTTTTTTTTATATCTTTTTTTTGGATTTGTATTTTAGCAAAAAGTAAGAAAACTGAAAATTTATATCAAATAAATACCGTAATTTTCCTTTCCTGATAGACTCCATGGCAGCAAATGTGTGGGTTAGCCCCACCTCCATAATTACCCTATAGGACCCCTCTCCCATAAATCTTTGCTCCATGCCAGCGGCCGTGTTCCGTGACTAGCCTACTCCAGGCATTGGGAGGGGACTCTTGCTGCCATGAAGTCTATCAGGAAAGGAAAATTACGGTAAGTATTTGATATAAATTTTCCGTTTTCCTGAAAGACTCCATGGCAGCATATGTGTGGGAAATAACTCGCTGCACACACGGGTGGGAAATGCTGAGCAAAGAAAGTTTACTTAACACCGTCAACCAACGGTCCCTGTAAACCAAAACTAACTTGAAGATAGAGCAGCTGGTTCAACACATTAATGGGACATAGACGTGTTGATAGAAAACCAGGAAGCTGCCCTGCAAATTACTCCGGGAGCTACAAGACGCAAAGCTGCCCAGGTGTAGACCAGCTCCAGGTCGGGTGAGCAGACACTATCTCCAAAAGAGCCCAGCCCTTGGCTCTGTTAGCCTGTTGGAACCTAGGCACCCTTTGTTTGATATAATGCAAAGTAAAGACAGCACAAGCCATTACTTTACAGAAGCCATGTTCATTGAATAACCAGCAGGAACAGGAAACACCACACAGGAAATAAGTACAACACAGATGCACCATAGAGTTGCATTTAAAGAAACATAACATCCATAACAATCCGTGCCACAGTCACCCTAAATGGGGCACGTTCCTCTGTCCTTTCTGGCAAAAAGGATGAACAGGCATTCTGAAGGCTGAAGGAAGCTATGCTTGTAGATATGACTTTACAATTTCTGAGGGATTCCTAAAATTAAAGGAAGGCACTGCTGGAAGTCAAATCAGTAATCCCTGTTTACTGTACATGTGCTTTAACCAACTAAGCCACATTGTGCCATCACCCACGCAAGTTAGAACTCTAAGGATGGCAGAACACTTTCTTGGCTCCCACTAAGACTGATACACCCTTGAGGATTGAGTCAAGCATAGGTAACAGCACCGCTCAACTGGAAGAACGTAAGAAAGTTCTCCAAGACCAGTAAACCAATCTCTGAGGCTTCTTATGCCAACGTGATAGCCGGGAAAAGGTGAACCCGACCAAGCTCTGAGCCTAACTGCTTCCTTGATGAATTGTTGAACAGGAAGATGCCTAGACCAACAAAAAAACCTGTGAAGACCAATAAGGCTGACACTTGGGCTCCGAGGGAGCTGACCGCTAGAGCCAGAATTAAATCTGACTGGAGGAATATTTAAAACTGCTAGATCACTACATGATCTGTCAGCAGCAGACATGTATTGAACAACTTTGACCAGATTCTCCTGTTAACTTTGTCTGCGTTCATTCTTCTAGTATTCAAGTGAGTGGAGATGACTCTGGAAGAGCAACCGGGGACCTCCAATCTTGAGAACCAGGCCATCTGACGCAACCGTGCTGGACATGGATGTAGAATTGTACTCAGTGACAAAAGGCCTGGCCTGAGGAGAAGGTGTAATGGGTTCTGGAAGCTGAACTGTGCTAGCAAGGGGAACCATGACTTAATTGGTCGATAAGACATCACTGCCACTAACACCACAGCCTCTGTTCGGAGTTTTTGAACAAAACCCGAGGTTGACCAGGATTGGAAGAAATGCATAGGTCCTACTGCATTCCCAATGATCCATCAGGACATCTACACCTGAAAACCTCCACATGTAGAGACCATTTGTTGTGGACTCTGGACAGAACACCGTTAGAACTTTTTGGACTTTGAATATACGCTGCTTGAGCTGTAGGCTTCATTGTTCTGAGCCCAAGACATAATTGGTCGGCTTTCTGTAATAGAGAACAGGCTGTGAGTCCCCAGGCTGTCTAACGTAAGAAACTGCCGTAGTGGATTAACTTAACACTGATGCTCCCTACATTATATGGTGAAAGGCCTGAAATCTGCTTCCTGGCTTCCTGGCTTCCACTGCTGGAGAAACCCCTCGCAGAAGGCTACCTTCTCCAGCTTCCACTTGATCCTCAGATAGGTAGACACTATAGTGCCAATCAATTTAGACGCTGATTGGCATGCAGTTGGGAAGAAGACGGGGCCAGGAGTATTCAGATCCAGAACATTGGGATCCAAAGCCAAGGCAATGATTCCCCAGATTATATTGAGTCCTGAGGTCCACAAGAGACCGAGTGGGCTCCAGGTGTTTCCCTGCCAGATTCGGCAGCCAGCTTAATTTGTGGAGCATAGAAAAGACCTGAGCTCTGGGCTCCAGCAGCTGCCCTCCGTCTTGAGATGGTAGGACAAGGACCTCCACGCAACTAGGTCGGCGTATGCCCCTTGTTTTGATAAGACTAACAGCCAATACGACCCTGAGAAAACACACAGGGTGATGTTGAAAGCCCGAATGGCTGGAGCTGGAGATGGTCTTGACCTACAGTGAACCGAAGGAACTTGCGGAAGTCTTCTACAATGGGCACATCAAGGTAAGAATCTTAAGTCTATTGAACTTCTCCTTTGCTGAAGAATGTCTCAGGTGTGCAAGGTCTAAAACCGGCCTCCGCAAGCTTCTCCACTTCATGACCATAGAGGGGCAAGCACCTGCCCTGAAAACTCGCATTCAGAGACTGGCACAGCAGCACTTCGCGACTCCAGTGACTTACGTAAGGCATGAGTATACGCTTTCTTTATCTCAGTGTGAGGAAAAAAACATGGAAATGACTCAGAGAAAAAAGGGAGGACTTCTGATGAACCATGCATGTCCCGAAAAAACAAATACTTTGATGACCAAATAGTCTGAGGCCCAACTCAGTAGCTTCGTGGCACCCAGAGTTCAAGCTTTAGCACACTTCTAAGAGGGATATCTGGTCTTTTCACCAGCTCTTCCTAAAGTCCCGTCCTGGACTGTAAAAACATGCAACCCTCGCACGCTCTGCACTTTTCTCTAGACTTTCCCCTTGTATATAGAAAGTGTGGTATGGCGCTGCCACAGGTGTATATATATATATTAGTGATAGGTTGAAAGAGCCAAGACTGCTGCCCTCACTAAAACACCCTTGGGTGTTGAATATGTAAAAAATATAAAAGAGGTGAGTGTGGCCCTGTCTATAATTATGTGTTCCCAAAGAAAACCGTGTTATTGTCAAATGGAATCAATGAGTGCTGCTGCTATGTCTCTGTGCTGAGATCTAAAACCATATATTCTGAAACAGCGGGGATACTTCCCGAAATGTTTTTTGTCCTAACATTCACCAAATTTAAAATTATTAATGACGTGCCAATTATATTTGAGACAATCAGGTAAAAACAAATGTGCAAATAATCAAATGTGCAAACGTGCAAACAGCAAGAGATATCAAACCTCACAGGTATACTTCCTAAATCACCAGGTGGGAGTGAAGGTCTGCTGAATGGAGGATAGTTGAGCCAGCACCTCCGTGAACCTGCTTACTCCCGTTTGCTCCGTCACACAAAGGGGGACCCCTCGGGTCAATCCCTCATGCCCAGGGAGATCCACATATAATAAAAGAGAAAACTCCAATGTGAAAGTAATGTTGGCAGCGGTGCTATCAAATAATATACACTCACAGTTGTACTTTGAGAAAGTCTCCAAGAGAAGTCATACAGGTGGATCGTTATGGCTTCCTGCGTTCCACCAAATCCAAGCCGGAAGTGCGAAATGCGCTCACTGGCTCCGCCTACTCCCCTTGTAGCCTAGCCAGTGCTGTCCTAAGGTAGGACCTCAACTTGCCAACTGTGGCCCCGGTTACGGTGCTATCCAGCTTGCCAAAAGATGAAGCTCCCTAACAGGAACCAGGGCTGTCTTAATAGCATCATGGACCCCTGGGCAAAGTAATGCTCTGGTGCCCTTACTAGCCTGCCACAATGTATGCACCTACTCTCAAGAATCAAAGTATGAATAGTTGATAGAAATAAACATATATTTATTAGTACTTTCAATAAAACTGAGTTTAAGCCTCATACACACGGACGTTTTTTACCACCGCATTTTATAGCATTTTTAGCAGCTCTCAATGGCCCCATTCTAAAGCTGACGTTTTTAAACTGTAGATGGTGTCACCGTTCTGTAAATCCAATGCAGGACCCGCACGTTTCGAGGCTGTAGCGTTATGTTGTTTTTGATGATGAGCCAGCAAAACGCTAGCTAACGCGCATTGACGATGTAGCGATGTTAACTGGCATTTTTAGCGGCTGCGTTTTCAGCTTTAAAAATAGCAGAGGAATTTTTTTTTTTAACAAAACGCGACATAGCGCTGACACTCATTAACGCGCATTAACGCTAATGCAAAAAGCAGACGAAATCACGCTTTTCACGCTGATTTTTGCCTGCCGTCGGTACCGACGTTTTGCTATTACGCCCGTGTGTATGAGGCCTAAACAATAAGAAAATGTGCCATAAATCAAAGACTAATATCAGAACAAGGGCACAATACTGGGGGAAGCAAAAAGACACAGTATGGGGGGGGGGGGGGGTCAGGAGAGCACAATACTGGGTTTAGGAGGGCACAGTACAGGTTCCAGGACACAGCCATCCTTAGACAGTTTAGTAAAAAGGGTGAGTGTACTGGGACAGTTGGCAAGTATGACACTATGCAAGATTATCATGGGGCCCCCATGCACCTGGGGCCCCTGGGCATTGCATAAACTCACCTGATGCCTTATGTGCATTAAATTATCCTCAGAACCTGTGTAATTCATATGTGTCCTGGATTAAAGGGATGATGTGGCAACCCTAGGCGGTGGGTGCGTAAAGGAGGATTCAGAGTTTCTGCTGTGAAGGCTGGACCTTGACCTTGACCTATGACAAATACAACTGGAAAAAAAGTTGTGACCTAATGAGGTGTTTATCGTGTCGTGCCGTGTAATATCAACCTGACCTAGAAGGACTCACAAAGCAAACTAGGATAGAAAGGAGATGTAGTAAAATCAGCAAAAAGAGTACCCGGATAGCAAGGTGAGGAAGGGTTAGACCCCCCTCTCATACCTGCTATCCCAGGGCTGGCCACACGGGGGGCAGTGATACTTCCCCAGCGTGAAACTGCCCAGAAAGACTGACAACCTGCCCAGGTGATCAATCATGCCAGAATCACACAGACAGCATACAATGCAGACCATCCCCTGTGATGATTGCACACAGCACTTTGGGAACTGCTGCAGCTGCCCACAGAGAAATCCATATATCAGCAGTACTGACCGCAGAATGAATTTCTCCGCTGTAATGTCACCACTGCCATCCACAGCACCCATGCGCTGCGTCCCTGAGCAGAAGTAACCCAGGGACACAAGGCCGGAAGAGAGAGCAGCAGCTTGGAACACCCATGTGCTCCAGCTGCCATAGGCTGGAAGACACCAGGGCCAGAGAAGGAAACAGACAAACAGAAAATACACACATTGCTGCCATGGAATGTGTAATATAAAAGTATACATCACCGCACACGGCAACTTCAATCCTGCTTCCACAATCGGATCGGATCGGGCCTGGTAAGATAATCACACCGGGCTTGTTTCTTAGTCTAGGACAGTATACACGCACCGGTCTTTAGCAGATAGGGCCACCTGCTCTCAGCTAGGCTTTCTGGCCAGGCGCACTTTTCAGCTACTCCCCAGGGCTCCGACTTCAGCGCTACTCTGCTTTATACACTCCATACTCTGCTCTCAGCTAGGGCCTATCGGAGGGATGTAATTCCTCTGGCCGCTTCACCGATTCCTGACTGTGGGGGACTCTTCAGAGAACCGTCTATTCGTTCCTACGGAGGAGGATAAAAAAGGAACACGGCCGCTGGCATGGAGCAAAGATTTATGGGAGAGGGGTCCTATAGGGTAATTATGGAGGCGAGGCTAACCCACACGTATGCTGCCATGGAGTCTGTCAGGAAATTTGTTTTTTTTTGCAAAATTGTCGCTCTTCTTTTGTTTATAGCGGCGATCAGAAATGACGCAGCGGTGATCAAATACCACCAAAAGAAAGCTCTATTTGTGGGGAAAAAAGGACGCAAATTTAGTTTGGGTACAACGCCGCACGACCGCGCAATTGTCAGTTAAAGCGACGCAGTGCCGAATCGCAAAAAGTGTTCTGGTCCTAAAGTGTGAAATCCTTCCGGGGCTGAAGTGGTTAAACTACGTTACCCTAAAAACCTAAAATATACCTTTGAAGTTTTTCAGAAGATCTTTTTAGAACTAGACATGGGGAATCTGTCTTCAAGAGTTCACAATTTAGAGTGCAAATTACTTTCCTGAAAGACTTTAAAAAAAAAGTTAATCCATTCTGTGTTCTATGTTCTTTACAGATATACTGCATGTTACATGTGTGTGTTTCAGTTTGATTTATTAGCTAAAAAATAGGTATTTATTTATTTATTTATTTTTTAAATAGATGTTTACATTTACATTTGATGCTGCTTTAATAATATTACATTTGTAACGCTTTGTAAATAATAAATGTTAATTTGTTTTGAAAGCCTGTTTCATGAGACTTCCTTTTTTTTAAAAAAAACATTATTATTATTATATAAAAACATTCAAACATATATCAAATACATTTGGAAAATTTGTTTTACTAACTTAAAAAAATGGAGTAAGTTACAAGAAAAAAATAAGTTAATATCACTTAAAACTGTAGTTCCAGACAAGAAACAGGACAACACAATGATGTAGTGGACAGCACATGGTTTAGAAACGGGAAAAATTGAGTTGGCTTTACCTAAAACTATAGTTCCAGACAAGTTGGCTTTACCTAAAACTATAGTTCCAGACAAGTTGGCTTTACTTAAAACTATAGTTCAAGACAAGTTGGCTTTACTTAAAACTATAGTTCCAGACAAGTTGGCTTTTCTTAAAACTATAGTTCCAGACAAGTTGGCTTTTCTTAAAACTATAGTTCCAGACAAGTTGGCTTTACTTAAAACTATAGTTCCAGACAAGTTGGCTTTTCTTAAAACTATAGTTCCAGACAAGTTGGCTTTTGTTAAAACTATAGTTCCAGACAAGTTGGCTTTTCTTAAAACTATAGTTCCAGACAAGTTTAGGTATGTATTTCTAACTTAAAACACTATGGTCTATAAAATGAAAAAATTGAGCTAGCTTTACTTAACCAGTTGCTGACCGCCCGTCGTGGACTGGCGGCAGCGACATGACTCGATATCGCATATCGCTGTCACCTGACGGCGGCTGAGAGACTGCGCATTCACTGTGTATCGGGGGCACCAGGGAGCGGGAAGTATATATATTGGCCAAAACTGATGAATAAATTTGTTTTTTATATATTTTTTTCGATATGTATTTTAGCAAAAGGCAAGAAATATTGTTTTTTTTTTTTCAAAATTGTCGCTCTTTGTTTGTTTATAGCGGTGATCAGAAGTGACGCAGAGGCGATGAAATACCACCAAAAGAAAGCTCTATTTGTGGGAAAAAAGGACGTCAATTTTGTTTGGGTACAATGTCGCACGACCGCGCAATTGTCAGTTAAAGCGACGCAGTGCCGAATCGCAAAAAGTGCTTTGGTCATAAAGTGGGAAATCCTTCTGGGGCTGAAGTGGTTAAAACAACAAAGTTGAAAACATGAAAAGTCTAATCAGTCAGCCCAAAATAAGTTTAGTTGACAGTACTAAAAAGGTGATGAAAATAGTTGCCTCATTTTTTTTAGTAGACTCAGCACAATATTCTTTACAGTGTGAATGCCGTTAACATTTCTGAGCTGTAGAAGAGACTTCCAGATCAGTGGGAGAGGAGTGTGGACTCCATCCATTTACCATAGAGATGAAGCACTTACATCTAGCCACTAACCACCAAGGCTGCGTGTAGGTGGGTGATTGTTCTCTCCTCTCTTCTCTCTCCTCTCTCCACTCCCCAATTCCCTCCACCTCTTTTGCTGGGGATTGCATGCTGAATACCCAAAAAAAGATTCTTCTAGCAGTATTACATTTGATGTTAGTGAAGTATTAATGCATTACTAACCCCTTCACTCCGTATGCAAATATGCAGCCCCACTGGACTTGGCTTTTTTCCGTGGGGCCCCATATTTGCGCATCTCCCTTTGTGCTGGGAGCCCGCTGCACGGCGCACTCCCGGCACAGAGACCGGGGTCTCACCCGATGCCCCGGGCCCCGTTCTAACGATGGGGACCCGGAATGACCGATTCTGGATCACCTGTTCGCAATGAAAGCCTCTAATTGGCTATCACAGTGATCAGTCACTGTGAAGGTCGCCCCCGTATTTTCTGTCTCTATGAATGGACGAGAGAGATACATTGCATCATTCTCTGTCCTTGCAGAGATAGAAAAAAAAATAATAATAATGAAAAAAATAAAAAATCTTTTTTTTTTTTTTTTCAAATGCCTAGATCAAGGTTTGCTTTACAGTAGGCCAGTGCCAGGGTTAGTGTTTGGGTCAAGGTCAGGGTCAGTATTTTTTAAACAGGATTTTTTTTTAAATCAGCATCAGTGTCTGTGTGTTTTAGGTAGGATTAAAAAAAAGCAAAATGCGCCCTATGGTTTCTGGGCTGTACTAGGGGTACAAACAACAAACATAACATACAGATATGTGGTATCGCTGCAATCGTCAGGAGCAGGAGAATTTATTTTGGGTTGTCCTTTGGTGGTAGGTTATGGTAGTAGCAAGAAATATACAGTTAAATAAAATTATTATTTTTTTTTAACTATTTTGGACCAGCCTTCTTTGATAATGAAAAAAAAAATCAGGAGATATCCATTACCATTCACCACCAAATGAAAGCTCAATTTGTCCTGAAAAAAACTAAGTATCTACCTGGATGCAGGTAGTAGTGACGATATGTAGGGTTTTAAATGTCTGTCAGGACCTGTGTTGCTACTTGGCTCACCTGCGGGTGGTCGTCTTGCTTTCAGCACCAGACAGGGACAGATTAAGAGCATCATTTACCTGGTGCTGAGGATTTTGGTGGGGCCTTTTTATGGAAATAAATAAAATGAAAATGCAAGCAATTTTGTGTTAAAACAAAGAGCAGGGCTGGGCAGTATTAGTGACTCACACCATTGGGCTGGGCCTATCTTAAGGAAGGGGCCTGGAGCTGCAGCTCCAATAGCCACTATGTTAATCCAGCCCTGGCACCAGAGGGTGTATTTCTGGTGGCCACCAGCGGGTGTCTCCCAGCAGATGGACTTGCTGGTTATCAGGATGCACCTGACTTGATCTGCTGGGAGTATATAAGCCCACCCTTCACAAAGGTCCCGGGCTTCAGTATTGCTCTGCAAGCCGTGTTCCTGCCTGAGCCTCTTCTGTCCTCTGATCCTTGTTCCCGCACCTGACCCGGAGCCCTGTTCCCTGTGACCTGCGTCCTATTGCTGCTGACCTTCTGTTCCCCTTGTCCCCTTTCTCTGCCGGTATTCTGTTGTGTGTCTCCTTATTTGTAATAGTTAGTTAGTTAGTTAGTTAGGGCATTTACTTGGTTTCTTGTTTCTTTGACATTTCACCTTGTTTGTTTATTTTCATTGGCGCTGGTATTGGATGCATGTCATTTTCTTTAATAAATATATCTTTTTCACTTATCCCTGTGGTCCTGATTTCTGTAGGTGCAGCCAATTGATCTTTTTATCCTCGCTGGATGCTTGCATCCCCTGACAATGTCAGAATTGTAAAATAGGACTTAGGCATGAAGATTTGCTTTACCCTTAGGCCTCTTGCACGCTGCAGCTTGAAAAAGCTCAGTACAGCTTATTTTTTTACTGAGCTAAAATACAGCGCATTCATTTTAATGTGCCTATGCACACAGGCGCGTAAACAAGCTGTGTGCATAGGCACATTACAATTAATGGGCTGTATTTTAACTTTTTCAAGCTACAGTGTGCAAGAGGCCTTAGGCGCAAAGGGGTTAACATACATTTTCCCCTTTTTCTCACAAGCTGAAAAGACTAATTAAAATACAATAATTAAATAATTATTAATAATTAATAAATACAAAAATAAAAATACAGATGTTTTAAAAATGATGTCTGGTCCTCCTCCCAATGCTATTAGTTCATCACACCGGGCATTCAGCCTGACGCGGACAAAAAACTGTCAGATACTTTACCTCTTTCCTGCCAATTCTGTAGCAAGTGTAGTGGTGTGTGACCAATCAAACGCTCCGGTTCGGCTGTTTGTCCATTTTTTCACTTCTACAATACAGTGCTCAGTAGGCTTGAGAAGGATGATATCTTTGAAATATTCCTGGGCTGCATAGAGATGGTGAATGACGGGACCAAAGCTGATGTCAATCAACACGTCTCCTCTAAATTCACCTGCATTAAAAGATTCAAAACAACCTTCAAGGAGAGCTATGGAATAGTGTCTATGGAGTTTATTTACTAAAGCAAATCCACTTTGCACTACAAGTGCACTTGGAAGTGCAGTCGCTGTAGATCCAAGGGGGACAAGCAGGGAAAATAAAAAACAGAATTTTTCCTTGTACATGATTGGATGATAAAATCAGCAGAGCTTCCCCTGATTTCAGATCTTCCCCTCAGATTTACAGCGACTGCACTTCCAAGTTCATTTGCAGTGCACTTGTAGGGCAGAGTGGATTTGTCTTTAGTAAATCAACCCCTATGCATTTGAATTCAGGACAGTTAAAGCACAACTGTGTTACATCTAAATATCAATATAGGCCATTCAAGGAATGGACATATTTTTTAAAGGTCCGCTCATTCAAAACTGATATTTCAGTTATTGGTGGGTGCCGGAGAGTTAAACCAGTTTCTTCTATCTCTATGCTGAGGTCCCGGCTCTGCACACCTGCTGTTCCCATTATGAGGGGCTCCCACCATCCCTTACAGCAGTGGTTCTCAACTCCGGTCCTCGGGACCCACCAACAGGCCAGGTTTTCAGGATAACTGAAATACATCACAGGTGATATAATTTGCTGCTCAGTGATTGCAGTATTCTAGTCTGCGTCTCCTCAAGGTAATACTTAAAATCTGGCCTGTTGGAGGGTCCCGAGGACCGGAGCTGAGAACCACTGCCTTACAGCCTAACCAGACGGAGAATTATGGCAGGGGGATCTCATTGTTAGAATATTCCACACACAATATTCCAGGGACTCCTTGGGCAGACAACCAGGGCTCCCTTTAATGAAGATGATTGGTCTTTTAACACATTTGGATGTATGATGTTGTGCTAATGTTCTGCCTCCTTATGTATATTCTTAGACTCCAACAGCAAGTTAAAGCGGTAGTAAAGTCCACATTTTGATTTATACCTACAGACCTATAAGTCTTACCTGTAGGTACAGTAAATATCTCCTAAGTGTGCACCGTTTAGGAGATATTTAATTTAGTAGTAGCCGGTGACGTCACTGGTACATGGACATTGCACTCTGAAAGGACAGTGCTGTCCATTCAGAGCTCTGTGCTGAGACCGTGACTCCTGTGCACAGCATCGCGGCTCGGCCATTCAAACGGACAAAGTCCCCGAACCCAGAAAGAAGACTGTGTGAAGATGGAAGGCTTGGCAGCAGTGACAGTGTGCAGCAAGAGGGCTTTTTGATTTTCCTAAAGAGCGGATCAGCAGAAATTCTACTTTGTCTCCACCTGGTTTGTCTACATATATGACTCTTTCACCCTCTTTCAGTCATATCTTCACTTGTGCAAGACCGTTCCTGCAAATAGTTAGTTATGCTTAATTTCTCCTAAAATATACTTCATGCACAAAGAATTTATTATTCAAAAATAGCTTTACCTACCTGATGAAAATGCATTGTGAAATTTCCCCATAGGAAACCTAAAAACCTCATGAATAAAGGGCATATCTGGATTACTGGAATAGTACGTGTCTAGAAAACTTCGGGAGTGGAAGCCGTGTACATGGTAGAGTTTATGAGATCCGGGCTCCATCCTGTAATATTGTTATCTCCACTACAGCAATATTCCAGTGAGTATCCTATCTTCTGATATGTGCGATAAATTCAACTGTTTCAATATTAAAAGGACTTCATTAGAATGTCTCTCCATATTTGTACATTGTGACTCAAGTCATCATGCTTTGAGATTCAGGTGACTGCATTGTGATCAACCAACAAAGTAAAGCCACTTTTTTTCTTTTGCCAGTTTTGGGAGTAGAAGAGGGTTGATCCTCTCTTAGACAAATTACCACATTACAAGTATAGAACAGAGTTTTTTTTTCTGTGCCCATAATGTCTTGTGTGTTTTTGTTTATGTAGCTGTAGATTTTGTGGAAGCAACGATGAGTCGTCAGATGAACCTTGTAAAGAACTTGTTTATTCCAGCCAGCAGAGAGCCACGTGCAGTGGTGTATCATCCATGGGTGGAGGGTGTTCACTGAACACGGGCCCTGAGGGGTGGGGGGGCCCACTGTGCTCTGACTGACACTGCACCCCTGGATGATCTCTCCATGACAGCCAGGGATGATCGGTGTGGTGTGGGCTTGCACACGGGCCCACCAATTTCATGATACGCCCCTGGCCACGTGTAAAACTTTTTTCCTTTCCCTACTTCTTGTTCCCACCCCAGGTCCTCACACATCTATGTAATCAGTAACACATACATATTCTACATCTTTCCTCTTTTAAAGAAATGATATGCATATATAAATTTATTGTAATATAGAACCAACAAGGAGTGCTGCATAGCAAGGAACGAAAACAAACTACAATGTAAAAAACGCAAAATGGTGAGTAAGAGTCAGCATGACTCTTCCAAGTCTTGGAACTTTGGATTGGGTTTACATACTCTTCCAGATCGAGTAACAACTTGTGGGGATTGCGAGTCTGAAACCTCTTGCCTGTCGCCATCAGAATTTTGTTGTGGTTGTGCGTTACATCCATTTTTTGAAGTTTCAATTGGCACAGCAGCAGATGGCTGTGCTTGGGGTCTTGGAGTGATCATAGACACATGGGCAACAGTAGTACAGTATGATTCAGGTACCTGTAGGCAGGGCCATCTTAATAACATTATGGGCCCCTGGGCAAAGTAGTGCACTAGGGCCCCTACCAGGGAGATGGTGACCTGCGGCGCGCTATACGCGCAATAGCAAGGAGTGTGGCTAAATGATGCTACATATTGTGCATGGCTTTTGAGTCTGATTAGAAACAACAAAAACACACAACTAGGTAATAATCCCAAATTTAATTCACCCCCCTATACACACTGGCCCTCCCTCTCTACACACTGCCCCCATCACCCATATATACTGACTCCCTGTACACACTGCTCCAACTCCTTTTGAAACTATCCCCCTCCTTGCACACACTGCCCCCATGTCATAAATGCCTCTCCCACCCTATCAGTGGCCTGTACTTATGTAAGACTATACACAGTACAAATGGGGCAGGAGGGCACAGTAGAGGGGAGGTCAGTAGGGTACAGTATAGGGTGTAGTAATGTATAATGTCAGGTTTGGGAAGTATAGGTGGTATAGTGGCAGGATTGGGTGTAGTGAGGACATTCAGTATGTAGTGGGGACAGTCAGTGTGCAGAGGGGCAGTCAGTGTGCAGTGTGGGGCAGTCAGTGTGCAGTGTGGTGCAGTCAGTGTGCAGTGTGGGGCAGTCAGTGTGCAGTGTGGGGCAGTCAGTGTGCAGTGTGGTGCAGTCAGTGTGCAGTGTGGGACAGTCAGTGTGTAGTGAGGGCAGTCAGTGTGCAGAGAGGAGCAGTCAGTGTGCAGTGTGGGGCAGTCAGTGTGCAGTGTGGTGCAGTCAGTGTGCAGTGTGGGGCAGTCAGTGTGCAGTGTGGGGCAGTCAGTGTGCAGTGTGGTGCAGTCAGCGTGTGACTGACGGGGTGTGA
>BLSH010558114.1:120425-160190 GCA_018402905.1 Glandirana rugosa | reverse complement strand
CGTTATTTGTTAATTATTTTGTGTCAATGTATTTTTGTAATGTATGGACGATTCTTCTTTTTTTATATTTTGTGTAATTGTTATATCATACCATTCGTAATTGTATTTTTTAATGTATGGACGTTTCTTTTGTACTATTTTTGTCATTGTTTGTCCATACGTATGTTTTATAATTGTTATCTCTCTCTTGTCTCTCTCTAATCTCTCTTTTGTTCTCTCTCTCTCTCTCTCTTTTTTCTTTGCATGTAGACAAAAAAAAACAAAAAAATTGAAAAAAAAAAAAAACAAAAAAAAAAACATTGATTTTTAGTATCACACATTAGTGAATTATTAGCGTAGGGTGCAGCAGACACAGCGATAGGCACACTGACATAGGGTCTCCAAAGATGCCAGTGCATTTTGAGAGACCCAAACCTGGAACTGATTTTTAGTTACAAAAAAAAAAACAAAAAAAAAAAAAAGTTAAAAAAACAAAAAAAAACAGATGTACGTTTCTTTTTTCTCTCTCTCTCTCTCTCTTGTTTTCTCTCTAATCTCTCTCTGTTCTCTCTCTATTGTTAATATTTTGTATGCATACCTGTTTGTTACTGTTTTTATCATGTTTTCTTTGCAGGTATGTAATTTTTTATGTTAATGCTTACCATACTATATTGTTAATGTGTTTTATATTTTTTTCTTCTTAGCAGGTATGTAATGTTTTTATGTAACTGTGTTTTATTAATTGTTTATTGCTTTTCAGGTACGCCATTCAGCTGCAGCACTGATTTATTAATGGTGACAGCAAAAGCGTTTGCTCCCACCATTCATAAAGCAGCGACTCCAGCGCTGTTGGCGGTGATTTCACCACCACAGTTAAAAAAAGAGAAAATATACCGGAACATAGGGGCAGTGGGTGGAACTTGGGGCGGATTGCCCCTATGCTCTGGTATATTTTTTTAAAAAGTGGCTATGCCCACCATTAGAAGTAGGAGGATGAAGGGAGGTTTTCTAATGGTGGGCATACCCACCGATTGATTCTTTTTTTTCATGAAAACAAGAACATTACAATATATGCCCAACAAGGACCCGCGACATACTAGTGTGTTGCTGGTCTTCTCAGGCTATCCTGTCCCACCGGGGAACGTGCAAATGCAGCTGGTGGTTCTGCCAGCTGACCATAGAGCTGATTGAAGACTAGAATGGCTCCAATCATCTCCATGGCTTAAGAAACCGGAGGCTACGAGCATTTTGTGACTTCGCTTTCGCCAGATATAAACAGCGCCATTGGGAAATTGGGGAAGCATTTTATCACACCGATTTTGCTGTGGTCAGATGCTTTAAGGCACATATGTCAAACACAAGGCCCGCGGGCCGAATGCGGCCCTCCAGGCCTTGTCATGTGGCCCTCGCACCCAGTTTTGCAGCCGGAATGTGGCAGAACTCCATTTTGCCACCTCCAACTTTCACCCTCTGCTTTCACTCCCTGCAAGGTGAGACAAAGCCGCCTACAAAGGGAGGCAGTAGAGCCAGGGAAGGTAGGAGAGAGATGCAAGGATGCTTCGGTGAGCGGGTTGGTGTTGTACATTGTGCATTGCGCACCCTTATACCCTGCATTCTGTACACTGCATACCCCTGAACCTTGTATGTAACGCATTCCTGAACCCTGTACATAGCATAAACCTCAGTTCTGCACTCTGTACATAACGTACTCTTGAACCCAGCACTTTTTACGTATCGCACCCAAGATACAACCGGCCCTTTTAGGGCAACCATAGGGCTAATGCGGCCCTCGATGAAATGGGGTTTGACACCCCTGCTTTAAGGGTTGGGGAAAGATCTAGAGTTTAGTAGACCACAAATTAAAAAAAAAAAAATATGCGACAATACCTATTTTTATCATAGGGAATATTTAAAATCCCTGTGATAAAAATAAAAATGATAAAAAAAAAAGATGAAAGGGACAGTGTAAAAATAAAATAAAAAAGCAAAATGAATAATTAAAAAAAAAAATGCACCCCTGCGCCCTGTGCACGCGCGCATAGTTGGACGCAAGCGTCAGTCTCGTGTCGTATGTAAACAACAATTTCACCATGCATGTGAGGTATCATCACGAACGTCAGATCGAGGGCAGTAATTCTAGCAGTAGACCTCCTCTGCAGATCTGAAGTGGTAACCTGTAAAGGCTTTTTAAGGGTTTTAAAAATGTACATAGTTTGTCGCCGCTTCGCGGGTGTGCGTTATTTTTAAAGCATGTCATGTTTGGTGTCTATGCACTCGGCATGAGATCAACTTTTATATTTCACCAAATATTTGGGCAAAATAGTGTGTTTTTGTGCATTAAAATTCAAAAAAGTGTTTTTTTCCCCAAAAAATGCGTTTGAAAAATTGCTGCGCAAATACTTTTTGAAAAAAAAGAATTGTAACACGCACTATTTTAATCTGTAGGGCCTCTGCTTTAAAAAAATATAAAATGTTTGGGGGTTCAAAGTAATTTTCTAGCAAAAAAAAGTATTTTTTCCATGTAAACAAAAAGTGTCAGAAAAGACTTGGTGCATCAAGTGGTTAGAAGAGTGGGTGATGTTGGGCATAAAATGCCAGGACAGTTCAACCCCCCCCCCAAATGACACCATTTTGGAAAGTAGACACCCCAAGGAATTTGCTGAGAGGCATGTTGAGGACAGTGAATATTTTATTTTTTTGTCATTAGTGATTGAAAAATGACAAAAAAAATAAAAAATAAAAAAAATACACAAAGTTGTCACTGAAATTATATATTGCTCACCCATGCCATGGGTATGTGTGGAATTACACCCCAAAATACATTCTGCTGCTTCTCCTGAGTACGGGGATACCCCATGTGTGAGACTTTTTGTGAGTCTATCCGCATACGGGACCCCGAAAACCAATCACCGCCTTCAGGATTTCTAAGGGCGAAAATTTATGCCTTCACCCCACACTACCTATCCAGGTTTCGGAGGCCATGAAATGCCCAGATAGCAAAAAAAAAACCCAAATGACCCCATTTTGGAAAGTAGACACCCCAAGCTATCTGCTGAGAGGCATGTTGAGTCCATGGAATATTTTATATTTTGCCACAAGTTTCCGGGAAATTACAATTTTTATTTACTTTTTTTTTTTTTACACAAAGTTGTCACTGAAATGATATATTGCTCACCCATGGGGAGTGTGGGGATACCCCATGTGTGAGACTTTTTGGGAGCCTATCCGCGTACAGAACCCCGAAAACCAATCACCTCCTTCAGGATTTCTAAGGGCATAAAATGGTGATTTTACTCCTCAGTACCCATCACGGTTTTGGAGGCCCTGAAATGTAAAGGTAGCACAAAACCCCCCCAAATTACCCCATTTTGGAAAGTAGACACCCTAAGCTATTTGCTAAGAGTAATGGTGCGTATTTTGCAGCTCTCATTTGTTTTGGAAAATGAAGAAATAAATCAATTTTTTTTTTTTTTTTTTACTATTTTCAAATGTCAAAACTTTGTGACAAAATGTGAGATCTGCAAAATACTCAAAATACTTCTCAGCTAATAGCTTGGGGTGTCTACTTTCCAAAATGGGGTAATTTGAGGGGGTTTTGTGCTATCTGGGCATTCCATTGCCTCCGAAACTGTGATAGGGAGTGAGGAGTAAAATCACCTTTTTACGCACTTAGAAAGCCTGGAGGCGGTGATTGGTTTTGGGGTCCCGTGCGCGGCTAGACTGCCAGAAAGTCTCACATATGTGGTATCCCCGTATTCAGAAGAAGCAGCAGAATGTATTTTGGGGTGTAATTTCACATATACCCATGGCATGTTCAAGTAACTTATCATTTAGTGAGAACTTTTAAAAAAAAAAATGTAATTTCCCCGAAACTTGTGGCAAAATATAAAATATTCCATGGACTCAACATGCCTCTCAGCAGATAGCTTGGGGTGTCTACTTTCCAAAATGTGGTCATGGGGGGGGGGGGGGGGGGGTTGTGCTATCTGGGCATTTCATGGCCTCCAAAACTGAGATAGGTAGTGTGGGGTGAAGGCATACATTTTTGCCCTTAGAAATCCTGAAGGTGGTGATTGGTTTTCGGGGTTCTGTACGCGGCTAGACTGCCAGAAAGTCTCACATATGTGGTGGTATCCCCGTACTCAGGAGAAGCAGCAGAATGTATTTTGGTGTGTAATTCCACACATACCCATGGCATGGGTGAGCAATATATAATTTCAGTAACAACTTTGTGTATTTTTTTTTTTTTTTGGTCATTTTTCAATCATTTATGACAAAAAAATAAAATATTCACTGTCCTCAACATGCCTCTCAGCAAATTCCTTGGGGTGTCTTCTTTCCAAAATGGGGTCATTTGGGGGGGGGGGGTTTGTACTGCCCCTCCATTTTAGCACCTCAAGAAATGAGATAGGCAGTCATAAAATAAAAGCTGCGGAAATTCCAGAAAATGTACCCTAGTTTGTAGACGCTATAACTTTTGCGCAAAGCAATAAATATACGCTATTTGGCTTTTTTTTTACCCGAGACATGTGGCTGAATGCATTTTGGCAAAAATTTATGACTAAAATTTAGTTTATTGTATTTTTGTAATAACATAAAGTTGAAAATATCATTTTTTTTCAAAATTTCCGTTCCTTTTTTGTTTATATCGCAAAAATTAAAAAGCGCAGTGGTGAACAAATACCACCAAAAGAAAGCTCTATTTGTGGGAAAAAAGGACGCAAATTTCATTTGGGTACTGCATTGCATGACCGCGCAATTACCATTTAAAGCGGCGCAGTGCCAAATTGAAAAAAGTGCTCCGGTCCTAAAGCTGGAAATCCTTCCGGGGCTGAAGTGGTTAACCACTTCAGCCCCGGAAGGATTTCACACTGTAGGACCAAAGCACTTTTTGCCATTCGGCACTGCGTCGCTTTAACTGACAATTGCGCGGTCGTGCGATGTTGTACCCAAACAAAATTTGCGTCCTTTTTGTCCCACAAATAGAGCTTTCTTTTGGTGGTATTTGATCCCCTCTGTGTCATTTCTGATCTCAGCTATAAACAAAAAAAGAGCGACAATTTTACAAATTTTTTTCTTACTTTTTGTTAAAATACAAATCCCCCCCCCCCAAAAAAATATAGAAAAACATTTTTTTTCATCGGTTTTGGCCGATTTATATTCCTCCTCATATTTTTGGTAAAAAAAAAATCGCAATCAGCGTTTATTGATTGGTTTGCGCAAAAGTTGCCGCATTTACGAATGATGAGAATTCATTTCTGGGGTTTTTATTTATTTATTTTTTTTTTTACTAGTAATGGCAGCGATCGATCTGCGATTTTTAGCTACACTGCGATATTGTGGCGGACACTTTTTTGGGACCATTGGCATTTATACAGCGATCAGTGCTATAAAAATGCACTGATTACTGTGTAAATGCCATTGGCAGGGAAGGGGTTAACATGCAGGGGGCGCTCTAAGGGTTAACTGTGTTCCTTGGGCGTGTTCTAACTGTATGGGGGCTGGGCTGGCAAGGGGAGGGGAGTGATCACGGCTTCCATATACAGGAAGCCTGTGATCACATCCCTTCCCCCTCTGCCAGAAGGGAGATCGGTGTTTACTTACATGGACCTCCGTCCTCTCACTGCAGGGGGACCATCGCGGGTAGCCGGCGGAGATCGAGTCCACCCTACCCGCTCCCTGCCCCCCCCCCCCGGGAAGACAAGGAGTGCGCCTCCGGTGGCGCGCGCTCACAATACTAGTTATCACGGCCGCCGTCAGGTGATGGCGGTTCGCGATAACGAGCCACTTTTCCGCCATCACGCTGCGGTGGGCAGTCAGCAAGTGGTTAAAGTGGTTGTCAAGAGTTGACAACCACTTTAAAGAGCTTTTTTTTTTTTCTTTGGATAGAGTAAGGAAGGGTCAGTTTTTTTGTCATTTGTGTTCCATTGGGGAGATTTCCCTTCACTTCCTGTCCCATAGCCAAAACAGGAAGTGAGGGGAAATCCCTGGTAGTCACCAGAACCAGTGTCTCCACTGAAAGATTTTCCAAACAAAATTTGGGATTTTCCTTCTCTCTTGGGGATAACAGTCACCAGGATATATATGGACGACGAATCCCCCTAATGGGGACACAGAGAGCAAAGAAACCTGACTGGTGTTCTAATCCCTCTCCACTCTGTACAAAACTAGAAAAAAAGTTTTGCCTTTGGTTGTAAATTAGCGAGGACTAATTAAAGGAGAAGTATGGGGAAAGCTTGTTTGGCTGTACTTCTCCTATGGATCACAGGAGTGCAGTTCGTTCTGCACTCCTGTGACCCGCTTTCAACTGACAGCGGGCTGAAAACCACTGTCGGCTCACGCCAGAGCCGGTCCAGGCTTGGGCAAGATTGCGGTAATGAAGTCAGGATTCACCCACATGCCTGGACCGGCATCTGGCTCAGCCTCTCAGCGAGCCACTGAGTGCCTGAGCCGGTTGCTCCCGCCCCCTCCACAGCCCCAAAAAACGTAAACCCCATTGGCTGTAATGCCATTGACCATATTACCTGCACATATTACCAACATTAAATATTAATAAAAGCAAATAAGAAAAGCCTTTGTCCTATTTTTTTTTTCTTTTAGCAGCTTAGTAGATGCCCCCTACCTATTCACGCGGTAGCGCAGTGTTCATTTTGATGTCAAATTTCAATTTAGTTTCAGTCTTTTGACTAAAATGCCATTTGAATTTTAGTCGTATTTTAGTCATCTGAATTTATTTTAGTCGACTAAAATAGTATTAATTAAGTTGACTAAAATATTTTAGTCAACAACATTAAGGCCTCTTGCACACAATACTCCTGTTTGAGTATTTACTTTTTAGCCGTTATTTTTGCATGTATTTTAGCGAATATGCGCCCAAGCATATGTGCGCATTTGCGCTTAAACGTATTCTCGCGTTCACAATATACTATGGTGATTTGTGCACAAGCGTATTTGCTCGCACGTGTGCGCACGAGGTGTAAATTACTTACCAAAAATGCAGATTTTGCTATATTTTTTTTTACTGAAGAATACGCGTCGCTTGTTTACGCACCTGTGTGCATAGGCACATTACAATAACGCCTCTTGCACACAATACTCCTGTTTGAGGATCTACTTTTTCAGACGTTTTTATTTTTTATGTATTTGCGCGTATTCGTGCGCATATGAGCGTACTTGCGTGCAAATTTATTCTCACGTTGGCGCTATGTTAACCACTTCAATACAGGACGTTTATACCCCCTTCCTGCCCAGACCAATTTTCAGCTTTCAGCGCTCTCACACTTTGAATCTCAATTACTCTCTCATGCTACACTGTACCCAAACAAAATTTTTATCATTTTTTTCACACAAATAGAGCTTTCTTTTGGTGGTATTTAAGAACCTCTGGGTTTTTTATTTTTTGCGAAATAAGTGAAAAAAAGCGAAAATTTTGAAAAAAACACTTTTTTAAGTTTCTGTGATAAAATTTTGCAAATAAGTAATTTTTGTTCATAAATTTGGGCCAAAACCTATACTGCTACCTATCTTTGGTAAAAATAACCCAAATAATTGGATATTATTTGGTCTGTGTAAAAGTTATAGAGTCTACAAGGTATGGTGCCAATCATTGAAAATTGATCACACCTGATGCACTGATGGCCGATCTCATTTCTTGTAGCCCTGAAATGTCAGGAATGTACAAATACCCCCCAAATTACCCCCTTTTGAAAAGTAGACATTCCAAGGTATTTAGTAAGAGGTATGGTGAGTTTTTTGAAGTTGTACTTTTTTCCCACAATTCTTGGGAACATTTTTTTTGTTTTGCACAAAATTGTAATAACAACAAGTTATTTCTCACACACAGCATATGTATACTTCCAATTACACCCCAAAATACATTCTGCTACTCGCCTCGATTATGGTGATACCACATGTGTGAGACTTCACAGCCTGGCCACATAGAGAGGTCCAACATGCAGGGAGCACCGTCAGGCATTTCTATGAGAAGAGTTTTCAAATCTAATTTCCTAACAACCTATTACACTTTTGAAGGCCCTGGAGCACCAGGACAATGGAATTACCCACAAAATGACCCCATTTTGGAAAGCAAACACCCGAGGTATATTCTTTGAGGCATGGGCTGCAGATAGGTATTTGGGTACTCTGATGGGCTGCAGATAGGTACTCAGGTATTCTGATGGGCTGCAGATAGGTACTTGGGTACTTTGATGGGCTGGAGACAGGTACTCGGCTAATCTGATGGACTGGTAAAAGATACTTGGGTACTCTGATGGGCTGCAGATAGGTACTCGGTTACTCAGATGGGTTGGTGACAGGTACTCGGGTAATCTGAAGGGGCAGGTGACAGGTACTTGGGTACTCTGATGGGCTGGTGACAGGTACTCGGGTACTCAGGTGGGCAGGTGACAGGTACTCGGGTACTCAGGTGGGCAGGTGACAGGTACTCGGGTATGCTGATGGGCTGGTGACAGGTACTTGGGTACTCAGATGGGCAGGTGACAGGTACTCGGGTACGCTGAAGGTCTGGTGACAGGTACTCGGGTACGCTGAAGGTCTGGTAACAGGTACTCGGGTACTCTAATGGGCAGGTGACAGGTACTCAGGTACTTTGCTGGGCTGGTGACAGGTACTCAGGTTCTCTGATGGGCAGGTGACAGGTACACGGGTACTCTGATGGGCTGGTGACAGGTACTTGGGTACTCTGATGGGCTGGTGACAGGTACTCTGGTACTCTGATGGGCAGGTGACAGGTACCCTGATGGGCAGGTGACAGGTACTCGGGTACTCTGATGGGCTGGTGACAGGTACTCAGGTACTCTGATGGGCAGGTGACAGGTCCTCAGGTACTTTGATGGGCTGGTGACAGTTACTCGGGTACTCTGATGGGTTGGTGACAGGTACTCGGGTACTCTGATGGGTTGGTGACAGGTACTCGGGTACTCAGATGGATTGGTGACAGGTACTGGGGTACTCACATGGGATGGTGACAGGTACTCGGGTATTCTGATGGGAAGGTGACAGGTACTCGGGTACTCAGGTGGGCAGGTGACAGGTACTCGGGTACTCAGGTGGGCAGGTGACAGGTACTCGGGTATGCTGATGGGCTGGTGACAGGTACTTGGGTACTCAGATGGGCAGGTGACAGGTACTCGGGTACGCTGAAGGTCTGGTAACAGGTACTCGGGTACTCTAATGGGCAGGTGACAGGTACTCAGGTACTTTGCTGGGCTGGGGACAGGTACTCAGGTTCTCTGATGGGCAGGTGACAGGTACACGGGTACTCTGATGGGCTGGTGACAGGTACTTGGGTACTCTGATGGGCTGGTGACAGGTACTCTGGTACTCTGATGGGCAGGTGACAGGTACTCTGGTACTCTGATGGGCAGGTGACAGGTACTCAGGTACTCTGATGGGCAGGTGACAGGTACTCGGGTACTCTGATGGGCTGGTGACAGGTACTCAGATGGGCAGGTGACAGGTCCTCAGGTACTTTGATGGGCTGGTGACAGTTACTCGGGTACTCTGATGGGTTGGTGACAGGTACTCGGGTACTCTGATGGGTTGGTGACAGGTACTCGGGTACTCAGATGGGTTGGTGACAGGTACTGGGGTACTCACATGGGAAGGTGACAGGTACTCGGGTATTCTGATGGGAAGGTGACAGGTACTCGGGTACTCTGATGGGCAGGTGACAGGTACTTGGGTACTTTGATGGGCAGGTGACAGGTACTCGGGTACTTTGACGGACAGGTAACAGGTACCCGGGTACTTTGATGGGCAGGTGACAGGTACTTGGGTACTTTGATGGGCAGGTGACAGGTACTCGGGTACTTTGACAGACAGGTAACAGGTACTCGGGTACTTTGATGGACAGGTGACAGGTACTCTGATGAACTGTGACAGCTACTTTGATGGGGTGGTGACAGGTCCTCTTTATTGGGGGGGGAATCAGTGTGCTTGGTGTAGACAGTGGGCGGTAACGATCTGTTACCGCAATCTCCCTCTCACACACGATCGGTTTGTGACAGGTAGAATCACGGTAACTGCTCATTACCGTGGTTTGTTTACATCACATGACTGGCTGTGATTGACACAGCTGGTCACGTGGTAAAGAGCCAATTCTATTGGCTCTTTAAATGGATCGGAGCTGGGCTTTGCCCGAGGGACAAGCCTCAGCCCTGATCACCGCGTTGCACGCCCCCAGGGGCGCGCACGAACGGCGTGCACGTGGAGGTCGGTAGTGACCGGCTGTGATTGGACACAGCCGGTCACGTGGTAAAGAGCCAATTTTATTGGCTCTTTACCGCGTTTGGGGGGGACCCATCCCCCGGCACACAATAGGTCCGCAATTGCCGCTCTGCAGGTCCCCAGGGGCCCAGAGTAGCAGCCAAAAGCGTCCGACGTCATATGGCGTCGGCCCGGATCGACGAGCAGTTCCTGCCGACGGTATTTTACAATGACTCGGTAGGGAACTGGTTAAGGACATTCGCATGCAAACACGTGCATAAGCGCGCATGAGGCATAAATTACTGACTAAAAATGCAGATTTTTCTATTTTTTTTAATTAAAGAATACACGGCGCTTGTGTGTGCATAGGCACATTACAATGAATGCGCTGTATTTTAGCTCAGTAAAAAAAAATAAGCTGTACTGAGCATTTTTAAGCTGCTATAGCTAAAATACAGCCCATTCATTTTAATGTGCCTATGCACACAGCTGCTTAACCACTTCAATACCATGCACTTAGAACACTTTACTACCAGACCAATTTTCAGTTTTCAGTGCTTTTGCGCTTTGAATGAGAATTGCGCGTTCGTGCGACGCTGCACCCAAACAGATTTTTTATCATTTTGTTCCCACAAATAGAGCTTTCTTTTGGTGGTATTTGATCATCCCTGCGGTTTTTATTTTTTGCGCTACAAATAAAAAAAGACAGAATATTTTGAAAAAAAAAATTTCTATTTTTGTCACAAAACTTTGTAAATAAGTAAATTTTCTCCATCACTGGTGGGCACTGATGAGGCTACACTGACGGGCACTGATGTGGCAGTACTGATTGGCACTGATGAGGCGGCACTGATGAGGTGGCACTGATGATGAGGCACTTATATGCAGCGATGATGAGCACTGTTAGGCGGCACTGATAAGCAGCACTGACGGGTACTGAGAGGTGGCACTGATATACAGCACTGATGGGCACTGCTATGCAGCACTGACGGACACTGCTAAGCGGCACTAATGGGTACTAATAGACAGCACTGATTGGCACTCATAGGCGGAACTGGGCACTGATAGGTGGCACTGATGGGCACTGATAGGTGGGCACTGGTAGGTGGCAATTGTGGGCACTGATATGTGGCACTGGTATGCATTGATAGGGGCACTGGTGGGCACTGATAGGGGCACTGGTGGGCATATACACTGATAGGGGGCACATTCCCTGGTGGTCTAGGGTGGCATCTGAAGGTGGCACTGTGTGCCATCCACACTGGGCACTATGTCACTTACCTGGTGGTCTAGGGGGGTCTCCCTGGTGGTCCAGATCGGCTCCCTGGTGGTCCCTGGTCGGCTCCCTGGTGGTCCTGGGTGGGCACATTCCTGGTGGTCCCTGGGCAGGCTCCCTGGTGGTCTAGGGTGGCAATCTGATGGAGGACAGTGCTGATAAATCATCAGCACAACCCCTCCCTGTCAGAGATGCAGCCGATCGGCTCTCCACTCATCAGGTCTGCAGACCTGAGTACAGGAATTCCTGTGTTACACTGTGACCAGCCGTGATTGGTCACGGCTGGTCACATGGTAAAGTGCTTCGGATCGAAGCGCTTTACCGAGATCGGTATTGCGGGGGGTAAGACTGACCTCCCACACCACCGATCGCCGCGATGCGTGCCCCCCCGGGCGCACGGCGGCTTGTTATCCTGAGGACGTCATATGACATCCAGTCAGGATAACTAAGCCACTTCCCAGCCGTCATTTTGCATATGGCGGTCAGGAAGTGGTTAAACAAGCACCGTGTATTCTTTAGTAAAAAAAAAAATAGAAAAATCTGCATTTTTGGTCAGTAATTTACGCCTCATGCGCGCATATTGATGTGTTTGCGCGCGAATGGCCATAACATATTGCGAACGCGAGAATAAGTTTGCATGCACTTGCGTGCAAATACACGCATATGTGTGAGAATACGCTGAAAAAAACACGGAAAGTAGATGCTTAAACAAGAGGCCTATGGCCTCTTGCACACGATACTCCTGTTTAAGCATCTACTACTTTACTAATTGCGGCAGTTAATGCTGGGGGGGGGGCTGTTTCTTCCGATCAAAGCTGAATTAGCTGCTGAAAGCTGCTGTGATGCACAGCCCAGGACCTTAGCCGTAAATTCAGTAGATATTGGCAACTACATTTGTGATAATCAGATATTTTCCGTACTTGAAGTACTGACCTGTTCCGTGTGTTTCTGAGTCAGATAAACTCCGACTAAAGTTCCAGCAACAATGATCAGAGTTAGGAGAATGGCAACAGAGGTTCCTACAATCCACTGCTTCCTGGTGTCCGCCAATTTGGGAAAGACGCTGTCTGGCTGATGGTATAAATAATGATATAGCTAAACACATTTGTTATTTATGTATTATTTCTGTATCACTATATTGTATCAGAGATTTAACTAGATAAGGACATGGCTCTGACCATTAAGGTCTCATACACACGGACGTTTCTTAAAAAATAAACAAAACGCCGGGCCCGAGGTCAAGGAAAAAAAATCTGCGTTTTTTGGCGTTAGTGAGCGTTAGTGAGCGTCGGCGTCAATAGGCGTTTTTAAAAAAAATTATCCCTCTGCTATTTTTCAACCTAAAAATGTCGGCGTCAAAAAATGCCAGTTAACGCCGGTACGGCGTTAGTTGGCGTTAGTGAGCGTTTTGTGGCGTCAGCGTCAAAAAAATGCCAAAACGTTACAGCCTCAGAACGCGATGGCTGTGGGTTCTAGTTTCAGCTCACTAACGCCGACGCCATCTACAGATCAAAAACGCCGGCGTTTCTATGGGGCCATTGACTAACATGGAGAGCTGCAAAAAATGCCAGAAAACGGCGGCATCAAAAAACGTCCGTGTGTATGAGGCCTTATGTCTCTCACAATAGAGGATGATATCATGAACACCTGTGAGTTTTTTCCCCAAAATGTCTTGTGTTCTATCAGTTGTCAGTGGGCTCCATCCATGAAACATTATCTACCGCTTAAAGATTGGTGGTAAAATAGATCACAGCATTTTTCAAAAATTTTTTTGCGATTCACTAAAAAATGCTACTAAAATACTGCAGGCACTATGCCCGGTCGAAGATGTCATGGGGGCTGGGTTACCCACTAACATCACCCACTTTATTTAGCGGCAGGTGGGAAGCAGAACTGTTAGTTGGCTGGGGTTAAGTGTCCGGTGCAAACTTTTTTTTTTTTTTCATGAGGGTTGACAGGCGGCGTTCATTGTGATTGACACTGGATTTACTTTCGGGGATATTCATCTATTTTATTTTTGTTTTTGAGTTTTTTTTTTAATAAAGAACTTGTCAAAAACTGGTTTCAGTTTTTTATTAACTTTTTTGGTAAATGAGCAGGGATAATATGTACCCCACACTCATTCACATGAGGGGGCCAGGTTCTGGGAATCCCCTTGTTAAAGGGGGCTTCCAGATTGCAATAAGTCACCCCCCAGCACCCCCACAACCACCAAGCCAGGGTTGTGTGAAGGCCCTTGTCCACGCCAAAGCACCCCCTCATGTTGATGGTGGCATGTAGCCTGGCATGGTTCAGAAGGGGGCTGCATGCTTAGATAAGGGTCTGGTATGGATTTCGGGGGAACCTCACACCAATATTTAATTTTTTATTTGAGGGGCAAATACAAATCCAAAAAAAATATATAAAAAAACATTTTTTCAGCGGTTTTGACCGATTTATATTCTTCCTCATATTTGTGATAAAAAAAAATCGCAATCGGCGTTTATCGATTGGTTTGCGCAAAAGTTGCCGCATTTACGGGTGATGAGAATTAATTTCTGGGGTTTTTATTTTTTTTTTATTTTTTACTAGTAATGGCGGCGATCTGCGATTTTTATCGGTACTGCGATATTGCAACGGGCATGTCGGAACATTTTGACACTTTTTTGGGACCATTGGCTTTTATACAGCGATCAGTGCTATAATAATGCATTGATTACTGTGTAAATGCCATTGGCAGTGAAGGGGTTAACCTGCAGGGGGCACTCTAAGGGTTAACTGTGTTCCCTGGGCGTGTTCTAACTGTGTGTGGGCTGCCCTGACTGGGGAAGGGAAGTGATCACAGCTTCCATGTGGAGGAAAGCTGTGATCACAGCCCTTCCCCCCTCACAGAACGGAGGTCCGTGTTTACTTACACGGACCTCCGTTCTTTCACTCTGGGGGGAGGCATCGCGGGTAGCCGGCGGAGATCGAATCCGCGGCACCCGCTCCCTGGCCCTCCCCAGACACAGTGAGCGCGTGGGCGGTTCAGGAGGGGGCTGCATGCTTAGATAAGGGTCTGGTATGGATTTTGGGGGGACCTCACACCAATATTTATTTTTTTATTTGAGGGGTCCCCCTTGAAATCCATACCAGACCCAAATGTCTTTTTTTTATTGCTGACTCTTCTTTCGGGAATCCAGCTGACAGCAGATGAGTCACTGGTTCTTAAAGCGGTTGTATACCCCTTTTTGTAATTTTTACCTACAGGTAAGCCTATAATAAAGCTTATCTGTAGGTAAAATGAATATCTCCTAAACCTGTACTGTTTAGGAGATATTCCCCCTGCAAGCAGGCGCTGACGTCACAGACCTTGCCAGAAAGTCTGCCGGAAAAAAAAGAGCTCCCACGCACATACGCGGGAGTGACGTCTCGCGGCTCCGGCCACTCACAGCGCTCTGCGGGTATCGAGCCACCCGGTCGGATCTTTGTTCTGTGGTAAGTATTTCATAATGAGCTAGTATGCGGTGTAAGGCAAAAGCTCATTATGCCTTCGCCTTACAGTTTATTTATTTATTTTTTAATGAAAGTATACAACCGCTTTAAGGACATGGCGGGTGCTGCCTCCTTACCAACCAGCTATTCACTGGTTGTTAAGGATGCTGGCGGCTGCTGGCTCCTTGATAACCAGCTGAAATTTCATACATTACTTGAATATCGCATGCCTGGACCAATGCATGCATTTACTTATTTATTTACTTTAGTGAATTGACTTTAACATTGTTTTATACTGTATTTACCAAGCATTTTTGCTTTTTGAGATAAATACGGCATAAAAGGATAGTAAATTGACAATTTCAGTATCGCATGACCCAATACTACATGCTTTCTTTAAAATAACACCTAGTGATCCCGCCATGAAGATCCTTGTTCAGGCACTTCCCCTAATTGGTTGACCATGATCTATCCCTATCTTCCAATTGAGCTCCTGCATTGTTACCCTGGCTTTCAATGAAGATCAAAAAGAGGATGAAAAAAAAAAAGATAAAATCAGTATGTTATTTACAAATAAAAGTAATCATTTCTGATACACAGTGCTCTCACAAACTAAAAGTGATCCAGGTAGGGTTTACATCTGCTTTAAATTGGAAATCCACATGAGACAATGGACAATTTGCAGACAGAGGAGGACAAACCTCGTACACACGGGGCGACGATCGTACGGCATCCTGCCGTTCCTGACTTCTGAGCATGCGTGTTTTGCACAATACAACTTGTTGGACCAACTGCTCTGTACACACGATACAACGGTCGCATGACCGCTTGTTGGTACGACCAAGTATTCTAGTTTGCTCATACAACTCCCGTTGTATGACCGTCGTATGTCGGCTGTTCTAATCGCACATACGAACGATTGATTTTGCATACAACGGTCGTTCATACGACCTGTTGTATACGATCGTCGAACCCTGTGTACGAGGCTTAAGTCTATCTGAGGTGGAGGAGAAAGAATGCAAGCAGGACAAATAAATGTGTTTGTTAAAACTATTATTAAAGTATAAAAATTGCCCAAATTATTTAATGAAATCCAAACATTGTCTCACTTTATTAGCTTTATATGACATTACTGTCACTTCCCTTATAATACTGTATAATACTATACGTCCATTATTAGTAAAGCGTTGGGCCAATACCCACACCACAGCTACCTAGCTATAGCAAAACTATTTATGCATTATATATTTATTATATATATTATATTATTTTATTAGTAAAACACACGTTAGACAGAAAAAAAATAAAACTCACAGGGAGGTCCATTTTCAGCTTCTCGGTGCTCTTGCTCTCCATGGTGCTGTCTTGGTGAAAATGTTTCCTTATCGGCACAGACTTGGGGTATTTATGGAGGTGAATGGGGGGTGATTTCTGACAATGGATAATACAGCTGATTGGATAACACGGGCAGCTCCCCAACATCCAGACAATGTACAAAAACATTGCATGGGTAAAGTCCAGAAAAAACAAGGAAGAAGCAATTGATGCCAAATACAGAAGCCATGAACAAGTCAACATTTAAAACATTAAAACATTAAATCTAGGCAGATATTCATGAATACATAACTTGTTGTATTCTTTTATTTGAAAGCAGGGTGAATACCTTATTTTAACTTGACATCAACCTTTTGCTGGTCCTGTACAACAGAGCTAATCCAATTATGTTCATGTTGAGAGCAGGAGAGAGGAGAGTGACAGAGAGATGAATTCTTTGGTCGGCTGCTTTTCTTTCACTGTCCAGTCACAGGCTGGGGGAGGGACAAGACCTGGAAGTGTTACATATCTGCAACAGAGAAAAATCAGGTCTCCTGTTCTGGTGGACAAGACTGTGCTATGTGTCAGCGGTGTATAAATCTCAGGACTGGAGAAAGAAACACATCCTTTGGCAGGTTAAATAATATTTCTATGATTTTTTAATCTGTGTGATTAACTGTCTGGAGCTCCTATCCCCATTGGATACCACCAGTGCAGGTTGCTCAAGCTCTCGTTGAGCATGGTCTCCATCTATATGAGGGCTGCCACTTTGCACCTAGTGATCTAGCAATCTGTCCTTTGCACTACTTTTTACCAGTTTTATGATAGGAATAAGCAGACAATTTTACAGAGCTTGCGTTAACCCAACAAGCTGCATTTAACCTTTTCTGAAATTAATCAATAATAAACATTTAACTAAAAATCCAGGAAAAAAAAACAAGCAAATCATCCTTGTCACCCATGACTTGGCTTATCAACAAACCCATATGATCGCCACACTACTGTCTATGGCCAATATAGCGATGTGATCACCACAATGTTATCAATGGCCAACACATCCATGTGATCACCATAATGCTGTCAATGGCCGACAAAGCCACGTGATCACCATAATGCTGTCAATGGCCGACAAAGCCATGTGATCACCATAATGCTGTCAATGGCTGACAAGGCCATGTGATCACAATAATACTGTCAATGGTCGACAAAGCCATGTGATCACAATAATACTGTCAATGGCCAACAAAGCCATTTGATCACCATAATGCTGTCAATGGCTGACAAAGCCATGTGATCACCATAATGCTGTCAATGGGCGATAAACCATGTGATCGCCATAATTCTGTCAATGGCCGACAAAGCTCTGTGATCACCATAATGCTGTCAATCGTCGATAAAACCATGTGATCACAATAATACTGTCAATGGCCAACAAAACCAAGGGTCATAACAATTGAAAAGATAGTAAACCTATGCTCTACCACTAAATATGCCGACAATTTTACGGAGCTTGAGTTTACCCAACAAGCTGCATTTAACCTTTTCTGAAATGAGTCTTTATTTTTTCCATTCAACACTTCTACAAGCAAATCATCTTTGTCACCATTGACTTGGTTTATTAACAAACCCATATGATCGCCACAATACTGCCAATGGCCAACACATCCATGTGATCCCTATAATACTGCCAATGGCCAACAAAGTCATGTGATCACTGTAATGCTGTCAATGGCCGATAAAACCAAGTGATCATAATAATTGAAAAGGCAGTAAACCTATGCTCTACCACTAAATATGTGCAAATATATGGGGATATAATGATAATGATGTCAAGTGCCTAATGTGTATTGAATAAATACAAAATGAATACAAAATGAATATTTTTGAAATTATAAAAAAATGATTGCCACCAAGAGAAGCTGCTCACATTTACTAAATGTGTCCCCACACTGTTGATTGGAAAAAGTATAAAACATGTGGTGCTTGCTTTCATTTTGACTAAAGGGTACAATCACTAATTTCATAAATCAAAGTGCATTACAAATCCTGCACCTATAAGTATATCCATTAACATAATCATAATTACAATACATAGGAATTAATGTGATACATATTATTAAGGTGCTAAAACATAAAAGGTATAAATTCAACTAATAATTTTAGTACAAGTGACTATAATTAATACATGACAAAGTACACAGTGCATAAATAAAGATAAAGTGTTATTAAATACAGTCACAACATAAATGTTCCTTTAGTGTCCCATACGGTGCATGCAAATATTGTCCATGTATCCACAATACACTGTATATGTTCAATGTGCTCAAAACTCTCGAGTGTCACCCGTGTTACAAGATGTAAAATTATTACCGACACCAGGAAAAAAGCCATGTTAAAAACGCGATTTTATCAGCCTTTTGCATTGGCTTCAATGGGCATTTTACAGCGCTAGCTTTCAGCGGGCGTCTCTCTGCCTCTCTTCAAAATCAGTGGTTCCCTATGGGAGCCCGTTGATTTGAATAAAAGTTGGATCATGATGATCCAACTTGCGGTGCGACTTGTGTGCTGAGGATCTTGAAGGGAAACCCCCGCAAAAAAAAAAAAAAAAAATTGCGTAGGCCCCCCCCCCAAGAAGTACCAGACCCTTCAGTCTGGTATGGATTTTAAGGGGAACCCCCAAGTTAAAAAAAATGCTAGGGTACCCCCCAAAATCCATACCAGACCCTTATTCGAGCACATAGCCTGGCAGGCCAGGAAAGGGGGAGGGGACGAGCGAACCCCCCCTCCTGGACCATACCAGGTCGCATGCCCTCAACATGGGGGCCCTGCGCCCCCCCACCCCAAAGCACCTTGTCCCCATGTTGATGAGGACAAGGGCCTCTTCCCGACAACCCTGGCCGTTGGTTGTCCAGGTCTGCGGACGGGGGGCTTATAGGAATCTGGAAGCCCAATTTAACAAGGGCCCCCAGATCCCACCCCCCCACCCTATGTGAATGAGTTTGGGGTACACTGTACCCCTACCCATTCACCAAAAAATAGAGTGGCAAAAAAACACACCACACGTTTTTTAAATATTTTTTTAAATCAGCTCTGGGGTCTTCTCCCCTCTGGTACCTCTTGGGGGGGTAAACCTATGCTAATTTTTTTTTTAATTTTTGCGGGAGTTCCCCTTTAAGATTCTCAGCACACAAGTCGCAACGCAAATCAGATCTTCATGATCCGACTTCTGGTGCAACATCTATTCAAATCAATAGAAAACCATAGGAAACCATTGATTTTGAATAGAGGCAGAGAAACGCCTGACGAGGCTTAACGCTGTGTATACAACGTTAAGCCGCGGTTTTGAGCGTTTTGCCGGCGTCAGCGCCAAAACAGCTCTAGCGCTGGAGCCTCAGAACGCGCTGGCCCTGGATCTTTTTTACAGCTTAAAAATGCCTATGCCACTTACAGCTCAAAAACCTCAGTGTGTGTATGAGGCCATTGAATAACATGGAGAGGAGTTTTTAAGCTGTTAAAGACAGCTCAAAAACGTGGCTGTAAAAATAGGGTCTAGAAGTGCTTGTTTCAAGTTCATATAAAACTCCTCGATCCTGGTGTTAACACTCCTCTCCACAATATACTCCAACCATGTGTTCACATAAATAAAGGGAACTGATTCAGTCTTTTAGCAGAGTGTCTGATAGATATTGGCACCTCATCCTTTAATTAACCACTTCCTTACTGGGCACTTAATCCCCCTCCTGCCCGGACCAATTTTCAGTTTTCAGCGCTGTCGCTCTTTGAATGACAATTGCGCGGAGGTGCGACGTTGTACCCAAACAAAATTTGTTTCCTTTTTTTCCCCACAAATAGAGCTTTCTTTTGGTGGTATTTGATCACCTCTGCATCATTTCTGATCGCCGCTATAAACAAAAAAAGAGTGACAATTTTGAAAAAAAAACAATATTTTTTACTTTTTGCTATAATAAATATCCAAAAATAAAAAATAAAAAAACAAATTTATTCATCAGTTTTGGCCAATATATATTCTTCTACATATTTTTGGTAAAAAAAATCACAATCGGCGTTTATTGATTGGGTTGCGCAAAAGTTATAGCGCCTACAAACTATGGACATTGATTTATGGCGTTTTTATTATTATTTTTTTTTTTTACTGGTAATGGCAGCGATCTGCGATTTTTATCGGTACTGCGATATCGGGGCGGACATGTCGTACATTTTTGACACTTTTTTGGGACCAATGACATTTATACAGCAATCAGAAATTTAAATGTCCACTGATTACTGTATAAATGTCATTGGCAGTGAAGGGGTTAACCTGCAGGGGGCAGTGAAGGGGTTAACTGTGTTCCCTGGGTGTGTTCTAACTGTGGGGGGCGGGGTTGACAGGGGCATGACAGATCTAACTGATCCCAGTGACAGGGATCAGTAGATCTGGCATGCCCCCCCTCACAGAACGGGAAACCGCCATGTTTACTTCGGCGGTTCCCCGTTCCTCCTCCCTGAAAGGAGATCGCGGGTCTCCGGCGGACATCGGGTCCGCTCCCGCAGTGTGCGGTGGCACGTGCGCGCGCCGCTCGCGCCCGCAGGAGCACGCCCAGCACGAGCACGAGCCAAATGGGAGGACGTCTATAGACGTTCTCCCAGCATTTTAGAGCCGCGCTGTAGCCGTCATTCGGCTATGGCGGGGATGGGAGGTGGTTAAAGGTATATGAACAAAAGTAGAAACAATGGGATTTTGTTGGTGCAAAGACAAAAAGAATTTCTTCGAATAATTTTTCCATAAAAATCTACAAAAATGTATTACAAGAGTTTAAAACCACTTTATCATCAACATTAAAGTGAATGTGTACAAAAACCATGCAGTAGATTTCATTTTTTTTTTCTCTACATGTTTCGCCAGGCTATGGCTTCTTCTGGAGATGCAATGATTAGCACACTGCATGTAGATGACACTACAATCAATTTTAAAATATGACAAAATGTATACACATATACTCAGATTCCGTTGCCATTTATTATTAAATCACATTTTCCATATACTGCAAATCCATTATTTGTCCATAATAATCATTAATTACCTTCAAATGCAGAGCATATGTAAAAAAAACAATAACTAGGGCTCCAATATCACAGAAGGTTCAATGGATAAGAAAGTGGTAAGACCATAGAGTAGAGTAGAAGATATCACCGCCCTTTTGAACGGCCTATTCAGGAAAGAAAATACCACATCTTAGAGAACTTTTCATTTCTCAATTCCGACAATAGAGGGTGCTAAAAAACTCAATATGTACCTGTATTGTTTGTAATGAGTGCCTGCAGTCACCTGAATGATAGGAATCTATACCAATTTTCTTACCACTTTCTTATCCATTGAACCTTCTGTGATATTGAAGCCCTAGTTATTGTTTTTTTTACATATGCTCTTCATTTGAAGGTAATTAATGATTATTATGGACAAATAATGGATTCGCAATATATGGAAAATGTGATTTAATAACAAATGACAACCGAATCTGAGTATATGTGTATGTAATTTTGTCATATTTTAAAATTGTTCTTTTGATTGTAGGGTCATCTACATGCAGTGTGCTAATCATTGAGGTCTCCAGAAGAAGCCATAGCCTGGCGAAACATGTAGAGAAAAAAATGAAATCTACTGTTATTGTACACATTCACTTTATTGTTGATGATAAAATGGTTTTAAACTTTTGTAATACATTTTTGTAATTTTTTTATGGAAAAATTATTTGAAGAAATTCTTTTTGTCTTTGCACCAACAAAATCCCATTGTTTCTGCTTTTGTCCATATAAATAAAGGGAAGCTAATACTGTGTCAAAATGAGTTTTTGATTTTGAAAAGTTCAAAGACACCCCATTTTTAATACAAAGAATTCCACTACGACGATCTAATGAGAAGTTGGAACTGTGTAAGTTATCCACACAACTGCTCCCGCATGAGACCCGGCCACCAACACTTCCAAAAGGTAGAATAACTTTAAACAAAATTGGTCCTATGAGAGAGGAGGACAAAAAAGGAACCACAAATCACAATAAGGCCTCATATACACAGTTGTTAACGTTAACGCTGTGTTTTTGAGCTGTTTTTACAGCTTAACCACTTGCCGACCGCCAACCGGCGTCTGACGGCAGCAAAGTGGCTCAATATCGCAAACCGCCGTGATATGACGGCAGCTGCGATATCTCTCACTTTGAGCGTCCGCGCCTTCAGAGGCGCGCTCACTGTGTTGGGGGGGGGCAGGGAGCGGGTAGAGCGGACTCGATCGCCTCCAGCTACCCACGATGCCCCCCCTGCAGTGAAAGAACGGAGGTCCGTGTAAGTAAACACGGATCTCCGTTCTGTTAGAGGGGGAAGGGCGTTGATCACAGGCTTCCTGTATATGGAAGCCGTGATCACCTCCTTCCCCCAGCCAGGGCAGCCCACACACAGTTAGAACACGCCCAGGGAACACAATTAACCCTTAGAGCGCCCCCTGCAAGTTAACCCCTTCATGGCATTTACACAGTAATCAGTGCATTTTTATAGCACTGATCGCTGTATAAATGCCAATGGTCCCAAAAAAGTGTCAAAATGGTCTGACATATCCGCTGCAATATCGCAGTACCGCTAAAAATCCCAGATCGCCGCCATTACTAGTAAAAAATAAAAAAAAAATAAAAACCCCATAAATTAATTCTCATCATCCGTAAACACGGCAACTTTTGCTCAAACCAATCAATAAACGCCGATTGCAATTTTTTTTACAAAAAATATGAGGAAGAATATAAATCGGCCAAAACCGATGGAAAAAAAATGTTTTTTATATATTTTTTTTGGATTTGTATTTTAGCAAAAAGTAAGAAATTTGTTTTTTTTTTGCAAAATTATCGCTCTTCTTTTGTTTATAGTGATAATCAGAAATGACGCAGAGGTGATGAAATACCACCAAAAGAAAGCTCTATTTGTGGCAAAAAAGGACGCATTTTGTTTGGGTACAACGTCGCACGACCGCGTAATTGTCAGCTAAAGCGACGCAGTGCCGAATCACAAAAAGCGCTCTGGTCCTAAAGTGTGAAATCCTTCCGGGGCTGATGTGGTTAAGAATGCCACACCATGTTATTCCGTGGCCTCATATACAAGTTGACATTATTGAGCTGTAAGTGGTGTCGGCGTCCTTAAGCTGTATTAGAGCGTTTTTGACGCTGAGCCGGCAAAATGCTCAATAACGCGCATTAGCGCCGTAGCGACGTTAACCGGCGTTTTTAGCACCAGCGTTTTATGTTTTAAAATGTCAAAAAATAGCAGAGGTTTGTCTTTCTAAACAAAATGCGACTTAGCACTGACGCTCAATAATGCGCATTAACGGCAATGCAAAACGCAGATGAAATCGCATTTTTAACGCCGATTTTTTTCCTGTCGTCGGACCCGACGTTATAGCTTGTGTTTTAAAAACGCCCGTGTATATGAGGCCTAATACTGTCAATGGCCAACAAAGTCATGTGAACACCATAATGCTGTCAATGGCTTTCTTAGCAATTTTGACTTAGAAAGACGTACTTCTCTTAAATAAGACATTATAGGGTAGTTTAAAGAGGCTCGTGTAACCCTCTGGAGTGATTTAGCTCTTTCACTGCTGCCTCCATAACTATTATGAGGAAAGCTGTTATGTTTTTTTACCCTTTTATGCCCAGCTGCTCAATTTATAGTAGAAGCAGTGATGGCTGATGTTTTTTTTGGGGGGGCAGCAAGCAACCCCTCCCGGTTGGTCGGGTCACGGACGGCACCCCTCGGGTCGGTCAGTTAGTGATTGGGGCCCCGCACTTACCCCATCTCGTGGGCAGTGCTGCGGGCGGCTGCTTTCTTGCTTCCCTTGCGTCTCCTCCCTCCTCCTCCTGGCGGCCAATCTGATTGGATCTCGTTTTGCCCACTCAGGTGACGGTCTCAGGACCCGCTTCCTGATTGGCCTGGAGGAGAATCAGTGTTACAATAGTGAATATTCATTCGCTATTGTCACACAACTGGGTGGGTTTTGGGCGCAGTGCTCTGTGCCCCGAGCCCACCCTTTTTTGAAGTCTATTAGAGCCTCTGGCTCTAATCACATGCATCAAAAAAAAAACCCTGATTGGAATCCATGCATTCAGCACCCTACATGTAGATCAGGGGCCAGATGCATGGATGGGGGGGTGGCGCCCATGCACCCCTAATGGACGGGTGGCCACTGAGTAGAAGTGACAGTCCTCCAATTACTTCTACATGCACAGGAAAGTGTCACCCTTCCTGACACTCTCCAGGAGGCATAGGTATAGGATCCTCTATGGTGGGTGTCAGGAGGGAGAGTGGTGGAAGATCAGCAAGAATTCATTTACTGCTCTTCCATGGAAGCATTCAGCTCTGATTTGTGCTCATGCAGCTCCAGCATAGTGCATGAGTGACATTGGTGGTCTAACAAAAACCTGTGAGCCTTAGGACCCTTTCACACAGGCTGTCCGATCAGGTCCTCCAGTCTCTATGGGGCAGCAGATGTCAGTGAACACATGTCCGCTGACACCCACCCCCATTTGATCCAATCCTGCCTGCAAAAATTAGAGGCATGGTGATCCTATTTTCCATCCGTCTGGCGGATCGGATCTGATAGGATCAGATGGAAACGGACAGGTGATTAATTTCCATCTGTCTTCCCCATAGAGATGAGCAGAACTGCGTCCGTGTCTGCTCTGCACAGTAAGTGGACACTGACCCGTCATCCAGAGAAAAAAGTTTAAATACAAAGAAAATAGAAAAAAAAATGTTTAAAAGACCCTTGCCCCCTTTTTGCATACACATATGCATAATGGATGCACGCATGTGTATAAATAACGATTGGACCACGCATTATAGTTAGCTATTTACTCCACACAAACTCATCTTGAACATTTTACCAAAAAAGTTGGGATTCTATCATGTTTGTGTGCACTAAAACTGTTTAGAGTTATTTTTTACTGAAAATATAGATTTGATAACAGTAGCACAAGGGTCTTGGATTTCAGACTATATATATATATATAGTATTTTTGAGTTGTAAATACCTTTTATTGTAAATATTGTGTACTTAAGTATGTGTGACCAAAATAAAAAAATGGCTCTTGCAGCAAAAGAATTAACAGCCATTACATCCTTAAAAATCACCAAAAAAAAAACTTCATTTCTTCTTCTCTGTTGACTCTGATGCATTCCACCCAAAGGCAAAGTTGCTCAGAAATGTTCCCAATTTTGCCCAAATTTTTGTGAAATGAAAGCTCCCAATGTCACTCCTCTGGGTCACATAGCTTTCAGTGTCTGACGATAAATTTCCCCAAAAATCAGTATCCCTCAATTCTGCAAATGATTCTTATTTACTATCGCTGTTTTCTAGCCGATCAAAAACCACTTTTGAAGTAAAGGGACACTTTTTGGTTGCTATGGACATTCTCATGTTTCCAGGCAGAAAGAATGACATTTATAATATAAAAGTGCATGCAGGGCTCTGGGCAAACCACTAGGGACAAAGGGGATGTGAAATGTTTTCATACAGTAATGTAATCTATAAGATTACAGTGTACTGTATGTGCTGTGTGTGTTTCACTTTTTGAATTTCCCGCCGGTCTCCGTCCCTGTGCGATGCGACGCTCACAGGGAAGATGTATCTGTGTGTTTCCCCAGTCCCCCATACAGTTAAAAACCCCTTGATCGCCCCCGATGTTAACCCCTTCCCTGCCAGTGCCATTAGTACAATGTCGGTGCATATGTTTAGCACTGATCACTGTAATAATGTCACTGGTTCCCAAAAAAGTTGAAAAATGTCTGTTAGCTGTCCGATCTGTCCGCCGCAATGTCGCAGTCCCTCTAAAAATTGCAGGTCGTAATGTGGGGGGCATGGCCGAGCGGCGGACATGTAAGCAGCACTTAGCCAGAGCTCTCCCGACACTGCCAGCTTTATACACAGATCCTAACATTATCCTGCATTGAGTCTCACCCTGATTGAACGGGTTCGTTCCTGGCATCACAGAGCGCAAGCTAACATGGTAAAAATTGGACCGGCCGGGCTCGTACAGGCGGAGGAAGGTTCGCCCCCACAGGCCGCAAGCAGATCCAAAGATGGTGCCGGCTCCTCTCCGCCGCGTGGAAAGCCGCCCTGAGACAAACCACAGGCATCAGCAATGGGTGAGTCCCGCATACCGACCCCCAAAACGAAGCAGCCGGTAGCGAAGCATAAGCCACCCACCACTATTAGAAAACATTTCCACGATGCACCCCAGGCCTCCCGTCCCCTGAGCCAGAAGGTCCCGGCTAGAAGGGAGGACCCAGACCCATTGGAAGACGCAGGGCCCTGGGAGCAATGTGAAGGAAATGGAAGCATCCCTATTCAAGGTACGGAGGGGGACTATGCAGAGGAGACCCGGGAGCGGGCTGAGCCCACCATGAGGCATTTAATGGTGGGCTCAGCCATCCAGACCTGCCAAACCAGTCTGACAGCACAGATTGACACTGTGAGGGTGGACATTTCTATTGTTAAACATGAGATGCAGAAAATGCGCTCCAGAATTTCTATGGCAGAACAACGGATTAGTGATATTGAGGATGCTTTGCACCCCATGACAGATGATTTACGATCCCACTCTCAAGATTTAAAGGAACATACTGCTAAACTGGGGGACCTGGAGGACCGTATGCGCAGAAACAATTTGCGTTTTATAGGCTTCCCAGAGGGAACTGAAGGTAAAGAGCCTGAGATCTTCCTGGAAAACTGGCTGAAATCCACTATGGGCCCTGATACTTTTTCCCTGATGTTTGCTATTGAGAGAGCACATAGGGTGCCGATGAAACCATTACCACCAGGAAGCCCTCCGAGACCCCTACTGGCGAAAATACTACACTTCAGAGACAAAGAGACCGTCCTACGTACTGCACGCAATATGCAAGAGCTTAAATACAATGGATCTTGCGTATCCATATTTCCTGATTATTCTGCGGGCACCCAAAAACAAAGGACAGCGTTTACTGCGGTAAAACGACGACTACATGACAAACAGCTGAGCTACAGTATGTTATACCCAGCAAAACTCAGAGTGATAAGTGATGGCAAAGCTCAATTCTTCCTCTCACCAGTAGAAGCTTCCCGCTGGCTGGATACCCTGGGATAGTGACTATTTACATAACCTTGTGGTCATTCAGGCTCCCTAAATAGACAATTCTACAGCACAGCCAACCAATACTATTGCAACCCCATGATGAGAAAATGAGTTAATAATGAAAACTAGAATTTATATCTGAACTGTTACCCAGAGAATATGGGGTCTCCTAAACTGCTGTTCGTGACAAGAACTGGCACTTTCTGACACTTTCCCCTATCTGAAAACCCTGTGTGGAACTGCCGGTCTGGAGGACAGGACTGATCCTCCTGGGCGCGAATGTTGGACTGATCCTGATGGGCATGCATGCTGTGACAACCACCCCAAGAGTGTGACTCACCTGGTAAAAGTATACTCCACCTGATTCATTAGATCCTTTTTAGGTGTCTTTACTGCTCGAACGGACTAGTAGAGCATACTTAATAGACCAGTTATGGTCACTACTTCTGTTTTGTTTATGGTTCTGGGACACAAGCTCATTACAGTTGGGGACAATGAGCAGGGAGGTGGGGAGGGAAGGGGGGACTGAGTTGGGAACAAAGTTACATTTTGGGTATGGGCCTTCCCAATGATTACATACACCAATTGACAGTTAATTACATCATTGGAGCACTCACAGAATGGTATTGTCTTATGTTACTAATATGGTTGGGACCCTGGGCGCCCCTTGGGCTCGCTGCACCTCCACGTTTGATCCCTTTGGTAGCATGTCTTCACCTTTCCAGATGGGTCTCAGGTGCCTAACGTGGAATGCCCGGGGCCTAAACTCTAAGTTTAAGCGCTCTCTGGTATTTACATACTTAAAAAAAACAAAAGCTCAAATTATTCTCCTGCAGGAGACTCATCTGGTTGGAGCTGGGGTCAGAGACCACAGGTTGCACATGCTTTCCATGCCACATACACAACCTATTCTAGGGGAGTATCTATATTGGTCCTGAAATCTCTGCCTATACAGGTGGTGGAGGTGCGTACGGATCCACAGGGATGTTATGTGGCTTTGATTTTCAAATATCTTGGAACTCTATATACTGTGGTAAATGTCTATATCCCTCCACCGTTTGATATACAGAGATTGAATGATAGTATAACGAATATACTTCCTATGGTACGAGGAAATCTTATTGTTGGAGGTGATTTTAACATGGTCATGGACCCGGTGTTAGATAGATTGCGTTGCAATAGACCGCAACCCCATGCTTTGAAAGATTGGGCCATAACATTTGAATTAACAGAGGTATGGCGCTGGAAGTTCCCTGATAAAAGGGAGTTCTCATGCTCCTCGGAAACATACAAATCCCTTTCACGATTAGATATGTTTTTTCTCTCCGCTGACCATCTGGCTTGTGTGAAGAGAATTGCATACCTACCCAGAGCAATCTCTGACCACTCACCACTGGAACTCACCTTGAGAGTGAATAGACCCTGGGAGAACCAAGTGTGGAGGATGAGTCCCTATTGGTTGGCTGAACCAATGGTCCTATATAAATGTGTGGAAAATATCCCTAAATATTGGTCGGAGAACCAGCAGAGTACATCAGAGCTTGTGACATGGGACGCATTCAAGGCAGTAATGAGGGGAACCTATATGGCGGGAGTATCTGAATTTAAAAAGTCGGTAGGTAAACAGGAGGCCGACCTAGCAAAAAAATTAAGCGAGGCTGAGGAGCAATATGTTAGGGACCCCTCACCTATCCATTACCAACAGAGGGTAGAAGCACACAGAGCATACACACTGGCCCTGACGGCCAAAACCAAAAAAAACCTCTTGTACCAGCAGCAGAGAATCTTTGATGCTGGAGATAAAAACGGAAAGTTATTAGCCTTTCTTGCCAAACCCATACCGGAACCCATTACTATATCTAACATCTATGACACCTCTAATTGTCTCCAATCCACACAAGATGGGATAACGAAGGCATTCCTACAATTTTATAGTGACTTATACAAATCCCAAGCCCACTACACTCCGCCTGAGTTGTATGAATTTGTGGATAAGATAGACCTACCCATGCTCACAGATAAACAAAGAATGGAGCTGGAGGCCCCTATTTCCATTGAAGAAATAGGCGCTGCTCTGAAGGCTTTTCCAAAACACAAAACCCCAGGACCGGACGGGTTCCCAATTGAATGGTATTTAACACATAGTGAGGCCCTGATCCCTAGGCTACACCATTTATATTCTACAATCTTTGAGCAACAAGGCTTACCAATGTCCATGCGTGAAGCGCTGATAGTACTCATACCCAAACCTAATAAAGACCCACTTTACTGCGAATCTTACAGGCCAATTTCGTTAATAAATACGGATTTGAAGGTGATATCCAAAATCCTGGCTAGCCGCATCAATCGGGTGATAACACACCTGGTGGCTGCGGACCAAACAGGGTTCATCCCAGGAAGATCTACATACTCTAATATACGCAGACTTTTCACCGTTATACAATCGCCCAACATTGCACAAGTACCTAGAGCAGTAGTATCTATAGACGCTCACAAAGTGTTTGACTCTGTAGAGTGGCCCCATCTGCAATATGTCCTTGAACGTTTCGGTTTTGGTGACAATCTACTCACATGGATCCGTATTCTATATAATCAACCCCTGGCGCGTATTAGAATTAATGGGAATATTACTAAATCCTTTACTATACATCGAGGAACCAGACAGGGGTGCCCCCTCTCCCCTTTACTATTTGCGTTAGCAGTAGAGCCTTTGGCCTGTATCATCCGGAGCTCATCTGACTACCAGGGCATTTGGATTGGAGCGGTGGAGGAACGTATCTCACTATATGCAGATGACCTCCTGCTCTACCTCTCCAATCCGAAGAACATGATAACAACCATACTTCATCTTCTCACTGGGTTTGGACATTTTTCAGGCTTCAGAGTGAACTGGACTAAGTCCAACCTGTTTCTTGTAGACCCAGACCTTCAGAGTAACATACCAACAGACTGTCCCCTAAAAACAGTAACCTCGTTCAAATACTTAGGTATCGAAGTACAGCTCCCTATCACTAATTTTATACCTAATAACCTCCTACCGTGCATGACATTGTTCAAAAATTGGTTAACCACTTGGACAAAACTGCCCCTTACACTAATGGGCAGAGTGAACCTTTTTAAAATGGTATTTTTACCTAAATTCCTATATATTTTGGCTAATAGCCCAGTATACATTCTTAAGAAATTTTTTCAGGACGTTAACTCTCACCTGACAACTTTTCTCTGGTATCCCAAAAATCCGAGAATTGCTCTTGGAACACTACAATTATCTATATTACAAGGAGGTTTGGCTTTACCAGACCTCAGACGTTACTATTTTGCAGCACAGTTAGTTCATATACATTGGTGGCTGTTCCCGAATCTGGATAATGCTGCTACAACTGCTGAAGCAGCAATACTCTCCTCATGCGAAACTCTAGTAAATTTAATATACCGCAGAGTCACTCCTGATGTAGATGGGTGCGAAATGCTACAAACTTCTCTTAAAATTTATAATAGTTGTCTCACCCTGCTTGCGGAGGAACCAACTACTGTCTCACCTAACCACCCTATCTGGTTCAACCCTACACTCCCCAATTTCCAAAATATTCCAGAAGCCCGAATGTGGGCAAAAAAAGGTTTAAAATATATACATCAATTATATGATCAAGGACAATTCAAAGATTTTTCTTTATTGAGACAGGGGCTGGGGATACCGCGAACATGGTACTTCCGTTATATACAATTAAAACATGCAGCTATGGTACAACTCGGGCTTCGAGGGGTGCAATTCCAAAATTCTGAGTTAGAAAGGGCACTTCTCCAACCCGAGCATGTAGGCTTGATCTCCTCATATTACAAACTGCTGGGGCAAAGAGATCATGCTCGCTTGCAGGCCCTACGAAATCAATGGACAACAGATATCCCAAATCTTACTGAAGAAAATTGGGAGGAACTTATGGATGCATATTTTATTACTGCAATCTCAGCTAGGGATCGTATGATACAATTGCGCATCTTCCACAGAATATATTACACCCCGTGGCGTCTCTTTCGCATGCACAGACGCAGTTATCCAGTTTGTCATAAGTGCAATAAAGACATGGGCACACTGCTTCACATGCTTTGGGAGTGTGAAAAGATTCGACCGTTTTGGTCGCAGGTAACGCACTTTGTCGCCCATCACTTTGATCTCCCGAATATCTGCAGCCCAAAGTGGTGTATATTGTCAATCTTTGAAGATATTCAAATAGGCACATATCAGAAACAGTTCCTACGTTTTCTCTTATTCTATGCAAGGAAAACGGTGGTACTGCAGTGGGTCCGTACTACACCAATACAGATAGATGCCTGGAAAAACTGAATAAATCAAGTTATAATAATTTATAAACTTACATATGAAGCTAGAGGCTGTCCTAATAAATTTGAGAGGATCTGGGGACAATGGAATGAAACTTCTGACACTTGTGAAATTCTAAACGACTGAGGTAATGAGCTCTGGGACTAATGTGTGGAGGATGTGGAGTAATTTGAGGGGGTGCGGAATGGGTGCTCAGGGAATGATCCCTATAAACCACTGTGTTACGTGCTGCTCCGATGGTGTAGGACTATATGGTAAATTTTGCTCTGTTTCTACAGTTTTGCTTGATGTTGATAGATATTTTATCAAAAACATGTTTCTGTACATATAAAACGGTGTCAGTAGTTGAAAGTGGCAAATGTATAATGATTATCTCTATATTCTGTACAAGAAATGTATGCTGAAACACTACTTTTTATCTTATAAACCTTTGTCAAAGATGTTAATATGATGTGATGAAACTGACAATAAACTACAGTTTAAAAAAAAAAATTGCAGGTCGCCGCCATTACTAGTAAAAAATAAATAAATAACTAAAAATGCCATAAATCTATCCCCTATTTTGTAGACGCAATACCTTTTGCGCAAACCAATCAATATACGCTTATTGCGATTCTTTTTTTTTACCAAAAAATATGTAGCAGAATACATATTCTTAACCGATGAATACATTTGTTTTTTTTTTTATTTTTTTTTTGGAAATGTTTTATAGCAGAAAGTAAATAATATATATATATATATATTTTTTTTTCAAAATCGTCACTCTTTTTTTGTTTATAGCGCAGAAAATAAAAACCACAGAGTTGATCAAATACCACCAAAATAAATCTCTATTTGTGGGAAAAAAAGAAAATAATTTTTATTTGGGTACAGCGTCGCAAGAACACACAACTGTCAGTTAAAGCAACGCAGTGCCAAATCGCAAAAAATGGCCTGGTCAGGAAGTGGGTAAATCCTTTCCAGAGCTGAAGTGGTTAATGTGCATTGCATGAAGGTAACCTGTTGAAATAACATGATCCTTTTTCTGCAATGGAATATACCACAAGGCACTGCATTGCTGGCTGTTGTGCATTGCTTTAGGCTGGCCATACATAATACAATTTTCTTATTTAATTTCCTTTAGATTTACCTTCAACTATGTAGTGCATACAAATTGTAAAGGCCCGTACACACGGTCCGATTGTTGGCCAACAATGGTCATCCAACAGCCTGTTGGCCGATAATCCCATCGTGTGTACGCACGAGTCTACAGCCGATTTCCAATTGTCATCCAACAGAAGTTGGACGACGAGACTAGAAAACTAATGTTGGCCAACAAGGCGTTGGCCGATTGTTGGCTCGTGGTACAGAAATTGATCAACAAAAAGTTGGAAGCGCAAACACGCATGCCCGGAATCCTGGAAGTGTTCGGTTGTGTAACCTGTGTTAGTAATTCACAAATCACATTAACCTGAACTTCCTCTTTATACGCTCGGAACACGTCACTACGTTTGGCTTTGTTGGCTGATTACTTTAATCATGTCAGTACGCTAGACCAAACCACCGTTGCCCAATTTGGACAAAAGTTGGAAGTTCAGTTGGCCAACAATCTGTGCGTCTGTATGAGGCTTAAGTGTTTAGGTTTGACCTCATATTATATGGTTTTGGTAAATCTAAAGGAAAATTGTACAAAAAACTGTATAATGTATGGTTCATTGGGGTGCCATTCAAAAGGAAAGGCTCCACAACACAATAAATGTGCATTGTTGCACACGGAGGTGTAAACAGGACCTAAAATTAATTTTGTAGAGCAGTTTAGTCATGCTTGGGGTCACATTGCTGGATAGAACAGTCATGTTAGGAAGTATAACCACTTCCACACCGCGCACAGTATATTTACTGCGGCAGTGTGGACGTGTACCACGAATCGCCGTAAATACATTTGTGGAGTGGCCGCTAGGGGGCCGCAAATGCGCCGGCGGCACGCGCTCGTGCCCGCCGCCCTCTGGAGGAGTGTGTCCGTGGCTCGGGTGGACCCGATGTCCGCCAGCGAGCAGCGATGAGCTGCCAGAGCCCCCAGTACAGGGAACTGCCGATGTAAACACGGTGGTTCCCCATTCTCACAGTGGGGACATAAGAGATCTACTGATCCCTGTCACTGGGATAAGTTAGATCTCTTATATCCATAACAGCCCAGCCCCCATACAGTTAGAACACGCCCAGGGAACACAGTTAACCCCTAGATCTCCCCCTGCAGGTTAACCCCTTTACTGCTAATGGCATTTACACAGTAATCAGTGCATTTTTATAGCACTAATCCCTGTATAAATGCCAATGGTCCCAAAAAAGTGTCAAAATGGTCCAACATGTCCGCCCCAATATCGCAGTACCGCTAAAAATCGCAGATCGCCGCCATTACTAATAAAAAAAAAGCCCAGAAATGAATTCTCATCATCCGTAAACGCTGCAACTTTTGCGCAAACTAATCAATAAACGCCAATTGTGATTTTTTTTTACCAAAAATATGAGGAAGAATATAAATCGCCCAAAATCGAAGAAAAAAATGTCTTTTTATATATTTTTTTTGGATTTGGATTTTCGCAAAAGTAAGAAATATTGTTTTTTTTACAAAATTATCGCTCTTTTTTGTTTATAGCGGTGATCAGAAATGACACAGAGGTGACCAAATACCACCAAAAGAAAGCTCTATTTGTGGGGGAAAAAGGACACAAATTTTGTTTGGGTACAACGTTGCACGACCGCGCAATTGTGAGTTAAAGCGACGCAGTGCCAAATCACAAAAAGTGCTCTGGTCCTAACATGGGAACTCCTTCCGGTGCTGAAGTGGATAACAATGTCTCTTCTGCATAATTTGATGAACATATTTTCATGCTTTTTAATCCTCTAGGAAGTAAAAACTTGATATTGTTTTCACACAAAGCCAATGTTTAATCAACATAATTGCTAACAATTACGTCTTTGAACATCATCACCAATTTCCTTATTGCAGTCCTTGAGGCTCTGTTGCAGGAGCTATAAGCTTTTCTTATTTCACACCTTCTATCCGTGTGCTATACTCAGCATTAACAATGTGCATTGATATTCTATTATTCACTTGTCCATAATAATAACGAAATTTGGTGACTTGTGTTTTATCATCTTCTATCACTGATGATGACTGTTGTAGGTATCTACACATACAATTATGGCTTTTCTTGCAAAAAGTATTGTGGGCTCTTTTTTCAAAGATTACATAAGGGTGTGCATGGTAGTGCTGTGTCTTTTCCATTAAAAATTGGTGCTTACTGGTGTCCATCCCATTTCAGGAATTATACTGTTCTGTACAAATACTGAAATTATTGTAAATTGTGTGCTAGACTCAGAGATATGTGATATTAAAAATTTTCACTTCTGCAAAATTGAGGAAAATTTTAACAAAAATTTTCTAAAAATGCAAAGTAAAACAGAAGTACAGTCAACCCCCCCCCCCCCCAAAGTCGCGGTTCAGAGTTTGCGGCCTCAGTCGTTCGCAGATTTTTCCTCTCCATCAGGCGCAGCCCAGCATTCCCAGATTATAACAGTTTACCACATGGAATCTTGAGTATTTCTATCTTGAGTATTTCGCGGAGTGTTCTTGTGTTATTCGTTTTGTTCTTCTTAAAGCCCCAAGATGCTGCCCAAACACCCTGTGCCTTCTAAGGGTTCTGGCAATGATCCTAAGCGCCAGAAGAAATGTAAAATATTTTTGACCACATCCAAAATTTGTGATTTTTCACAATTCGTGGGTGCTGTACGAACCCCCATGAATTTCAAGGGTCGACTGTACACCCTGTTCCAAATTATTATGCAAATTCTATTTCAGTGTCACAAAGATTAAATATTTTGTTTTTCAGTTTAATTCATGGATGGCATTGTGTCTCAGGGCTCTTTTGATCACTGAAAACAATCTCGGACACCTGTGATAATTAGACTGACAGGGGAGCCCAATTAAAGGAAAAACTACTAAAGGAGGGAGTTCCACATTATAAAGCAGAGCACCATTTTCAAGCAATATGGGGAAGAAAAAGGATCTCTCTGCTGCCAAAAAGAGTGAAATAGTTCAATGCCTTGGATGAGGTATGAAAATATTAGATATTTCACGAAAACTTAAGTGTGATCACTATTAAGAGATTTGTGGCTGATTCAGAGCACAGACGGGTTTGTGCAGATAAAGGCACATTGAGGAAGATTTCTGCCAGATCCATGCATCGGATCAAGAGAGCAGCTGCTAAAACACCATTACATAGCAGCAAACAGATATTTGAAGCTGCTGGTGCCTCTGGAGTCCCACGGACATCAAGGTGTAGAGTCCTCCAGAACCTTGCAACTGTGCATAAACCTTCCATTCGGCCACCACTAACAATTGCTCACAAGCAGAAATGGCTGCATTGGGCAGAAAAATACATGAAGACTAATTTTCAAACAGTCCTGTTCACTGATGAGTGCCGTGCAACCTGGATGGTCCAGATGGATGGAGTAGTGGATGGTTGGTGGATTGCCACCCTGTTCCAGCAAGGCTACGACGTCAGCAAGGTGGTGGTGGAGTCATGTTTTGGGCCGGAATCATGGGAAAAGAGCTGGTCGGCCCCTTTAGGGTCCCCAAAGGTGTAAAGATGACCCCTGCAAAGTATGTGGAGTTACTGACTGACCACTTCCTTCCCTGGTACAGAAGGAAGAACTATGCTTTCCGTAATAAAATCATCTTCATGCATGACAATGCACCATCTCACGCTGCAAAGAATACTTCTGCATCAATGGCTGCTATGGGGATAAAAGGAGAGAAAGTCATGGTGTGGCCTCCATCCTCCCCTGACCTCAATCCTATTGAGAACCTTTGGAGCATCCTCAAGCAAAAGATCTATGAGGATGGGAGGCAGTTTACATCCAAACAGCAGCTCTGGGAGGCTATTCTGACATCTTGCAAACAAATTCAAGCAGAAACTGTCCAAAAACTCACAAGTTCAATGGATGCAAGACTTGTGAAGTTGCTATCAAATAATGGGTCCTATGTTAAAATGTAACGTGAACTGTTAAAATATTTAAAAAGTTAAAATGTTGTTCAAAGTTTTATTGACATATCTTTTGATTTCAGTAAATATGCTGCAAACCCAACAAATGACAATTTTAGTTCTTTACAACCTATAAAGTGTTTTGAAACAGGTAGTATAGGGGCAGGCTAGGGTAGTATATAGGCAGGCTAGGGTAGTATATCATATACTACCCTAGCCTGCCTATATACTACCCTAGCCTGTCCATATACTACCCTAGCCTGTCCATATAGTACCCTAGCCTGTCTATATACTACCCTAGCCTGTCCATATACTACCCTAGCCCACCCCTATACTGCCCTAGCCTGTCCATATACTGCCCTAGCCTGTCCATATACTGCCCTAACCTGTCCATATACTACCCTAGCCTGTCTATATACTACCCTAGCCTCTCCATATACTGTATATGGAGAGGCTAGGGTAATATATAGACAGGCTAGGGTAGTATATGGACAGGCTAGGGTAGTATTGGGGCAGACGGAGTGGCCTGGGGGGCAGTTGTCGTCATGACTCACAAAACTGCTGGAAAAAAAATCTTGTTTGTCGATTTGCTGGGTAAATAGAAGAGAAGGAGAGGTGGCCTTTGTTCAATTTGTTGCCCCTCTCAAAGTGCTGCCTGGGTCCAATGGACCCACTGGGACCCATGGTAGGGCCGGCCCTGCGAGGAGCTATTGTGTTCTCCCAGCGGAGGGGAAGCCGTCCATCCACGCCGGAAGAACATAGTGATCATTGCTAGCGGCTATAACAGCTGCTAACAATAATCGCATGTAAAATCTGACAGGCAGGTTGTACCCAAGTTAATCGATCTATCAACTGGGGTACATTCAGGCTGCCCATACTGTTAAACCAGCCAAGATTCAAGCCGCCTATGGCAAGCATAACAGTGACTGCTCTATGCTCAGAGTGGACCCGAGAACTGAGCGATCAGCAATCACATGATCTCTTAGTTCTTGGTCTTAGAGCCAGCAGGAGACTGCAGTATCGATCTGCGATCTGAGGCAGAGGAAGGTGGGGCACCAAAGCTCAAATGGCACTCACTTATGTCACCCGCGGCCCCGCACCTCCCACCGGTCATGCTCATGTTAATCCACTGACAAGCTCCTGCAGGGGATTTCCCCCTCCCTCTCCACCTCACATTACAATGTGTGCAAGCGCCGTTCGCATAGCCCGGTGTTCTGTCAAAATAGCCAATTCATCAAGATCTCCTATTACGTCACTTACTGTAAACCGTCCGTAATTGGAGATTTTGATGACTTTCTGTTTTGACACAACACCGGGAACTATATACACTTCGGTACATGGTATTATGAGCGGATATTATTAGGCAGCTCCAATACTAACCAACAAAATGGCAGCCTCCACGGCGGCGACAACTTTTTCCTCGTTACATGCTGTTGTGTCAAAACAGCAAAGTCTTCGTGTACAGCAGTGTATACGTTTCCCGGTGTTGTGTCAAAATGACAAGTCGTCCAAATCTACAATTACGGATGGTTCACAGTAACTGTAAGGGACTTAATTGGAGATCTTGATGAATTGGCTATTTTGACACCGGCTGCCTGCTCTGTTCCCTCTCCTGCTTCTTCATTGGCAGGGGAGGGAGCCCATCACCAGCCAGGACTCCAGCAGCTGCAAAGAATCATGGGGCAGGTATTCCCTATCGCCAGGGGCTCCATAGCAATCCATGGGGGCGAAGGGTCACTCGACGAGGTGAGAGGACAGAGATAATGTAGGTGTTTGCTGTATACATTTACCCAAATCATGTAATAACATTGGTAAATAGCAGCGCTGAATAGCTAATATAAAATGCAAATATATATATATTTATTTATTTTTTTTTCAATGGCATCAGTCAATGCTCTAATACTATCCACTGATCCAGTGCATAATATAGACGGAAGATGTGAGTAACAGTAACACTTAGAACACCACGTGTGCAAAAGTGGAAAGACAGTTCAGTCCATTAGAGAGTTCATGTGCTTTAAATCTCTCAATCCAAAAACTGTAGAGAGCTCTGATAGTGCAAATAAGTTTGAACATATTTTATTACAATCCAAACACACATTGTATTACACTAACATTTTGTTCAATATAAAATCGCTTTTCAGTAAAACACCGCTTTCAACCAAGAGTCCGGATAATCTACCGTATACCACGTCCGGGATTGGTGGTCCATGAGGTGGAACGCAAAACGGCAAGAGAGGAAGAGATTCCCACCTTCCTCAATCAGCAGCTGAGCGGCTGTTTTGTTTGCTGATCCGGATGCTCTTGTGCTTGATTGTTGTCACCTCGTTTTTAAAGACTGTTTTTTAAAAGAGTGCTTTACTAATAAATTTGCGAAAAAGATACCACACTATGCGGGATTCCCCTTCTTTTTTTCCCTGGTTGAACTGACTGGCTGACAAAGTGGAACCTAAGGATCTGCAGTGGGGTTTCCTGTTGGAGGAGAGGAGTTTAACACAGAGGAAAAAGACCCCAGATAATCCAGGCGCATTACCCCCCTAGGGGTGTGGAATTGTGGTGAGTAGCCACTTCCGGACCGCCGTACGTCGTTTGACGGCGGTACTTTGAAGTGGAATACCGTTGTTATGGTAGCAGATAGCTACCATAACCCCGGTATCATTTTTTTCTGCAGGCGATTCCCTGCAAGATAAAAGTGATCTTAGCGGCAGATTCGCCGCGAGATCACTTTTATCAGCGGCGGGAGAGGTGCCCCCCCCTCCCGCCGCTTTCCGGTCATCTCCGCCGCTTACCGGACCCGCCGGCAGCGGCGGAGATGATCGCGTCCTCTCACTGCAGTGTCCGTGTGCCGAGTGAGCGGCTGAAGCCGCTCACCTGGCTCCATAACAAAGCTGGGCGGAAGCTACGTCACAAGTAGCTTCCGCCCAATGCTCTTAAAGGGGACATTTTTTTTTTCCCCTGCCACTTTTTTCAAAATTTTTTTTTTCTTTTTTTATTCTATGGCC
>BLSH010558050.1:432577-445173 GCA_018402905.1 Glandirana rugosa | reverse complement strand
TAACGAGACTATGGGCTCTAGACCTGGAGACTGGCCAAAGAAGCCAGGAAGGTCTTGGGAACCCTTGCGAGGTCTGGGTATAGAGCATATACAGTGTTACCGATGCCATGCATTGGGCCATATTGCTGCCAATTGTCCCCTGAATGATGAACCCATGCAATGCGATTATACATATGTGAATAGACGCTTTTTTTCTTTTTGCACAGGTCGCATATACAGCATCATGTTCAGGTCACATGGAGAAGCAGATGTGTGTGATTTCTATTGCTGGTAAACCATTCACTGCACTGCTTGTAATGTGGTAACATTGGTCAAAAGCAATTGTGTAAATCCTGTAAGGTTACACCCTAGCACTGTCGGGGTCATTTGCATCCATGGGGACGCTCGTGACTACCAGACGGCGGTGGTTGAGATTGACACCCCTTGGGGCAGTGTGACTCATTCAGTGGGGGTGGTACCTTCACTGCTATATGATGCCCTAGTAGGCAGGAATTTTCCCCATTTTTGGAGGTTATGGGAAGGCACAGGGAGTCTGGAGGATAGAGCTCCCCCTGCTGCGGAATCACGGGAACTCTCAACAGACCCTTTTTGCCAAATGGAAGGGGAGACTTGGTGGCAGGACCGAGGAAGGAGGAGACCCTCTTCCCTTTCCTGTACTGGCTGGGGAGCTGGAGGAGCTGGAAGATAGCGCCCAGCTGGGGCCTAATGACCCAGAAAATTACTCTGACCCTGGCTGTGAGAGTGAACAGAATGTAGTACCTGACTTAGAGGTCCGGAGAGAGGACTTCTGTACAGAGGATCTATGGGATGTCACTCTCCTTAGAGCCAGAGAAAACGTGAAGGTGATGGATGGGGAATCTGTGGACCCTAATTGGGGGGGGGGGTGTCTTTTCCCTACATGGCTCTTAAAAATAATTTGTTGTATCAGGTGGTGAAACGAGGGGAGGAACAGCTAGTGGTTCCCAAACCCTTTCGCAGGATGGTGCTAGATCTAGCCCATGGACATGTAATGGGGGGGCATCTGGGTATGGATAAGACCAGGGAGAGAATAACCCAGAGATTCTTCTGACCCAGGTTGCATGCAGATGTCAGAGAGTATTGTGAATCCTGCCCTGAGTGTCAACTCTCTGCACCCTCACCCCATTTTCGTAGTCCAATTGTTCCACTGCCCATGATTGAAGTACTTTTCGAAAGAATTGGCATGGATCTTGTGGGACCCACAGTAAAATCTGCCCGGGGCACCAGCACATCCTGGTAATATTAGATTACGCGACCCACTATCCAGAAGCCATACCCTTGCGGAACACCTCCACTAAGACTATCGCCAGGGAGTTGGTCCAGGTGTCTAGTCGAGTGAGGATCCCTAAAGAGGTCTTAAAGGAACAGGGCACCCCGTTTATGTCCCTTCTAACCAAGGAAATGTGCAGGTTGTATAAAATCTCCCATCTCCATACCTCAGTCTATCACTCCCTGAGGGATGGACTTGTGGAGAGGTTTAATAAAACGTTCAAAAGCATGTTGAAAAAGGTAGTGGAAAAAGATGGGAGAAATTGGGATATGTTGCTGTCATATCTCATGTTTGCCATACGAGAGGTTCCGCAGACGTCTACGGGGTATTCCCCCTTTGAACTCTTGTATGGTAGACATACCAGGGGACTGCTAGATGCCGCAAAAGAGACATGGGAAGGAGGGGCCACCCCATATAGGAGCGTCATCGAGCATATTTCCTTGATGCAGGATCGAATCGCAGCAGTCCTGCCCCTGGTGCGAGAACATATGGAGCGACCCCAAAGAGACAGAGTGCTGGTGCTAGCCCCCGCGGTTGAAAGTAAATTCCTAGCAAAGTGGCAGGGTCCCTTTGAGATTAGGGAAAAAGTAGGGGAAGTGAACTATAAAGTTTACCAGTCAGGGAAAGGGAAACTGGAGCAGATTTATCATGTTAATCTCCTAAATCTGTGGAGGGACAGGGAATGGTGTATTGGGTAGCACTTTTGCCTAGCAGTAAAAGGGTCACTGGTTCAAATCCCAACCATGACACTACCTACCTGGAGTTTCCATGTTCTCCCTGTGCCTGCGTGGGTTTCCTCTGGGTACTCTGGTTTCCTCCCACAATCCAAAGACATGCTAGTAGGTTAATTGGTTCCTGTCTAAATTGGCCCTAGTATGTATGAATGTGAGTTAGGGACCCTAGATTGTAAGCTCCTTGAGGGTAGGGATTGATGTGAATGTACAATGTATATGTAAAGCGTTGTATAAATCGACGGCGCTATATAAGTACCTGAAATAAAATAAAATTATTGATTACATACAACTTCAGTACCCTATATTTTCCATAGGTGATGCTTTAAAAAGCCTCTACAGGTCATCAGTTTAGAATGAACCATGAACAATGGGGCGAGAATTATTGCTCCCACTCAAGTACGCATGGCAATATGAAACATGTGTAGTGCATTTGAGTGCATGTATAGTGCAATTCTCACACATAGGCACCCCTACTCGTGCATTCATATGTTCGTTATTGGAGGGGGGGGTTGCTTTAAAAAAAAATTTGCGAGTGATTTTAAGTTCTTGGGTCTAACTTTAGTTGTTTTCAACACTTTTTGACATTGTTTTCAGTAAAGTTTATTTTGCATCACATAGGGGACAAAGTCCCCTATGTGGTGCGTTTTTTAAAAGGTTCTCTTTAGTTCTCTTTTTAGTGTGCATTACACACTCCTGACCCCTGCGCTCTGTGCATTACACACTCCTGACCCCTGTACTCTACACACCCACATTTTGCTGCGGCAGGCGCCGCAGGTTGTCCCTTGCCTCAAGTGTCCCTCATTGGGAAGTTCAAAAGTTGGGAGGTATGCAGTTCATCACGCACATCATCTGTTGTGATTCCATTCATCTGGATGTACATATGTGTTTGTATTGATAACTTGTGAACTACATATAATTCATAGATATCATCACAATAATCCCCAGAGGTCTGGGGTTGGTACTTCTATTTTAATGTATTTTTAACTTTGTATAATAAAGATTTTTTTTTTTTACTTACCCTGGTCTCCACCATGTTGCCGTTAGAGTTTGTGTGTCAGAATCCACAATCTGAGATCCCGGCTGGAATGCCTGTGCGCAGGCGTGCGCAGGAGCACGCGCACATGGGGTAGGTGCATACACGGGTGCATGCGCGGCAGGTGCGCGTGCGGCTGCGCGTCGTCACTGGCGCGAGTCAGCCTATTTGAACAGACAGCACCAGGGAAGTGCTGTCTGTTCTACGGAGTTCCTGTACCTGTGACCCCCTGTGACCTGTTTATTTGAGCTTCCTGTTACCTGTGACCCGGCTATCCTCTGACGTGCTTGTTATCTGCCTGCACCGACCCCGGCTTGCCTACGACCACATCTTTGCCTGACCCCTGTGTACTTCTGCTGCCCGTCTGTTGCCAACCCTGCTTGTACCCGACCATTCACCTGCCTGCTCCTTCTGTACCGCACTGCCAGCCAGCATCATCACTCTTCAGTCAGCACAAGTTCTTCAGTGGACCTTCACCTACCATCCGTTACCCAGTCCAACCCTTGTGCCACCCTGCATTCCTGAGCCACCTGTCTACTCTACCAGGGGCTCCCGAATCAGGGTAGTAAGAGAGGTTGCCCACTGCATAAGCCAGACTCTACCACCAGGCACGTGACACCGTGATTGTAGATTACCGGAGTTTAGCCTCTGGTTTATACCAAAGTGATTTTCTTTAATCTCTTAATGCTGCTTATCACTTATGGGCCAGAGAAAGTTTTACATTTCAGTTGTAGGGCTACAGATTTGGCAATAACTTTGTTATAAAGTATTCTTTTTAAGTTGGGGGGCAAACAAGTGTTTATTCCTCAATCTAAGAAAGCGAGCAGAGCTTTGTATGGCGTTCTTTAATGCCTTGTAGGCACACCCAGAGCAAAGATATAAATTAACAAGGCTATTACTCTGATCTTTTGATTTTTTATTTGTATTTTTTATTTTTTATTTGTATGCCTGAAGATTTATGTATGATGTTATTCTATGCTTTGTACCATCTCTTTTGTATTGTCTTTTTGTTTGCATCCACATCTTTGCTACAATAAAATCAGATCGACCAAGACTATAACTTGTTCCCCGGCTAGTATTTGTTTGTGCATAGAGCCCTCTGGTGGACAACTGGGAGAATGCAAGAAAACACAAATGTGAGACAGAATGAGATACACATATGCAAACAAATAGGGCCCCTTTACATCTGTTCATTCCATTGTGCTGTGTTCCTGCATACACATTAAAGTAGAACTATAGAAAAAACATTTTTTTTTTCATTTTGGATAGACCAAGGGAGGTTATAAATCCTGTCAGATTTTTTTTTCACCATCTGTTTCCCATTGCGGCGATTTCTCTTCACTTCCTGTCCCATTGCCAAACAGGAAGTGAAAGGAAATCCCTGCAAATTAAGGGAATTCCTTGGCGGCCCCCAGTTCACCAGAACTAGTGTCCCCATTAGAAGATTTCCCCTTCATTACTTTTCTGGGGACAACCCAAAATTTGGGATTTTCTTTTAGTTTTACATTCAATGATAACGCTAAACAGGACAAACAGAAAGGATGAATCTCCTTAACATAACACAGACTGCAATAAAAAAATGGCAGATGTTGTAATCCTTCGCCGCTCTTTCTAAAAATAAAAAATAAAGTTTTGCCTTTAGTCATACTTTAACTGCTTGCCAACCAGCCGCTGTCATTATACTGTGGCAGGTTGGCACAGCTGCGTAAATCGCCGTAGGTGTAGATCGGGAGCATACATGGCGATCTGTGGGAGCGCACACCCATTCGCTAGCGGGGGAGCCAACCAGTGGGCCTGGTGGACTCGATGTCCACCGCCCACCCGCGATCGCTCCAGAGAGAGACATAACAGGGATCTGCCAGTGTAAACAAAGCAGATCCCCATTCTGTCAGGGGAGTAGAGAGAGATTGTCTCTTCCTAGTGATCGGGAACAGCAATCTCTCTCCTCCTCCAGTCAGCCCAGCCCCCATACACTTAGAAACACCTCCCAGGGAACACATTTAACCCCTTGATTGTCCCTAGTGTTAACCTCTTCCTTGACAGTGTCATTTATACAGTAATCAGTGCATTTTTATAGCTATGATCGCTGTATACATGTCACTGGTCCCAAAAAAATGTCAAAAGTGTCACAGTCCCGCTAAAAATTGCAGATCACCGACATTACTAGTAAAAAAAAAAATAATAATAATAAAAATGCCATAAATCTATCCCCTATTTTGTAGACTCGATAACTTTTGCGCAATCCAATCAATATTCGCTAATTGGGATTTTTTTTTACCACAAATATGTAGAAGAATACATATTGACCTAAAATGAGGAAGAAATTTGCAGTTAAATCTTTTTTAGCTATTTACTATAGCAAAAAGTAAAAAAAATTGTCGCTTTTTTTGTTTATAGCGCAAAAAATAAAACCGCAGAGGTGATCAAATACCGCCACTCTATTTGTGGGAAAAAAAGGGCATCAATTTAGTTTGGGTACAACGTCGCACGACCGTGCAATTGTCATTTAAAGTGATGCAGTGCTGTATTGCAAAAAATGGCCTGGTCAGGAAGTGGGTAAATCCTTTCGGGGCTGAAGTGGTTAACTTGTAATATTCAGTGCATTAAAATGCACTGTGCTAAGGCAGCCCATTTTTTAAGGCCACGTTCACACCTTTTCCTTGTGCTACCACATGCATTTTAATGTGTGGTATTTTGAATTTTACTTTTTTAAGTATTCATCCAGTTCTGGTCACCAATCCTCAGAAGGGATGTGCTGGAGCTGGAGAGCATCCAGAGAAGGGCAACATAATAAGGGGACTGGAGGACCCCAATTATAACTACAAGCACTAAATGTATTCTCGCAGGAGAAGAGACACTCGAGAGGGTACATGATAGCGAATTACAAATACCTCAATGGTGATCCCAGCGTAGGAAAAAAAAACTATTCAGTCTCAGGGAGTGTAAGAGGACATGGGGCCACACAATGAGACTGGAAGAGAAGCGGTTTAACCTTAAACTGTGCGGGGGGTTTTCACTGTCAGGGCGATAAGGATGTGGAACTCTCTTCCACAATTGGTGGTGTCTGCGGGGAGTATTGATATTTTTGAAAGACTCTTGGACGTACATGTTCATGAACACAGCATAGAGGGATATGGGAAATGATTATTGACACCTACACAGGTTGAACTGGATGGACTATCCTACAAGAAAGTAGCGCGGATACAGACCATAAGGCAGGCTAAGGCTACCTAATATTCTCAAGCTGCTCCCTCGAGGGTGGCGTTTCTGGGGTCCCCAAACGGTGCTCCTGGCTTCTCCTCTTCAGCAAGTGCTCCGCTCTCTATGTGGGCACTTGTGCAGGCTCGATCCCGAGCCACCATGTCTGTGAATGCATTAAGGTAAAAAAACTTAAGGCTTTAGAACCACTTTAAGGCAGGTGCCTTAGGCTACACAATAAAAAGTTTCCCTAAGTATAAGACTGCATTCACACTTCACGATTTGGGACTCCAGGCAGAATCACTGCACTTCAATGGCACCCCAAACGTGATACAATTCTGCCACAATTGTTGTGCAACAGGATTGCGCTGCAATCGTGGCAAAACATACCTTTAAAAATTGAGCAAAGCTTATCGCCCAAAAAGGACCAGGAGCTTATTTTTTGGGTGACAAACACACACAGAGCAGTCCATTCAAATGAAGTCACGCTTTGAAAAATACGTATCGGGGACGCTCATTCCCAGTACATGATGAACGAGTCCTAATTTTTACCCATTTATCTTAAGAGTTCAGGTCTGTGTACTTAAGGAATATATACTGTCTCCTGTCAGCAATCATCATACAGATTCATTAAGCTTTATAATCTCTTCAGCAATAGGTAAGGTATATACAGTATCTCACAAAAGTGAGTACACCCTCACATTTTTGTAAATATTTTATTATATCTTACATGTGACAACACTGAAGAAATAACACTTTGCTACAATATAAAGTAGTGAGTGTACAGCTTGTATAACATTGTAAATTTGCTGTCCCCTCAAAAAAAACTCAACACAGCCATTAATGTCTAAACCACTGGCAAGAAAAGTGAGTACATCCCTAACCTAAAATTTCCAAATTGGGCCCAAAGTGCCAATATATTGTGTGGTCACCATAATTTTCCAGCACTGCCATAACCCTCTTGGGCATACAGTTCACCAGAGCTTCACAAGTTGCCACTCGAGTTCTCTTCCACTCCTCCATGACTACATCCCAGAGCTGGTGGATGTTAGAGACCTTGTGCTCCTCCACCTTCCATTTGAGGATGCCCAACAGATGCTCAATAGGGTTTAGGTCTGGAGACATGCTTGGCCAGTCCATCACCTTTACCCTCATCTTCTTTAGCGAGGCAGTGGTCATCTTGGAGGAGTGTTTGGGGTCGTTATCATGTTGGAATACTGCCCTGCGGCGCAGTCTCCAAAGGGAAGGGATCATACTCTGCTTCAGTATGTCACAGTACATATTGCCATTCATGGTTCCCTCAATGAACTGTAGCTCCCCAATGCCGGCAGCACTCATGCAGCCCCAGACCATGACACTCCCACCACCATTCTTGACTGTAGGCAAGACACACTTGTCTTTGTGCTCCTCACCTTGTTGCCACGACACACACTTGACACCATCTGAACAAAAAACGTTTATGTTGGTCTCATCAGACCACAGGACATGGTTCCAGTAATCCATGTCCTTAGTCTGCTTCGGCAGACTGTTTGCGGGCTTTCTTGTGCATCATCTTTAGAAGAGGCCTCCTTCTGGGATGAGAACCATGCAGACCAATTCAACGCAGGGTGCGGTGCATGGTCTGAGCACTGACAGGCTGACCCCCCCACCCCTTCAACCTCTGCAGCAATGGTGGCAGCAGTCATACGTCTATTTCCCAAAGACAACCTCTGGATATGATGCTGAGCAAGTGCACTCGACCTCTTTGGTCGACCATGGCGAGGCCTGTTCTGAATGGAACCTGCCCTGTTAAATTGCTGTATGGTCTTGGACACCGTGCTGCAGCTCAGTTTCAGGGTCTTGGCAATCTTCTTATAGCGTTGGCCAGGGATATCCAATTAGCGGACCTCCAGATGTTGCAGAACTACAAATCCCATGAGGTCCGCTAATTGCATATCCCTGCCCTAGGCCATCTTTATGTAGAGCAACAATTCTTTTTTTCAGATCCTCAGAGAGTTCTTTGCCATGAGGTGTCATGTTGAACTTTCAATGACCGGTATGAGAGAGTGAGAGCGATAACACCAAATTTAACACACCTGCTCCCCATTCACACCTGAGACCTTGTAACATTAATGAGTCATATGGCACCAGTGACGGCTCCTCCTTTAGGGGTGCATGGGCGCCGCCCCCCCCCCTCCATGTGTCCAGCCCCTGATTTACATGCAGGGCGCCAGACGCACGAATTCCAATGGAGGGGGTGTGTTTTTTTGAAGCACGTGATTAGTGCCAGAGGCTCTTAATAGACTTAAAAAAAGGGTGGTCTCAATCCCACCCAGTTGTGTGACAATAGTGAATGAATATTCGCTATCGACACACTGATTCTCCTCCCAGCCAATCAGGAAGTGGATCTTGACACCCGTCACCCGATTGGCTGAAAGGACAGCCAATCCTATTGGATGCCTAAGAGGAGGTGGAAGGAGCCGCCGTGATGCAGAAGAAGGGAAGAGGACATAGGAGCCGCTGCTCGGCACTTGTAGGAGCCCGCTGCCCATCACCCAAAGGAGCCCGCTAACCCGCGTGCAACACCTAGGTGGGGGGGCTGTGCGTTGACTGACCAACCGGGGGAGTTGTTTGCTGCCCCCCCAAAAAAAGAAACACCAGCCGCCACTGCATTGTACACCACTAGTAAAAAGTAAGAGCACAGCTTACCCAGATAATAAGTAAATATGGCTGAACACACACAAACACATACACACACGTTTGCAAACTATTCATAGCAACATTTAAACTCATAAGTTTGATTACATGAAGCTGATACAAAACAAACATATAGCTAAAAACCTAAACGTACAGTGACGGGGACGGGTTAACAACAGGAGATCACATTAGATGTTAGCCCCCTTCAGTGAGGTCAAACAACTTTTGGAAACCACAAGTATAATGTATACATACGATTACAAGATAGGGGCGTTACCATTGTTGGATAACAACAAATGGAAGGGTCACCACTTCAATGTTAAATACAGAACAACCTTCAAATGTCAAAAAGGTATTCAGTATACCCCCCCTCCCCCCCCCCCCCCCAAAAAAAATGAATGTACTACAGGCAACATCTATATAAAATGACTTTGGAATAAAGGAATGACTTACCTTTTTTGCAGCAATATTAACCTTTGTTCAAAAATATCTACATAAATTCCAGAGCAGGTTTTTGGTCAGACAGGGTTGTAGAGTTTGGATCCAGTATAGAATGGTGTTCATAGTAGCCAGCAGAACAGATGTTGGTGTCAGTAGAGCAGTGAACATTGTCAGTAGAGCAGAGGTTGGTGTCAGTAGGGTAGAGGTTGGTGTCAGTAGGGCAGTGGATGTGTCAGTAGGGCAGTGGACGGTGTCAGTAAGGCAGTGGACGGTGTCAGTAGAGCAGTGGACGATGCCAGTAGAGCAGAGGTTGGTGTCAGTAGAGCAGTGGACGGAGTCAGTAGGGCAGAGGTTGGTGTCTGTAAAGCAGTGGATGGTGTCAGTAGGGCAGTGGATGGGGTCAGTAGGGCAGTAGACAATGTCAGTAGGGCAGAGGATGGTGTCAGTAGGGCAGTGGTTGTGTCAGTAGGACAGAGGTTGGTATCAGTGGGCAGTGTCAGTAGGGCAGTGGACGGTGCCAGAAGAGCAGAGGTTTATGCCAGTTGAGCAGTGAACAGTGTCAGTAGGGCAAAAGTTGGTGTCAGTAGGGCAGTGGACAGTGTCAGGATGGCAGATGTTGGTGTCATTAAGACAGTGTCAGTAGGATAGCGGACAGTGTCAGGAGGGCAAAGGTTGGTGTCAGTAGAGCAATGGACAGTGTGAGTAGGGCAGAGGTTGGTGTCAGTAGGGCAGTGCTTGGTGTAAGTAGGGCAGGGGACAATGTCAGTGGGGCAGAGGTTGGTATCAATAGGGCAGAGGTTGGTATCAATAGGGTAATGGATGTGTCAGTAGTGCAGAGGCTGGTGTCAGTAAGGCAGTGGACAGTGTCAGTAGAGCAGTGGACGGTGCCAGTAGAGCAGAGGTTGGTGTCAGTAAAGCAGTGAACAGTGTCATTAGGGCAGAGGACATTATCAGTAGTGCTGAGGTTGGTGTCAGTAGAGCAGTGGACAGAGTCAGTAGGGCAGAGGTTGGTGTCAGTAGAGCAGTGGATGGTGTCAGTAGGGCAGTGGACGGTGTCAGTAGGGCAGTGGTTGGTGTCAGTAGGGCAGTAGACAATGTCAGTAGGGCAGAGGTTGGTGTCAGTAGGGCAGTGGATGTGTCAGTAGGACAGAGGTTGGTGTCAGTAGAGCAGTGGACAGAGTCAGTAGGGCAGAGGTTGGTGTCAGTAGAGCAGTGGATGGTGTCAGGAGGGCAGTGGACAGTGTCAGTAAGGCAGAGGTTGGTGTTAGTAGGGCAGTGGACAGTGTCAGTATGGCAGAGGTTGGTGTCAGTAGGGCAGTGGTTGTGTCAGTAGGACAAAGGTTGGTATCAGTGGGCAGTGTCAGTAGGGCAGTGGACGGTGCCAGAAGAGCAGAGGTTTATGCCAGTTGAGCAGTGAACAGTGTCAGTAGGGCAAAAGTTGGTGTCAGTAGGGCAGTGGACAGTGTCAGGATGGCAGATGTTGGTGTCATTAAGACAGTGTCAGTAGGATAGCGGACAGTGTCAGGAGGGCAAAGGTTGGTGTCAGTAGAGCAATGGACAGTGTGAGTAGGGCAGAGGTTGGTGTCAGTAGGGCAGAGGTTGGTGTCAGTAGGGCAATTGACAGTGTCAGTAGGGCAGAGGAACAATGTCAGTAGGGCAGAGGTTGGTGTCAGTAAGGCAGTGGACAGTGTCAGGATGGCAGATGTTGGTGTCAGTAAAACAGGGGTTGGTGTCAGTAGAGCAGTGGACAATGTCAATAGGGCAAAAGTTGGTGTCAGTAGGGCAGTGGAAAATGTCAGTAGGGAAGAGGTTGGTGTCAGTAGGGCAGTGGACATTGTCAGTAGGGTAGTGGAAAGTGTCAGGAGGGCAAAGGTTGGTGTCAGTAGGGCAGTGGATGTGTCAGTAGGGCAGAAGTTGGTGTCAGTAGGGCAGTGGATGTGTAAGTAGGTCAGAGGTTAGAGTCAGTAGGGCAGTGTCAGTAGGGCAGTGGACAGTGTCAGGAGGGCAGAAGTTGGTGTCAGTAGGGCAGTGGACGGTGTCAGTAAGGCAGAGGCTGGTGTCAGAAGGACAGTGGACAGTGTCAGTAGGGCAGATGTTGGTGTCAGTAGAGCAGTGAACAGTGTCATTAGGGCAGAGGACATTATCAGTAGTGCTGAGGTTGGTGTCAGTAGAGCAATGGACAGTGGGAGTAGGGCAGAGGTTGGTGTCAGTAGGGCAGTGCTTGGTGTAAGTAGGGCAGGGGACAATGTCAGTGGGGCAGAGGTTGGTATCAATAGGGCAGAGGTTGGTATCAATAGGGCAATGGATGTGTCAGTAGTGCAGAGGCTGGTGTCAGTAAGGCAGTGGACAGTGTCAGTAGAGCAGTGGACAGCGCCAGTAGAGCAGAGGTTGGTGTCAGTAAAGCAGTGAACAGTGTCATTAGGGCAGAGGACATTATCAGTAGTGCTGAGGTTGGTGTCAGTAGAGCAGTGGACAGAGTCAGTAGGGCAGAGGTTGGTGTCAGTAGAGCAGTGGATGGTGTCAGTAGGGCAGTGGACAGTGTCAGTAGGGCAGTGGTTGGTGTCAGTAGGGCAGTAGACAATGTCAGTAGGGCAGAGGTTGGTGTCAGTAGGGCAGTGGATGTGTCAGTAGGACAGAGGTTGGTGTCAGTAGAGCAGTGGACAGAGTCAGTAGGGCAGAGGTTGGTGTCAGTAGAGCAGTGGATGGTGTCAGGAGGGCAGTGGACAGTGTCAGTAAGGCAGGGGTTGGTGTTAGTAGGGCAGTGGACAGTGTCAGTATGGCAGAGGTTGGTGTCAGTAGGGCAGTGGTTGTGTCAGTAGGACAGAGGTTGGTATCAGTGGGCAGTGTCAGTAGGGCAGTGGACGGTGCCAGAAGAGCAGAGGTTTGTGCCAGTTGAGCAGTGAACAGTGTCAGTAGGGCAAAAGCTGGTGTCAGTAGGGCAGTGGACAGTGTCAGGATGGCAGATGTTGGTGTCATTAAGACAGTGTCAGTAGGATAGTGGACAGTGTCAGGAGGGCAAAGGTTGGTGTCAGTAGAGCAGTGGACAGTGTCAGTAGGGCAGAGGTTGGTGTCAGTAGGGCAATTGACAGTGTCAGTAGGGCAGAGGAACAATGTCAGTAGGGCAGAGGTTGGTGTCAGTAAGGCAGTGGACAGTGTCACGGTAGGACTGTGACAGGTGACGGAATGACTGTGGTTGGAGACGGGATGACTGTAACAAGGAGACGGG
>BLSH010558050.1:412146-423844 GCA_018402905.1 Glandirana rugosa | reverse complement strand
CTCTTGTAACTGACTTTCCTTTTTCCTTTTGTGAGGACAAAACCAAGGTAAACAACAGTTTATGAGATACACACTGTCCTCCTGTCCGGCTGCCTGATTTGTAGTAGGACCGAACCATGACGAGAAGTCCAGGACCTCAGTGTGGCATGGAGCACAATCATGTAGACTACAAGTGAGTCCACATGGCCCTGTTGGTGTCACCAGAGCACCAGAGGTTGGTGTCAGTAGAGCAGTGGAAAATATCAGTAAGGCAGAGGTTGATGCCAGTATGGCAAAGGTTGGTGTCAGTAGGGCAGTGGACAGTGTCAGTAGGGCAGAGGTTGGTGTCAGTAGAGCAGTGGACAGTGTCAGTAGGGCAGAGATTGGTGCCAGTATGGCAGAGGCTGATGTCAGCAGGGCAGTGGACACTGTCAGAAGGGCAGATGTTGGTGTCACCAGAGCACCAGAGGTTGGTGTCAGTAGAGCAGTGGACAATATCAGTAAGGCAGAGGTTGGTGCCAGTATGGCAAAGGTTGATGTCAGTAGGGCAGTGGACAGTGTCAGTAGGGCAGAGGTTGGTGTCAGTAGAGCAGTGGACAGTGTCAGTAGGGCAGAGATTGGTGCCAGTATGGCAGAGGCTGATGTCAGTAGGGCAGTGGACCCTGTCAGTAGGGCAGATGTTGGTGTCAGTAGAGCAGTGGACAATGTCAGTAGGGCAGAGATTGGTGTCAGTAGAGCAGTGGACAATGTCAGTAGGGCAGAGATTGGTGTCAGTAGGGTAGTGGATGTGTCAGTAGGGCAGTGGACGGTGCCAGAAGAGCAGAGACTGGTGTCAGGAGAGTGGTAAACAGTGTCAGCAGGGCAGAGGGACAATGTCAATAAGGCCGAGGTTGGTGTCAGTAGGGCAGTGGACAGTGTCAGGATGGCATATTTTGGTGTCAGTAAGACAGGGGTTCCTGTCAGTAGGGCAGTGGACAATGTCAGTAGGGCAGAGGTTGGTGTCAGTAGGGCAGTGGACAATGTCAGAAGGGCAGAGGTTGGTGTCAGTAGGGTAGAGGTTGGTGTCAGTAGGGTAGAGGTTGATGTCAGTAGGGCAGTGGACAGTGTCAATAGGGTACTGGAAAGTGTCAGGAGAGCAAAGGTTGGTGTCAGTAGGGCAATGGACAGTGTCAGTAGGGCAGTGGTTGGTGTCAGTAGAGCAGTGGACAGTGCCAGTATGGCAGAGGTTGGTGCCAGTAGGGTAGAGGTTGGTGTCAGTAGGGCAGTGGACAGTGTCAATAGGGCAGAGGTTGGTGTCAGTAGAGCAGTGGACAGTGTCAGTAGGGCAGAGATTGATGTCAGTATGGCAGAGGCTGGTGTCAGTAGGGCAGTGGACAGTGTCAGTAGAGCAGATGTTGGTGTCAGTAGAGCAGTGGACAGTGTCAGTAGGGCAGAGGTCGGTGTCAGTAGGGCAGTGGATGTGTCAGTAGGGAAGTGGACGGTGCCAGAAGAGCAGAGATTGGTGTCAGTCGAGCAGTAAACAGTGTCAATAGGGAAGAGGGACAATGTCAGTAGGGCAGAAGTTGGTGTCAGTAGGGCAGTGGGCAGTGTCAGGACGGCAGATGTTGGTGTCAGTAGGACAGTGGGCAATGTCAGTAAGGCAGAGGTTGGTGTCAGTAGGGCAGTGGACAATGTCAGAAGGGTAGTGGAAAGTGTCAGGAAGGCAAAGGTTGGTGTCAGTAGGGCAGTGGACAGTGTCAGTTGGGAAGAGGTTGGTGTCAGTAGAGCAGTGGACAGTGTCAGTAGGGCAGAGGTTGGTGCCAGTATGGCAAAGGTTGGTGTCAATAGGGCAGTGGACAGTGTCAGTAGGGCAGTGGTTGGTGTCAGTAGAGCAGTGGACAGTGTCAGTAGGGCAGAGATTGGTGCCAGTATGGCAGAGGCTGGTGTCAGTAGGGCAGTGGACCTTGTCAGTAGGGCAGATGTTGGTGTCAGTAGAGCAGTGGACAATGTCAGTAGGGCAGAGATTGGTGTCAGTAGGGCAGTGGATTATGAAATGAGGGTAACGGCGCCCTATAAACCTTAAACCAAATATAGTGCAAATAAATATAGCGCAAAAAAAACAACAACAACAACAGGGTCGCTGCCCCTTTAAACCCTAAGGTGACAGTGAGCTAATAGTGAAAGTCAGGCGCAGACCCAATATAAAATGCAATATTCACAAATACAGTCCAATAAAGTCCTTATAGCAACAACGGTTCATGCAGAGAGATCCCACAACCAGTGCACAACAGAATTCTTCTAAACTCTTCTTTGTGATATTTTCACCAATGTGCGGTTTTGGAATAGGTGGCAACTCACCAGATGTTTTGACTCCCTTTTTACGGGAAGGTCAAAAAACGCCTCTGGAACCACTGTTCCTTTTATGGGAGGTGGATTGTCTCTCTTCACTCTCTAGGTTACCCTCTGGGTCCGCTAAATGGGGAAAAATGACTCCACCAGGGACACGGATGAAAAAAACATTGTGTAGTATTTATTTTCAAAAATGGAATAAAAACAACTAAAATTCACACTCACATTTCCATGTGCCTGAGCCTGGCACTAGGTTGACCAGCGTGTAGCTCGTGAGCCTGTAAGGCAAACAGCTGTTGTTTCAGATAGTGCGTGCCAAACCGTCGTTCGTATGCCGCATGGCGTTTGCATACTACGTCCGGAAGTTCACGAAAGAACGTCTTCTATGTACGTTTCGCCATCTTGGCGTCTTCAGGAAATGACGTAATTCATCTTCCGGTTTTTACCTTTATACCCTAATACTGAATTTTGATTGGTTGGCTTCCCCAAAATGGGAAACGCTCAATCTTTTATGCTCAATTTTATATATGCACCCAGGCTCACGGCTTGCGCTGTTCAAACCCAGTGTATTTTTAAAACAGCATTCACATTGTAAACCATTTACCAATCTGCGGGTCCATTTTATGGGTCCAGTGGGCAGTGGACGGTGCCAGAAGAGCAGAGATTGGTGTCAGGAGAGTGGTAAATAGTGTCAGTAGGGCAGAGGGACAATGTCAGTAAGGCCGAGGTTGGTGTCAGTAGGGCAGTGGGCAGTGTCAGGATGGCATATTTTGGTGTCAGTAGGGCAGTGGACAATGTCAGTAGGGCAGAGGTTGGTGTCAGTAGGGTAGAGGTTGGTGACAGTAGGGTAGAGGTTGGTGTCAGTAGGGTAGAGGTTGGTGTCAGTAGGGCAGTGGACAGTGTCAATAGGGTACTGGAAAGTGTCAGGAGAGCAAAGGTTGGTGTCAGTAGGGCAATGGACAGTGTCAGTATGGCAGAGGTTGGTGTCAGTAGAGCAGTGGACAGTGCCAGTATGGCAGAGGTTGGTGTTAGTAGGGTAGAGGTTGGTGTCAGTAGGGCAGTGGACAGTGTCAGTAAGGTAGTGGAGCGTGTCAGGATGGCAAAGGTTGGTGTCAGTAGGACAGTGTCAGTAGGGAAGAGGTTGGTGTCAGTAGGGCAGTGGAGGTGTCAGTAGGGCAGTGGATGTGTAAGTGGGCAGTGGACGATGCCAGTAGGGCAGTGTGTAGTGCCTGTATAGCAGGGGTTGATGTCAGTAGAGCAGTGAACAGTTTCAGTAGGGCAGAGGTTGGTGTCAGTGGAGCAGTGGGCAATGTCAGTAGGGCTCAGGTTCATGTCAGTAGAGCAGGGGATGGTGTCAGTAGGGCAGAGGTTGGTGTCAGTAGAGCAGTTGACTGTGTCATTCGGGCAGTGGACAGCGTCAGTCGGACAGCGATTGGTGTCAGTAGGGCAGTGGACAATGTCAGTAGCGCAGAGGTTGGTGTCAGTAGGGCAGTTGATGTGTCAGTAGGGCAGAGGTTGGTGTCATTACGGCAGTGGACAGTGTCAGGAGGGCAGAAATTGGTGTCAGTAGAGCAGTGAACAGTGTCAGTAGGGCAATGGACAATGTCAGTAGAGCAGAGGTTGGTGTCAGGGCAGTGGACTGTGTCAGTAGGATAGTGGACAGTGTCAGGATGGCAAAGTTTGGTGTCAGTAGGGCAGTGGACAGTGTCAGTAGGTCAGTAGGGCACAGGTTGGTGTCAGTATGGCAGAGGTTGGTGTCAGTAAGGCTGTGGATGTGTTAGTAGGGCAGTGAACGGTGTCAGTAGGGCAGTGCACGGTGTCAGTATGGCAGTGGATAGTGTCAGTATGGTGAAGGATGGTGTCAGTAGAGTAGTGAAAAGTGTCAGTAGGGCATTGGACAATGTCAGTAGAGCAGAGGTTGGTGTCAGTATGGCAGAGGTTGGTGTCAGTAGGGCAGTGGATGTGTCAGTAGGGCAGTGGATGTGTCAGTATGGCAGTGGATGCTGTCAGTATAGCGGAGGATGGTGTCAGTAGAGCAGTGAAAAGTGTCAGTAGAGCAGTGGACAATGCCAGTAGAGCAGAGGTTGGTGTCAGCAGGGCAGTGGACAGTGTCAGTAGGGCAGAGGTTGGTGTCAGCAGAGCAGTGCAGTGTCAGTAGGGCAGTGGTGGGTGTCAGTAGGGTAGTAGACAGTGTCAGGAGAACAGAGGTTGGTGTCAATAGGGCAGAGGTTGGTGTCAGTAGGGCAGTGGATGTACCAATAGGGCAGTGGACAGTGTCAGGAGGGCAGAGGTTGGTGTCAGTAGGGCAGTGGACAGTGTCAGTAAGGCAGAGGTTGGAGTCAGTAGAGCAGTGGACAGTGTCAGTAGGGCAGAGTTTGGGGTCAGTAGAGCAATGAACAGTGTCAGTAGGGCAGTGAACAATGTCAGTAGAGCAGAGGTTGGTGTCAGTAGGGTAGAAGTTGATGTCAGTGGGTGTCACGTACCTGGTGGTTGAGTCTGACATGGAGGTGACAGCTTCTCTTACACCTTTGGTTCAAGAGCTCATGATAAAGTTGACAGGATTTCAAGAGCACAGAGTGGCACGAGCGCTGGACTGGTAAGCTGGATCTAGTTGCAGCAGTCTGGAGTGAGATGTACTCACGCAGGACTTCTGGCAGGCTAGATATGCACAGCTGAGCAGATTTGGAGACAGCAGGATACAGATGCAGGCCGGGTTGTCGGCAGGTGGACAGGGTGATCACTGGCAGCAGAATGGAAGCAAAGTCTGGATACAAGCCGGGTAGGTAACAGGTGGGCAAAGCGGTGCCAGGGAGCAGGCAGGAGAGGAGTCAGGATACAAGCCGGATTCGTTAACAGGCGGGCAGCACAGGTTCTACGAATAGCAGGGGTCACAGGAAACGCTGTAGGCCAGACAGCAATGAATTCAAGCCACAGCTTCCTTTAAATAGCCCGCAATGAGTCAGCAATTGTCACAAGGTGCGCTTCGATTCCTCTACTTCACCTGTTGGTGCATGCGCATGTGGACGGCGACTTTTCTCCCGTGAACATGAAGGATAGGCATTCCTAAATGCCTGTCCTTTGTGATTGTAGGGTAGTGAGTGTGTCAGTAGGGCACTGGATGTGTCAGTAGGGCAGTGGACGATGCCAGTAAGGCAGTGGACGGTGCCAGTAGAGTAGAGGTTGGTGTCAGAAGAGTAGTGAACAGTGTCAGTAGAGCAAAGGACATTGTCAGTAGGGCTGAGGTTTGTGTCATTAGAGCAACAGACGGTGTCAGTAGGGCAGTGGACGGTGTCAGTTGGGCAGTGGTTGGTGTCAATAGGGCAGTGGATGTGTCAGTAGGGTAGAGGTTGGTGTCATTAGGGCAGTGTCAGTAGGGCAGTGGACAGTGTCAGGAGGGAAGTGGACAGTGTCAGGAGGGAAGTGGACAGTGTCAGGAGGGAAGTGGACAGTGTCAGGAGGGAAGTGGACAGTGTCAGGAGGGCAGAGGTTGGTGTCAGTAGGGCAGTGGACAGTGTCAGTAATGCAGAGGTTGCACACAAGGAAGGAGGGTCGGGAGGTATAATAGAAGCTAAACATGATACAGGTTGTAATACTGTATATCCAATTTTTTTTATAGCTCTGTAAGTAGCTTTGTAAACCTGTAATGAGGACCATGTACCTGATAGTTGAGCCTGTCTCTTGTAGAAGGAGACCTCTCATACAGCCCTGGCTCAGAGCCCACTGGAGTGGGGACAGTGGTCTCGTGAGCAAATCAAGGTAGGAGTGCCTCTTGTCAGCAGCTGTAGACCGGATGCTGGAAGCAGAGCCTGGAACACTGGATAGCAGATGGGCTGGAATAGGAACAACAGCAGACGATCAGCAATCACAGTAGCTGGATGCAGGCAGGCTGGAACACTGGACAGCGGACAGCTGGAACAGCAGCAGCAGATCAGCAATCACAGTAGCTGGATACAGCTAGGCAGAAGGCATGAGACAAGCCGGGTCGAGCACAGATCAGCAAGCAGGCAGAATCAGCAGACAAAGAATTGTCGGAGAACAGGCCGGGTTCAGTAACAGGTGTCAGGCTGGCAGAAGAAGCAACGTCAAACAAGCCGGGTCAGGATTGGAGAAGGTAGAATGGTCTAGGCAAGCCGGGTCGAGCAGGTAATTGATCAGGTAGCAGATAACAGATAGCAGGTATCAGGAATGGACTAGCTGCAGATCAAACAGCACTTCAGGCAAAGTCTGAGTTCCTTTTAAAGGCCCATGTGATGTGCTGACAGAGATGCTGGGTCCTAGTGCCCTCCTGCTCTGTCAGATTCTGGGTCTTAGAGTCCTTCTGCTCTTGGTGTCCTGACAACATCTCTGCGCATGCGCACATGTGCGCAGTTCCAAACGGTCGTGGGAACCTTCGCTTGAATCTGTGCTTCCTGAAGAATCTTGATGTTCCGACCCAAGAAGTCTGCTACACTCTGAACTGCTGGAACTGTAGATTCAGGAATGATATCAGGCAGGAAAGATAGGTCAAAGCCATAGTTTGCAAAGAATGGGGAATTCCACCATGGCCGAAAGACTGACATTATTATAGGCAAACTCCGCAAGTGGTAGCAAAGATACCCAATCATCCTGGGAGAAGGACGTGAAACAGCGGAGGTACTGCTCCAGAGTTTGATTGGTGCGTTCTGTCTGCCCGTTGGTCTGTGGATGATAGGCTGAAGAGAATGCCAGCTTAATCTGTAGTAGTTCACACAAGGCTTTCCAGAAGCAGGAAGTGAACTGGACCCCTGGTCCGACACGATGTTGGCAGGTACTCCGTGCAGCCTAACAATCTCCTTAATGAAGACTTGGGCAGTCTCTGCAGCAGATGGGGTGTTCTTCAAGAGTAAGAAGTGAGCCATCTTAGACAAATGATCAACAACCACAAATATTACTGTGCAACCTTCGGAAGGTGGTAGTTCAACAACAAAGTCCATAGAGATCATCTGCCAGGGTCTGCCTGGGATGGGCAAGGGTTTGAGTAGACCCCAGGCTCTACTTCTTGCTTTCTTGTTCTGGATACAGACAGAGCATGAATTTACATATTTCCTGCAAAAGTCCTCCAACTTAGGCCACCAGAAAGTACGCTGCACCAGTTCTGTGATCTTGTGAATGCCGAAGTGTCCTGCCAGGGGGTGGTCATTCAGGTTCTTTAGCACTTGTACCCGAACATTCTCTGGTACGAAGATTCGATCTCCTCTCCAAAGCAGATTATCCCGGTAAGTGAGGGTTAACTCGGCAGGACTGGACTGGGACATGGAGGCCTGTTTAATTTGTGACAGGAGATCCGCTTGTAAGAGAAGGAAGCTACCTGCTGGCAGAATGGTATCAGGAACAGAGGAATCCTTGGGCCCATCATACATCCGGGACAAGGTATCAGGCTTGGTATTCTTTGACCCGGGATGGTATGTACTGTGGAAGTTGAAGTGAGAGAAGAACAAGGGCCATCTGGCTTGACGTGGTCTCAGGCATCTGGCTGAACGTAAATACTCAAGATTCTTGTGGTCAGTATAAATAAGAACCGGATGAGTTGCACCTTCCAGAAGATACCTCCACTCCTCTAAGACAGCTTTGATGGCCAAAAGTTCTCGATCTCCGATGTCATAATTCTTTTCGGCCAGAGAGAGCTTCCGTGAAAAGAATGCCACAGGATGCAGGGTGTCCTTGATTCCCTGCCGCTGGGATATGACTGCTCCCACTGCGATTTTGGAAGCATCAACCTCAAGGACGTAAGGCAATGCAGGATCCGGGTGACTCAAAATTGGAGCAGAATTAACCGTCTCTTAAGGGTTTCAAAAGCATCTTGGGCCTTAGAGTTCCACCAGAAACGGGAGCTTTGCTTGGTCAGTCGCATGATAGGGGAGATGATGGTGGAAAACCCCTTGATGAATTTCCTATAGAAATTTGCAAACCCCACAAAGCGCTGTACTCCCTTCTTGTCTGTGGGTACTGGCCAGTCGATCACAGCAGAGATTTTCTGTGGGTCCATCTCTATCCCTGTAGGAGAGATAATCAGGCCCAGAAATTGGATACTCCTCTATTCAAATTCACATTTCTCTGGCTTAGCAAACAGTCTGTGTTAGCGGAGTCTCTCCAGCACTTGCTTGACATGGCCGCGATGCTGATCAAGGGATCCAGAGAAAATCAGGATGTCGTCCAGGTATACAATCATGAAAATGTCCAAAAAGTCCCTGAACACATCGTTAATGAAGTGCTGGAAGGTGGCAGGTGCATTACAAAGTCCAAAGGGCATTACTGGATATTCGTAATGTCCGAACCTGGTGCGAAAAGCAGTTTTCCATTCATCCCCCTCTCTGATGTGCACCAGATTGTAAGCCCCTCTCAAGTCCAGTTTAGTGAAGATGCAGGCAGATCTCAGTCTCTGGAATAGTTCGGTCATCAGAGGCAGGGGGTAACGGTTCTTAACCACTTCAGCCCCGGAAGGATTTCACACTTTAGGACCAGAGAACTTTTTGCGATTCGGCACTGCGTCGCTTTAACTGACAATTGCGCGGTCGTGCGGCGTTGTACCCAAACGAAATTTGCGTCCTTTTTTTCCCACAAATAGAGCTTTCTTTTGGTAGTATTTGATTACCTCTGCGTCATTTCTGATCGCCGCTATAAACAAAAGAAGAGCGACAATTTTGCAAAAAAACCCAAATTTCTTACTTTTTGCTAAAATACAAATCCAAAAAAAATATATAAAAAAACATTTTTTTCATCGGTTTTGGCCGATTTTATATTCTTCCTCATATTTGTGATAAAAAAAATCGCAATCGGCATTTATTGATTGGTTTGCGCAAAAGTTGCCGCATTTACGGATGATGAGAATTCATTTTTGGGGTTTTTATTTTTATTTTTTACTAGTAATGGTGGCGATCTGTGATTTTTAGCAGTACTGCGATATTGGGGCGGACATGTCGGACCATTTTGACACTTTTTTGGGACCATTGGCATTTATACAGTGATCAGTGCTATAAAAATACACTGATTACTGTGTAAATGCCATCGGCAGTGAAGGGGTTAACCTGGGGGGGCGCTCTAAGGGTTAACTGTGTTCCCTGGGCGTGTTCTAACTGTGTGTGTGCTGCCCTAGCAGGGGAAGGGGAGTGATCACAGCTTCCATATAGAGGAAGGCTGTGATCACCGCCCTTCCCTATCTCACAGAACGGAGATCCGTGTTTACATGCACGGACCTCCGTTCTTTCACTCCGGGGGGGGGGGGCATCGCGGGTAGCCGGCGGAGATGGAGTCCGCTGCACCCGCTCCCTGGCCCCCCCCGGACACAGGTAGAGCGCGAGCACACCTCCGGCGGCACGCGTGCGCTCACAGTGCACGATCTCGCAGCCGCCGTCATATGACGGCGGTTTGCGATATCGAACCACCTTGTCACCGTCAACCTGCGGTTGGCGGTCAGCAAGTGGTTAATCGTGATCTTATTCAGTTCTCTATAGTCCACACATGGCCTAAGTGACTGATCTTTCTTAGTGACAAAGAATATTCCTGCTCCGGCAGGGGACTTGGAAGGATGAATGAACCCTTTCTCAAGATTTTCATCAATATAGTCCTTTAAAGCCTTTTGCTCCCGTTCGGTTAGTGGAAAGATACGTCCAAACGGGACCTCAGCTCCAGGAAGGAGATCAATCTGTCAGTCATAAGGCCGATGAGGGGGGAGGCGTGTCTGCCCCTTGCTTGCTGAACACATCCAGGAACAGGTGGTACGGTTCAGATACTGACTGCCGAATCTCTGGGTCCATGTTGAGGCATAATAGAGCTGGAGGGGTGACAATAGTGCTGGAGGTGCAATGTCTCTGACAATAGGAGGAAGAGAACTTGACTTCACCAGTAGTCCAATTAATTTGTGGATCATGAGCTTGGAGCCATGGAAGCCCCAAAATTACTGCAAAGAGTGGAGAGGAGATGGCATCCAAGCTTAACAGTTCCATATGATGTGCAGATCTGACGGGCAACAAAGGGGTCTCCTTGATATGGGACCTGTCAGCAAGATAGACTGAAAGGCCATGCGTTTTGGGCTGCAGGGGGATGCTGTGTTGCTGGGCGAACTGGAGATCAATTAAGCAACTGCATGCTCCGGAGTCAATGATGGCGCTGACTAGGAGGGTTCTTCCCGGCAGCTGGAACGAGAGAGGTAGAGCAACGTGAGTGGCATTGGCAGAGAGGGTAGACAGGCTGGTAGGAATAAGAGGTGCGGACTTACAGGTCTTGGCGGGGCAATTGTGAACATAATGTCCCATCTCTCCCCAGTACAGGCACAAATTATTCTGTTGGCGCCTGAGTCGTTCTTCAGGTGATAGCGAGGGTCGCATCAATCCCAATTGCATGGGTCCAGGTTCCGGAATGTTAGGAACCGACATGGTGGGAGCTGGACTGGAGGAGGCGTGGATAGGAACTCTGGGCAGCATCCAGGTAGGCCTGTGAGGTTGTACAGCTCTCTCGGCTCATCGCTCATGGAGCCGTCGATCAATTTGAATGGACAGGGTAATCAGTCCTTCCAGAGTGTTGGGGGTTCCCACTCTAACAAGCTCATCCTTAAGTCCATCAGAGAGCCCCATGCGAAACTGGTGTCGCAGAGCTGCATCATTCCACTGGGTGTCTGCGCTCCAGCGTCTGAAGTCTGTAACATAGTCCTCGGCCGCTCTGCGGCCTTGCTGGAGCGCATGCAGGGCAGCTTCTGCAGTGGTGGTACACTGCGGGTCGTCATACAGCTGAGCCGTGGCATCAAAGAAGGCTGACAGGGTCTGTACTTGTGCGTGATTCTCCTCCAACAGCCTGTGGGCCCAGGATTGTGGTTCTCCCTGAAGCAGGGCGATGACACACCCTACTTTGGTCACCTCCAGGGAAAAAGTCAGTGGTTGCAGGGTGAAAAACAGCTGGCAGGCATTTCGAAAAGCACAAAACTTGGTCCGGTCCCCGGAGAATCTTTCAGGCGTGGGGGCCCTGGGCTCAGTTGGCAGCATGACCACAGAAGGACTGGTGCTGGCCTGAGTGGAGATGGCTGGAGCTGCAGAGGTGGATGCCATGCTGGGAGCAGGTGAAGGGGTCTGGACTTGTGCCTCCAGTCTGGTGTAGCCTTCCTGCAAGGACCTAGGGGTGAGGTCACCCGAGACTCGGTCCCGACATACTCCCCAGAGGAAGATGTTCTCTGTCCGAGTCGATAGTGCAACGGGAGTAATGTCATAGTTTGTCGGTACAGACTCGGACGCCCTCCTTGGTGAAGGTACCTCCTCTAGACGGTCGTGGAACGACGTGAATGAGTTCGGCAGTCCAGGAACGTCCTTCCGATGTGGTCTGACCTCCGTGTTCAGGTCTGGGGAAGTGGACGAGGGTCGTACCGTAGGTGGAGACGTCGAGGTCG
>BLSH010558050.1:388650-399324 GCA_018402905.1 Glandirana rugosa | reverse complement strand
GTACATATTTGCGGAAATTCATACTGAACGAATTGAGTCCAGACATGACCAGATTCAGATGTGCCAGGGGGAAGATCGCTGTCAGATGCCTCCTGGGTGACACGCGTATCCAAGGTATGCCGTGTCTGGTGTCCCTGGACATGAAATTCAATGCTGAGCCATAATTTCAGTTTGAGGAAAGCACCTTGTACATATTGCAAAATATGAGTATTGGTATAGAAACTGCATGTCAGGGAGGGTTGTTATGCTATCCTCCACCCCTGACAGCCCACAGAGCCTCCTTACCCATGTGAGTGGTCAGGAGCATATGGCCCCACCCCTTTACTCCCAGAGAAAAAGAGAATGCCAAGGACAGTTGTCAGTTCTCTGATTACCATCACACTATGAACATCTGACAAGTGAGAACCATCAACCAGAACTCTGTTAATCAAGCACAATAATTGAGAGTATATTCCTTAAATTCTATCTGATATACCCAAATCTACCTCTCCACCCCCCAACTCACTCCATCAGTCTCCTCACGCATCACTAACTTATTAACAGACATATCTGCCTGGATGTCACGCCACTTTCTCAAACTCAACCTGTCCAAAACTGAACCCATAATATTTCCTCCCCGACGTGCCGTTTCCCCCGACTTCTCTGTCAGGAGCAATGGCACAACCATCCACCCATCCCCACATGTCAGGGTGCTTGGTGTTATCCTGGACTCTGAACTCTCCTTTTGGCCCCACATCCAATCACTTTTCAAGGCTTGCCGTCTCAATCTCCACAACATCTCTAAAATATGTCCCTTCCTAACCAATGAAACCACAAAGCTCCTGATTCACTCCCTGGTCATCTCTCGCCTTGACTACTGAAACTCCCTCCTCCCTGGCCTACCATTAAATAGACTATCCCCCCTCCAGTCCATCATGAATGCCGCTGCCAGATTCATCCACCTTACAAACCGTTCAACATCTGCCACCCTTCTCTGCCAATCCCTCCATTGGCTGCCACTCGCCGAACAAATTAAATTCAAAATACTAACAATCAGCTACAAAGCCATCCACAACTCTGCTCCCAGCTACATCACCAACCTAGTCTCAAAATAACAACCTAACCGTCCTCTTCACTCCTCCCAAGACCTCCTGCTCTCCAGTTCCCTCATCACCTCCTCTCATACTCGCCTCCAAGACTTTTCCCGAGCCTCTTCCATCCTCTGGAACTCCCTACCCCAATCGGTCCCTCTGATTCCTCCTGTATTGAATTGTATTGTAATTGTACTGTCTGCCCTAATATTGTAAAGCGCTGCGCAAACTGTGGGCGCTGTATAAATCCTGTATAATAATAATAATCTCTTGTTGCTGTATATTATGTCTCTACTGCTTTGAATCACCTTTTTCTGTAAATATTTTATTTGCACCAATTTTGACCTTTTCGTTATCAAACCTTATTTTGAAAAGTGTTGACCTTGTCCCTAAAGCTCCTAATGCAAGCTATAATGAACCTGTTCCTTGAAGTGCTACTGTTAGAGTAAATCATCTGAATAAACCTGTCTCTTGTGACCGTGTGTTACAGACGATTACTCTAATATCATAATTGGTATTGCTAAAATTACGAGTTCTTCTCGTCTCGCTCGGTCCAAAGAGGTGGTGGCAGTGAAAGCGTTAATTGCTTAAATTAGCCCGATAACGATCACTCTCGGGCTGCTGGCACCTAGATTGTGGTCCTGCAAGCTGGAAAATCTTTGTGCTGGATGCAGCTGAGAGTGGCATTGTTACGTTAGTGACAAGCGCGGTGTGAGACTGGCCGGTCCTCTGTCACGAGTTAGTGAGGGGGGGCAGGGATCTGATACCCGCGTTCGTCACAATTATCACTTTGAAGAGTTCAGCTTTAGGAATGTAGACAGTTAGGAGATGGGGAGGCTGTGCATGCACAGTAACAATGAAGTCTTCAACAGATTGATTTTTGTATTACTGTCTGCATCCCAGTAGGAGAGATTTCCCCCAACTTCATGTCCTGCCGCTGACCAGGACAGGTAGTGAGGGGAAGTCTTCTGCTGGGGACACAACAGTAGTTAAATCCTGGCAGAGATTCTATTATAAGAACTACAAAACTTGCTTGCGTTTCCCTGTAAATAGTTAAGGATCTTTGCCCAAAATTATATTTTAGTTCTTGTAATGCATATTGGAAGATGTGTGTTTTTTGTGTAATTCCAGAAATTCAGCTTTAAGACGAGTACTGAGTCAGGGTGCTGTGCTGTGATATTATGAAGCTGAACCATGCTGGTCCCTCACATTCAGCTATGATCTGCCTGTATTGCATAGAGAATCACCGAAACCCAGTAACATCACTGAGTCTAAAACAGCCTTTCCTAACCAGGGTTCCTCCGGAGGTTTCCCGGGTTCCTTGAACAATGAGCAGTTCCCGCCTTTCAGATAAGTAACCACAGATGCCAGTGATCAATTTCCATCTGTAAGGGGGTACTGTTTCCAGTGACCACAAATGTAAGGACCATTCTTCCCAGTGACCATCAGGCTTATGTACTGTGAGCTGTAAATATAGTAATGATTAGTAGGGGTTCCCTGAGCCTGGAAAGTTATTCCAAGGGTTCCTCCATGTTAAAAAGGCTGAGAATGCTATGTAATGAAAACTGAAAATTTTATTTGAATTGTTTATTCCCATACTTTCCGAAACAATCACAGTTCCACCTCTGAAGGAGCAGCTGGGGAAGAATGTCAGGTTTATTATCCTCCTTGGAGAAGAACTAAAAAATGGCTTGTTAATGACAAATATGTGTTCTCCGCGTTCAGGATTATAGGACTTTAACCACCTCAATACTGGGCACGAAAACCCCCTTCCTGTCCAGGCCATCTTTCAGCGCTATCACACTTTGAATGACAATTACTCAGACATGCAACACGGTACCCATATGCAATTTGCACCTTTTTTTCACACAAATAGAGCTTTATTTTGGTGGTAATTAATCACTGTGTTTTTTTTTTGTGCTATAAATAAAAAAAAGTTAAAAATTTTGTGAAAAAAATTGCATTTTTTTTGTTTCTGTCATAAAATTTTTCTTCATAAATTTTGGCCAAAAATGTATACTGCTACATATCTTTGGTAAAAATAACCCAAATAAGTGTATATTATTTGGTCCTTGTGTAAGTTATAGAGTATACAAGCTATGGTGCCAATCATTGAACATTATACTGACAGCCTCTCATTTCTTGAGACCCTTAGGCTACTTTCACACTGAGGCGTTTGAAAAATGCGGGCAAAACATCAAGCGTTATTACCGCATTTTTCTCGCACTTTTAAAGAGCTAGCATTAAATAAATAGCAAATCCCCCTACATTACATCCTGTTTACTGCCTGGTATTTTGACCTTTCAACAACCTCTGGGCGTTTTGCTGGCACTTTTACCGCGCTTTTAAAGCACTTTACATTACTTTCAATTTATATGGGCGTTTTTAATGCGCTTTTTAGCGCTCAGAATAAGCACAAAAAATCATGCTTGCAGGGCTTTTTTAAACGCGCGACGCCCCAGTGTGAATAGGTACATTGGAATGAATGGGTAGCTTTTTAGAAGCGTTTTGTAAGCGCTATTTTTAGCGCAAAAACGCTAGTAAAGCGCCTCAGTGTGAAAGGGGTCTCACAAGCCAGGAAATTACAAATACCCCCCAAATTACCCCTTTTTGGACAGTAGACAGTCCAAGGTATTTAGTAAGAGGCATGGTGAATTTTTTGAAGTTTTTTTCCCACAATTCTTTGCAAAATTTTAACAAAATTGTCATATATTACCAAGTTATTTCTCACACCCAGCATATGCATACCACAAATTACAACCCAAAACACATTCTGCTACTCCTATGGCGATATCACATGTCTGAGACTTTTTCACAGCCTGGCCACATATAGAGGCTCAACATGCAGGGAGCGCCGTCAGGTATTCTAGGGACATAAATTACACATCTAATGTCATGACGACCTATCACATTTTTGAAGGCCCTGGAGCACCAGGACAATGGAATTGCCCACAAAATGACCCCATTTTGGAAAGCAAATACCATATAATCTATGAGGCATAATGAGTCTTTTGAACATGTCATTTTTTTCCAGTAGTTTTTGGAAAATGTGGGGAAAAAAATGAAAACGCATTTTTTTTACACAAAGATGTCCATTTAGATGATATTTCCAACACATAGCATGTACGTAGCAAAAATGACACCCCAAAATACATTCTACTACTCCCCCTGATTATGACTATACCACATGTGTAAGACTTTTACACAGCCTGGCCACATACAGAGGCCCAAAATTGAACTAGCACCTTCAGGCATTCTACGAGCATAAATTACACAGTGAGTAGATCACAGCCGATCACAAGGTAACAGCCACCGGCCAGTGGCTGATACCAGTGTCAGTGACAGGCAGTATTCCCTGGGGTGTTCCCAATCGCGTACATGTGCCGTGCAAATGGGGGTAGTACCATTTGTGATCAGCCGTGACTTCATCATGGCCGATCACATGGTAAACAGCCATGACCAATGGCTATTCACCCCCGTCGGTGACGCGGTGTGTCCCTAGGACACGCTGCCACCGACAGAGCCGGGATGCGCGCACGCGCGCGCGCGGACAGTAAAGGCGTTACTTCCACCGGACTGCTTTATGGCCTCCCTCGACCTGAGGGACGCCTATTTTCATGTCCCTATTAACAAAAACTCTCAGAAGTTCCTGAGGGTGGCAATTGTATGGGGAAGAAAGGTTCGGCACTTACAATTCAGGGCCCTACCCTTCGGCCTGTCCCCATACCCCAGGGTTTTTATGAAAGTCCTGGTGGAAGCACTAGCCCCCCCCCCAGGCTGAAGGGAATCAAGGTCATTCCATACTTAGATGACCTTTTATTCTTTGCCCCATCTGCGTTCCAGTTACAAAAAGACCTGCGGGTGGCCATCGGCTTTCTGGAGGGATTGGGGTGGCTGATAAATCAAGAAAAATCAAACCTTACCCCAACACAAGTCTTGCCGTATCTGGGGTTCCTAGTGAACTCAAGGGAACAGAAGATCTACCTCACAAAAGGCAAAATTTGGAAGGTAGTAGCAATGGCAAAATTTCTGCAAGGCACACAGACGGTGTCGATTTGCTCAGCTATGTCCGGCCTAGAACTACTAGCAGCGACTATCCCAGCTGTCCCATGGGCAAGGGCCCATTTCAGGTGTCTCCAAGCCAGTGTTTTAAACAGCTGGGACAGAACACAGGGGTCGCTAGATGCGACCTTCCACTTACCCCAAAAGGCAAAAAAGTCTCTGTGGTGGTGGAGGGACGAAGCAAACCTGAGATGAGGTCTTCAGTGGTTCTTTCCGATCTCTACCCGCATTACAACGGATGCCAGCTCCTGGGGCTGGGAGCTCACTGGGAATCCAGAGTAGCCCAGGGCCGCTGGGAAAAAATTCAGGCCTTAAGATCAGCCAACTGGAGGGAATTACAGGCGATCTGGGAAGCCCTAAAGCCTTTGCCAAAAATCTGAAAGGTCAGCATGTTCAGATCCTTTCGGACAATTTTGTAGCAGTCTCCTACGTGAACAAACAGGGGGGGTACAAGGTGCCCATCCTTGATAAGCCTGGCAAATACGATTTTTGCGTGGCTGGACAGGAACCTAAGTTCGTTATCAGCAGTTCACCTGAGAGGGGTAGACAATCACCTGGCGGACTATTTGAGTCGCCATCAGGTGGGAGAATCGGAATGGGAGTTGAACAGCGAGGTTTTCCAGCAGTTGACGGTACGGTGGGGTCTACCAGAGGTGGACCTTTTTGCCACCAAGGCGACACCTTGGTGCCCACTTACTTCTCTCTGGAAAGAGAGGGAGGGGCCAAGGGGATAGATGCCCTGGCCCAAAAGTGGCCTTTTCATCTATGTTACGCTTTTCCCCCGTTCAAGCTTATTCCACTGGTTCTAAGAAAATATGTTCAGGAACACACCACTCTGATCTTAGTGGTCCCCTATTGGCCGAAAAAGGCCGTTGTTTTCACCGTTGCTCCGTCTAGCGAGCCCCCCCCCCCCCTCATCCTGCTGGAGAGGGAAAATCTGCTCTTGCAGGGTCCAGTTCGGTTACAGAAGGTGCAGGCCCTAAAGTTGTCGGCCTGGTTTCTGAGGAAAGCCTCCTAAAATCTAAAGGGCTTTCGGATAGAGTGATTAAAACTATTCTTTCTAGTAGAAAGAAAGTGACCCAAGCCATTTATTTTAAAGTATGGAAAATTTTTGGTTCATAGTTACACACCAGAAGGCAGCAGATGTGGCAGCTATCCTGGAGTTTTTGCAAGATGGGGCAGATCTAGGACTAGCTATAAGTACCCTGAAAGAGCAAATTGCAGCCCTATCTGTTTTTTTGGAGCAACCCCTGGCTTTAGACCCACTGGTCAGCAGGTTCTTCAAGGGGTGAGCCAGAATGAGGCCGGCTCCATTTAAGATTTTGACTATGGTGTCACAGGGCTGGATTAAGCAATCGCAAGAAGGACATCTGTTAGAAGAAGACTGTGCTAGGGACTTGTTTGCACTTTGATGTGCTTTCCTCGCGCCCCCGGAGGAGCTGGCACCGGGCGGCTCTATTTAAACAGTGTGCACCCTGTAGCAGGTGCTGTCTGATCTACAGCGTATAGTGTGGGTTTCCGGAGCAACCTGTATCTGATTCTCTGTTCCTGTGACCCGGCTTGCCTGCCTTTGCTGATTTCTGCCTGCACTGACCCCTGGACTGCCTACTACCACTCTTCCGGCTAGCCCTCCTGTACCTTGCCTGCCCACCTGTTGACGACCCTGCCTGTACCTGACCATCCATCTACCTGCTCCTTTTGTACCGCACTGCCAGCCTGTTCTACGACCCGGCCTGTAAGACCACTCTACAAGTGCACGAGTGCTTCAACGGACTCCTACCAACACCAGTGACCCAGTCCGACCCTCGTGCCATCCTGCACTCCCAAGCCACCTGTCTACTCTACCAGGGGTTCCCGAGTCAGGGTCATAAGGGAGGTTACCTACCAAATAAGTCAGACTCATCCACCAGGTACATGACAACATTTATCCCTGAAGTGGGCCACGCTCAAAACGGTGTTTTTAGTGGCAATCTCCAAGGCCAGGCATATTAGTGAGTTACAGGCTCTCTCTATAAAAGACCCTTTCTTGCAGATTTTTGAAGACAGTCTGGTGTTACGGACAGACCCAGGGTTCTTGCCAAAAGTGGCCTCTAAAGGTAACAGGACACAGGAGATTGCTCTGCCTTCCTTTTGTGCATCTCCAACTGGACCTAGGGAAGCAGAGTTCCACCATCTGGATGTGAGGGCTTGTGGCTTGCATTATTTAGAGGTATCAAAAGATATTCTGAAATCCAATGCTCTTTTTATTCTACATTCTGGTAAGAGGTTGGGCTATCAAGCTTCAAAGGGCACAATTGCCTACTGGATTAAGCAAGCGATTGAGGAAGCTTACTTAGACCGTTAAGAAGAAATGCCCTTTTTCCCCCATGGCTCATTCCACCCAGGCGCTAGCGACCTCTTGGGCAGAGCGAGCTGGGGCGATACCAGAACAAATTTGCTGTGCTGCAACATGGTCACGTTATACAACCTTTATGAAGCACTACAGGTTGGACCTTATCTCAGTGCAAGATCAAGCGTATGGGAGAAAGGTCCTCCAGGCAGTAGCCCGACCCTAATCTGGTAAGTTCTTGTTAATCCTCTCTAGTGCTGTCCTGGACAGATGACTAGAGAAAACCAGAGTTAGACTTACCGGTAACTCTGTTTCTGGGAGTCGTCCAGGACAGCAGGGATTCCCTCCCTATATGCTGTTGTAACTTTGGACGAGTGTTTTTGTTTCTTTCAGAAATCGTTCCAGAGGAGTTCTCAGTTAAAGACTGGGGAAGAGAAGGGGCCGCCCCTTTAAACACTTAACCCTTTGTGTTTCCTGCCTTCGGGGGTGGAGCTATATCTCTCTAGTGCTGTCCTGGACGACTCCCAAAAACAGAGTTACCGGTAAGTCTAACTCTGGTTTTTTGTAACATAATTCTGCATAAAACATTTAACAGTGTAATTTCATAAGATAATTTATGAGGGCTTATTTGGGAGCAGAATTGGGGTAGAGTTGGGTGGGGCAACTGTTGGTGAGTAACTCTAAGGCCCCTTTCACACTTATGCAACTTTTCCTGCATTTTGGGACTGCAAGGTTGCATGACAAGTCGTTCCCCATTATTTCCAATGAGTACCGTTCATATATGTACGACTTCAAGTCGTGCCGACTTCAAAGTAGTCCCTGCATTACTTTGGCCCAACTTTGATGCAACTTAAGGTCCATAGAATTCAATGTTAAACCCTTAGTTGCTTGCAAATCACACCTGAATAATATAGATGCGATTTCTGTATGACTTTGTAACATGTCTTCATTGTGCCAAAGTTGCAACAAAGTCGTACTGATCCGAAATTGCGGCAGAATTGCAGTAAAATCACGTCGCCCAAGTATGGAAGGGGCCTAACACCCGGTTCACACAGGGGCGACTTGTCAGGCAACTTAGTCGCTCGTGAAATAGAACCGTTGCAATAGGAGCGACTCAAGTCACTCCGACTTAGAGAAAGGTTCTTGTACCACTTTGGGGGGGGGGGACTTGCATTGACTTCTATTACAGAAGTCATTTGCAAGCCGCGCTGTTCGGGGCGGCTTCGAGTCCCCCCTGAAGTTGGATTGCCCCTGTGCGAACCAACTCTTAAGGCCTGGCTAGTAGCTCAGGACTTAAATTGTATAGCCCTGAATTAAGATATTTTACATCTATCAGCCCCTTGATGCTGGGATCCTGTTGTCAGTTTCAGCATTTCTGGCAGCTGTACACTAAAACCAGTGACTATTATGAGTACCTAATAAAACAACTCAATATCGGCGCCAGGCAAAAATCAACAAGTGAGCTGCTGAACACTGTAAGGATAAATCCCAACCTCAATTCAAATAAGCAATAAAAAGTGCAGCGCTATCACTGATTAATCATTCATATAAACAACATGAACCATATGTATCAAACAAAGTCCTATAAGTAATAATCCAAACTGATGAAAGAACATATATGTGTCCATCAGAGTCCCATAGGTTTTGATCAAAATATGGGAAAGAGTCAGGCCAGAAAAATCCAAAAACAGGGAAAGGTGATACAAGTGTAGGGCGGCTCTTCAGTGTGCATAGACTGACTCCCAGATATTCACACAGTGCAGATAGTCTCCACCACCAAGGTTTGTCAAGCCCCTCACCTTATCTATCCGATCCTCTGCGGATCAGATCAGCCTCTAGACACCTCCAACAGGAAACAGCTGAGAGGATGAACTCTTCAGCATGAGCTGTGCTCCCTCATGTTGCTCTCCCATCTCCCTCTCCAATAGTCAGCATATGTAATAAAATAGTACAAAGACTAGTGCTCTCTGTCTCAAATCATTTAATACGAATAAAAAGTAAAAATGCACACTCGCATTAAAAAGCACTTTCGAGGCAAGTGCTAGCCATATCCACATTACACCATATGGAGCCGCTGGGATACCTTCAGATATCAACAAACGGTCTCCTGACTGCGAGCTGCTGGTGACGTCCGAACATCACTCCTCCCCCTCGTACGCGTTACGTCTTGCCAGGTGGGCGTAGGCTTCTTCAGCAAGGGGTAGAGTCACTAGCACCAGCTTCTGTTTATATACGGAATGGATAACTTCGGTTGCTATAACGACCGAACGAGCGGTCAATGCGGAGTCCTGTGCAGAACCAGCTTCTATTTATATATGGAATGAATGACTTCGATTGTTATAACGACCGAACGAGCGGTCAATGCGGAGTCCTATGCATTTTGAAATTGGTCTTAATCTATAGAGATTCCTTAATAGAGGAATCGCATGAATGACCTAAATAGATAGGAATAGGATCACAGACTCGCGTATGTAGGCCTGCAGTCTAAACGTGAATAAAATAGACTTAAAATGAAATCAATACAATTAGAAAGTATTACAAATTAATATTATAAGAATTAATATTATAAAAATATAATATATAAAAATTATATAATATATAAAATTGGGAGTCACGTGTCTAGTCACTTGAGCAGCTCGTAGTGTACATAAATACCCGTCACATTACATTAATTTAATTAAAATGACAAAATTATCTGTTAGAAATGAAACAGTTGAGGTCGAAATCAATGTTGAGCCCTAGAGGAGCCATTACACCTGTTTCGTATAACCAAAATGATTCTCTCTGGCTCAACTGGCGGACAAAATTGCCACCTCTCCAATGACGCGTAACTTTCTCAATACCCCAACATTTTAACCCTTTGGGGTTCCTGTCATGATGAATACGGAAATGTCGGGACACATTATGTGTCCTGAGGCCTCTTTTGATATTATTTACATGTTCAGCCAGCCTAACATGTAATGGCCTGGAAGTGCGACCGACATACTGAAGCCGCACTCACATACCAACATGTAAACAACCCCTACAGTATCACACGTTATTAACTGTTTGATGTTATATGTTTTTTGAGTGGCTGTGGAGATGAAATCCTTCCGTTTCTTGAGGTTCGACCTGCGACGTCCAGCTTGGAGTTCTTTGCCTTCCTAAAGTAGAGGTGTCGGTGAGTTTTTTGTATATTGTAGTTTGTCAATTATTGCACACTATGACATCCCC
>BLSH010558050.1:343579-354966 GCA_018402905.1 Glandirana rugosa | reverse complement strand
CAGGCCCTGTCCCTCCCAGGCTCCCTGTGAAATCTACAAGCCTCACTGGCACCATGAAAAAAAAATTACTTTGCTTGCCTGGCAGTAGCACTGCTCGCTTGAGTCACTCCAACACAGTCTCTTCCTCAGGAGTGGACTCGAGTCAGGTAGGCTCAGTAGCACCTTGTCCTCCGGGCGGCTCCGCTCCTCTGTCTTGCTGCAGTGAGTCCGCGACTTCTTCTTCCCGCCGCGAGTGACCGTCCCCGAGCAACCGCGCTGCCCACACACAGGTCTCTGAGTCTCTCTCCTCTCCGCCGACTCCAAGGCACGCACCATCCGACCAATCCCTCCCTGCCCTAGATCACTCCGCAGCCCACACGAGGATAAGTGGGCGGCGCCACACTCCCTGGCTGTCTTCCTACGGCCTAGGAGGAGTCGGGGGGACGCATGATGATGATACAGTTACATAAAAAAAAGTCAGCGGCGGACACCACAGGCAGCCCTGTTGGACACCGGTGTCCGGGAGTGGACACCTTGCCTATCCCTGGCCCGGACCTCCGCTTTAAGCTCCCAGATATCTATTTGATTGTATAAGAAAGGCCAGTTTAAAGCAATAATTTTATTTGATATTTTAAGTTCTTGTTTCCTTCTATTATGTACTCTTAGGTATAAAAGGACAAAGTGCTTTGACCTTTACTAGATATCGCTCTACGCCACCTGAGGTCTCCTTGTAAAGTGAAACTGTGATTGCATCACAAACTACTATGTAAGTCTATCAGCTGATTTACTGCTGCTGTGCCATATGAACATGTGTCAAATGAATGACTGGGCTTTCCTGGGACAGTGAACTTAGTGCAGTGTGTGCTACAACAACCTGACCTGCCTGAACAATGATCAGTTTTTATAAATTAATTTATAAACTGAAATAAGAGCTTATTTAGGGTTGCCACCTCATCCCTTTAAACCCGAACACGTATTAATTACACAGGCTCTGTGGCTGATTAAGGTGGTAATTAAACTCACTTGGTGCCTCATCTGCATTAAATTAGCCTCAGGACCTGTGTGATTCATATGTGTTCGGGTTTAAGGCTAGGTTCACACTGCTGCGGTGCGAATTTTCTGCGAATTGAATACAATTGCGATGCAAGTTTTTTCAGTTCAGACACAAGTGCGATTTCCACATGTGTTGGTGCGAATCTACTGCAAAGCTGTAGCTGGAGTTGAAGGGAGAAGCTATCACAGTGATGTGAATGGGAGATTGCGGTTTCAATCCATGTTCTATTGTAGTCTATGGAGCTGAATTCGCAACGCACTGCATCGCACACGGATCAAACTTGCACAGGACCCTTTTTTTTCACGGATTAGATCCGCAATGCATCAGTGTGAACTGCCCTGATAGAACACTATGTTATTGGAGATGACTTGCGAATTTAATCTATCACAACGCAATCTATTCGCAGTACAGTTCGCAGCAGTGTGATCCTAGCCTAAAGGGATGAGGTGGCAACTCTAAGCTTATTACAGAACATCAACTGTACAATAAATTTATATTTGTCACCCACTAATAACAGGGAGTAACCAGGGCTGTCTTAATGCATGGGCATGGGGGCCCGATTATAATCTTGCATTACATCATACTTCCAACTGTCCTGGATCTGCCAGGACAGTCACGCTTTTTATTAAACTGTCCTGGGAAGCATCCAAGAACCTGTACTATGCCCTCCTGATCCCAATGTTGCGCCCTTCTGACTCCCCCCCCCCCATACTGTGCCCTCCTGATCCCAGTATTGTGCCCTTCTGCCTTCTCCTGTACTTTGCTCTTTGTGTTGATGAGCCTTTGATTTATGGCATGTTTTCTTATTGTTTAAAATCAATTTTATTTAAAGTACTAATAAATATATCGGTATGTTTAATTCTATCAACTATTTATACTTTAAATCTTGAGAATAGGTGCGTAAATTGGGGCAGGCTGGCGGGGGCCCCAGTACATTACTTTGCCCAGGGGTCCATGACGCTTTTAAGATGGCCCTGGGAGTAAAAGGTTAGGTACTTATTAGTGGTCCATTAATACATTTGTGTTGATGCATGTTGTGTTAAGTATAACTAAAGGCAAAACTTTTTTTCAGATTAGGGTAGAGAGGTGAGGGGTTAGAACCACTGTCAGGTTTTTATTGTTGTCTGCGTCCCGATTAGGAAGACTTGGAGGCTAATACAGGAATCAATGGATTGACTCACCCACACATCCAAGTTTGACAGGTACGCAGAGACAGATGCAGGTCCTCAAATCCAAACAGTGTGCATTCGGGGCCGTGCACCCTTCCTATCCTCTCCGCATTGACGGTGCCAATGCTCCTGCACCCACCCATCAGCAGATTGTTCAGACACAGGTTTGGGCATTTCCAGAGCAGATCCACAAATAACCGACTACTTCGCCAGAACTTTAAAAAAGGAGGGTGTATACCCTGTGTGCTTGTGAATTGCTTAGTGTATACCACATTACCTACATGTTGGGGTCATTGATCACTCTACTCTTGCTCCAGGATATGAATCATGCCTAGCATAAAGCACTCACATGTAAAGGCAGGTAATGCAATGTTCAAAAGCAGTGTAAATCCTTTGCAGGCTTGTGTTAAAATCCACAGTAGGTGCTCTGGCTCTGATGCACTCTCTCACATGTGCAGCACCTGGAACTATGCATACTGGAAGCCTGTGCTAGCATTTCTCATGCAGTGTTGCTATCAGTGTGTGAAGAGTGGGAGAAGAGGGTTGCATTGACAATCCAACACAATGGGCAGCACATTGAACACATTTTATAAGTGGTCAGAAACTTGTAAATAACTCATGAACGAATAAAGTTACATTAAAACCAAGCACACCATTGTTTTTCTTGTGAAATTCCCAATAAGTTTGATGTGTCACATGACCCTCTTCCTATTGAAAAAACAAAAGTTGGATTCAAAATGGGCGACTTCAAAATGGCCACCATGGTCACCACCCATCTTGAAAAGTTTCCCCCCTCACATATACTAATGTGCCACAAACAGGAAGTTAATATCACCAACCATTCCCATTTTATTAAGGTGTATCCATATAAATGGCCCACCCTGTATATCTATATAAAGCACTCACATGCTCCATTTCCTTGCTGATGGTAAAGAGTGGTATATGGTTTACGAATACTATTAAAACAGCACAACTCAGAAAAAACTTGCAATTCAACATTGGGACCTTGTTTGGACAGAATCTATTTTAATAGCCATATGGCTGTAATACATGTGTCCAAAAGAGCTTGGCTGTGGCAAAAGCTGTTTGATCTTGTACATGTAAAAGTGGTCTACAAATACAAATGCATAACAATATCCAGAAGATGTCTCCAGCACAATCAGAATGTCCATGGTTAACAGCTCAAATTGTTAAAAGGCTTCAAATTCTTCCAGAGGCTGATCCACATCCCCTTGTGTTCGTTCCTGGGGATATTGAGAGAGTGCATCAATGCTGATGTGTAAATGTCCCAAGGTTGATTTAAGGCAGTGTTTCCCAACCTTTTTTCACTTAAGGCATCCTTTAACCACTTCAGCTCCGAAAGGTTTACCCCCCTTCCTGACCAGGTCATTTTTTGCAATACGGCACTGCGTTATTTTAACTGATAATTGCGCAGTCGTGCGACACTGTACCCAAATACAATTTATGTCCCTTTTCCCCACAAACAGAGTTTTATTTTGGTGATATTTGATCACTTCTGCGTTTTTTATTGCTTGCACTATAAACAAAAACAGACAATTTTGAACAAAAAACAATATTTTTTACTTTCTGCTATAAAACATACCCAATAGAAAAATGTAAAAAAATATAATGTCTTTATCAATTTATGCCAATATGTATTCTGGTACATATTTTTTTTTCCATTTGTTTTGTCCAATCACAGTGGGAGCAGGTGGTTAAAATTTTGCACAATCTCAAGCCACGCCATTCTAAAATGTAAAAAACTAAACTAATAGTTTTACTTAATGCAACCACTTCCACACATGTAGAACACCTAAGCAAGGATGGGCTTGAGCATGTTCAGAATCGAATGTGCCCGATCCCGCCAGAAAGCTGACACTGCACAGCGTGAATCACAGGCAGTGAGACATTTGCTGATCCACAGCTGCAGCAATTGGGAAATGTCTCACTGCCTGCAGTGTCAGCTTCCTGGCAGTAACAGGCACGTTCGGTTCTGAACACGCCCAAACCCATCCTTGCACCTAATATTAGAGGTGATGTATTCTCATAAAGCAATTACACCTTTGCACACTGGTACTGACTAGAATTCCAGTGTTTCTCTTCTCCCTCAGTTTCTCTCAGGCTGGGTTCACACCATTGCGAATTGGATGCGGGTTCTCCGCAGATTTTGACTGGTTCTCTATGGAGCTGGTTCACATATCTCCGCAGCAGGTCCGGTGCGTTTTTCATAAAAACGCTGTGCGATTTTTGGTCTGTTTCAGGTCCGAATTCAGACCAAAATTGGGGCTGAAATCGGACCTGAAACGGTGAACCAGGATGCACTGCACAGGGCTGGAAGGATCGGGGATCACGTGACAACGATCACAGTAGTCACATGATCGGACACCGGCTGCCAATCGTTGCCACAGGAACAGATATCTTAGCTCAGTCTTTGTGTTGATAGTGCACTCTCAGCACATAAACATGATATATTGGGTGGTTGGCCGTACACGGATCAAGAGGGGGCGATAAAGAAGGGCGCCAAAAATGCGGCTTAAAACAAGCCCTTACAATCAAAAAGTATGTAAAATCATGCTTCCTCTAGACAAGTGTTTCTCAACTTTTTTTCACTCAAGGCACTTTAAAATTATGGGTAGTCTCAAGGCACCCCATTCTAAAATGTAAAAGACTATTCTAATTTTTTTACATTATGTGGCAGCATCGACACACGTAGGACACTCAACATTGGAGGTGATTTATTCTTACAAAGTAAATAGACTTTCGCACACTGGTACCAACTAGTATTCCAGTGTTTCTCCTCTCCCTCAGTTTCTCTCCTTTAGCTAATGTGACCCCAACACTGATAGAGAGGGTCAAACAAGGATGCTATGTAGACAACCAGCACCCTTCTTCTTCTTCTTATACACGATTTATATAGTGCCAATTGTTTGCATAGCGCTTTACAATGAAGAGGGGGGACAGCACAATTACAAAACAATTCAATACAGAAGGAGCAGGAGGGCACTGCTCTTGGAGCTTACATTCTAAAGGGAGGAAGAGGTGGTAAAAAAGGAAATAGCTACGGGGATGATTTGAAGGGGGGTGGCTCGGGTACAGTTCTTAGGTGGGTGTGGCTTATCAACACTGATAACCACGGCCATTTGGCTAAGGTGAAATGTAGTATCTGCTCTTATCAGTTGTTAGGGAAAGAACCTTGACTCCCTTCGCCAGTTTGGGGAGTTAGTTAGTACTTCCCTGATGTAATTTGGTGGGAACAGTAAAGGCGGTGGGAGGGCCTTTTCCCTCCTGGGTTGAATCAGGCCTTGTACACAAGGTTTGTCCCCAGTAGTAGGCAAGACTCTCCCTTAGCTTTCTAAGCTCTGATGCCTACCTGTGGAATAGAGAGACATTGGTCTGGCAGAAGGCTGGGCTCTGAAAGAAGCCCATGGTGTATATGCCCTTGGAGTGGCAGTCCAGGGGTGCCAGAATTCTCACTGTGCATTGACGGGCACTTTGAGTTTATAGGCACCAAGGTCACTGCACCATGTCATACTTTTTTCGCACCTGCCTCTAGGGCCGGGCCCTTTGGCTGGGACAAGAGGAATTTTTGATTCCTGGTCGAGGGGCCTGCCTAGGGTTGCCACATCATCTGGTTAATCCAGAACACATAATAATTACACAGGTTCTGAGGCTAATATAAGGCACTGAGTTTAATTACCCCCTTGGTATTTCACTACGGCACTACTTGCACTCCTCCACTTCCCTTTCCCCACTTTTATTGTGTGTTTGTCACGTTTGTCTTTTTTTTGGCACCGTACACTTTATTTCACTGATTAGTAGGGTGTAGGCCTTTGGGCCTGTGGGGTCTCCCTTCGGGGAAGCCCCACCTAGTACTTGGGGTTGGTCTGTCTTGGCAGACCTCAAAGAGAACAGAGTCTGCCTGGTTTCGGCTAGGGGGGGGGGGGGGGGCAGTGAGGTACCTCAGTCCCCGTCAGGAGTCTTGCGCCCCGGGGGATCAGGGTAAGGGTCCTTTCTCTTTGGAGGAGGACCATGTGTACACCCTGTGTGCTTTTTGTGTTCTCACATTTTGTGTGTGCACTTTTCTTTTTGCACCGGGTGTTACTCTGAGTGTGTTTCACACCCCATGGATTAAACAACAATAAATCTGATGCCATTACTTGTTGCTAGGCCACGGGTGGCAGGAAGGTTGAAATGGTGCACAATAAAAACTTGTGGCTTTGTGTAACTAAAAGGCAGGCTTGAACCACCTTCTGGCTTGCGTACAACTTTGGGCAATTTGTATGCATATTGCCAGGGCACCCCTGAAGAAACCTCAAGCCACCTTGGTTGAAAGAAAAGCTGTCCTAGACACACATATGCTCAGAGTCATTTTTAAAGCGGAGTTCCACCCAAAAGGGGAACTTCTGCTGATCGGATTCCTCCCCACCCCCAGGTGTCACATTTGGGGGAGGAAACACCTGTCTTTGACCGGTGTCCTTTTCCCCACAACCAGGAGCTTGTTGTGATGTCAGCAGCCCGGCTCCCTCCTTGCTCTGCTACTGGTCCAATAGCGGAGCCTCGTGCATGCGCAGTACGGCTCCCTGTGTGAAGCTGTAATGCTACACCGCCAGGTTCCCTTACCCACAATGGTGGCTGCAGTAGGGTTGCCACCTCATCCCTTTAATCCAGGACACACATTAATTACACAGATTCTGCGGCTAATTAAAGTGGTAATTAAACTCACTTGGTGCCTTATATGCATTAAATTGGCCTCAGAACCTGTGGAATGCATTAAATTGGCCTCAGAATATGTGTCTTGGATTAAAGGGATGATGTGGCAACCCTAGGCTGCAGCACCCGCCAGCTGATGGAAGCATCGCTGGACTCCAGGACAGGTAAGTGTCCTATTATTAAAAGTGAGCAGCTACAGTATATTTACAGTATGTGTAGCTGCTGGCTTTTCATTTTTTTCGTTCTAGGCGGACCTCCACTTTAAATTGACTCGCAACTCATTCCTAATTTTCCCTTTTAATAATATGAGCGCCTTACGCGCATGCTCTCCGTTCATGTAACATTATTGCCTATTAGAAAGACCCCGCCTCTCTGCCCTTGCCAACGTCACTGGACGGCGCCAGCGAGCTTCCGTAATTCCCTGGAAAGCCACCTTTCCCTCCCCCACGTTTGGTCAGCCTAGCTTAGTTACGGAGGCGCGGACCAATGAAAAGATAAAGGAGTGGAAAAGATTGGCTAAATGGCGACGGTGAGGGCGGGGCAGTGTAGACGTAGCACGACGTACGTAAGCCTGGTTGCACAGACACCGGTTACAAAGGGCTTGGCGCAGCGTGTCCTTGGGAGTAGAGAGTTCGCGGCTGGCTGCGGTGAATATCGTCCGTAAGGAAGTCCGTACAGGGTGAGGTAAGTTATGGCGGCCGGGGGCACCTCTCCATACAGACTCCTCTCTGCCTTCAATGTACTTATCGGTGAATTGTCACCTGTGTTCTATGACCTTGTGCCCGCTTCTATTACACGTACCCCGGAGCCGGCACATACCTCACTGCACGGGGCTTCCATCGTGTGAGCGGACAGCCGGCTTGTGCTCCATTCCCGGGGTGTAGAGGAGGTGTGGGGGGCACGGAGTGAGGTTTGGTGTCCGAGCCGAGAACTGCACTCCTTCCACTCATCACTGCCGGCTTCTCTCCATTCATTGCTATCAGCTGTGTGGGTGAGGGGATTTATGGCTGCCATGGAATTCCACTCCCCCTCCCCCATTATAAGCAGTCTATAGGCAGCAATGGCCTGGGGTCTCCCTGTACATTGTGACCCTGAGAAGGTCATGTGGGTCACCAGGGCCTTTTATATAGGCTGGGGGAGGGGAGGGCTGCCTTTCTCTATATAGGTCACCTCTTCCATCTTAAGAGGAAGGGAGGAGACAGATGGGTTTTTATTATCTTGTTTATTCTATATGGAATAAAGATGATCTATAATGAGGATAGATATATAGATATAGATATAGATAGATATATATATATATATATATATATATATATATATATATATATATATATATATATATATATATATCTCTCTCTATATCTATCTATCTCTATCCATTTTGCATATCTTGACCATATAACCACTTTGACTGGCAGGCAGTTGGGTTGAAGGAGATTTCTGTGATTTTTTTTTTTTTTTTTTTTCCATTTTAATGTCTGAGCACATCAGCCCATAGAATATGCAATTTCCTTTGCTTCTATCACAGGTGGAAGGAAAGAAAATCCCTCTGTTTCCCCATCAACACAGTCATTGTTGATGGGGGAATCCATCCCACACAGCCCTGTTTTCTGCAGACGGGGAGCCTTCCCTACTGGCAAAATAAAATGATCGGTGCTTCTAGTCAGCAGCACTGAGGGAAAAACACGACAGGCTGGTTATACACAAGTTGATCAATGGATCGAGTTGTCTACAACCAGGGTGCCTGTACATAGCTCCTAACTCATCCAGTCCCTGCTGCTGAGGCAGGTGATTTTTGATCTGTGTTTGGCTGGCTTTAGGCCTCTTTAGCTTCCTGATTGCTGTGGCAAGAATCTGGATTCCTGCTGCAGGAATGACTGGGTTTTACAATTGGCATCGGCCACTCAGCCTATTAATGGCAGGCTGACAGCGGCGGCTGCTGATCGCATGTAGCTGCACACAGAGCGATTAGCTGCGGTTTCGGGGACAGAAGTCCATGCCTGGGTGCTGCTGATTGCTCATGTCTGACTGCATAACCCAGTCATTCCTACAGCAGGAATCTGGATCAAACCGGCTGTATGAAAGGGTCTGTGGAGTCTCTCCCTGGTATGTGAAGACCTACCTGCTAGGGTTTTCACAGAAAAACATTTACTTGTGCTTTAACGCATTACATATTTTCATGGGGCTCATTCTCCAGTCTGAGGCACTGTCGCTCCTTTGAAAGTGTGGCATATTTGGGTCACTTTTCAGAGGTGTTTGACAGGTGGTGAGAAGGTGATGGCTCACTGCCTGATTAAACCCCACTGCACTAATACATTGCATGCAGTTCCAGTGCATCCCCATGGAACTACATTAATTGCATGGTGAAAAGATGAGCGTCGCTCCAGGTAACTCAAGACCCTGCTGCTTCAACCTCTATCCCCAGAGTGTGGGTGTGGCACTGCCTGCAAGCAAGTGCATTGAAACAGAAAAAAACGGACTGGATGGCCGCACTCCTGTCCAATGACTTTATTCTTGCTCAAAATACAGCATACAGGTGAACCACAATGACTGGCTGACACGTTTCACACCAGGTGCTAAATCATAAGCGCCTGTTGGTGTGAAACGCGTCAGTCATTGTGGTTCACCTGTATGCTGTATTTTGAGCAAGAATAGTCATTGGACAGGAGTGCGGCCATCCAGTCCGTGTTTTTCTGTTTCAATACATTAATTGCATGCAGCGGCACCACCCACAAATAGTGATATGTAGTGTAAATTTTGTGTGAGCATTCTACTTTTGATTCACCAAGCAGTCCCCAAGTTATGAACATGCAGCTCACAAAGGAGGGAGACAACAGGAAGTGAGAGGAAATCTCCCTTAGGAAGGGAAATTCACTCCTGTAAGAGTTATTATGGGAAAAAGATGTCTCTACTGAAGATTTATCACCAATCCTTGTTTCCACAGCAACCCAAAATTTTCTAAATCCTATTGCCACAGGTAAAGAAAGTGAACCGGGGCACAGACCGCAAAACAAATGTTACACGGGTGTTAACCTCTCCCTATGCTATCCAAAAAATGTAATCTTTTTTTTTTGGGCTGGTGTTGCGCTAAAAAAAAAAAAAAAAACCTGTTCCGGCTTGCATACAAATTCAACTTGAGAACAAACCTACAGACCCAATCTTGTTTGTAACCCGAGGACGGCCTGTAGCTGATATATCCTGATAAGCCCTTGTTCTATGTAGTTGTAGGTAAATCTAAAGATTGTAGTATGCATGTGGTGAGCTTTATGGTCACCACACACAATACGATCTGATTATACAGTCTTCTGTTAGAAGTGCCAAAACTATGTAATATGACTACTTGCCTAATCTGTGTCCGGTCAATCTGTGTCCGGTCAGGCAGACCTTGACAGTATGTGCATGTTGGTAGATCTAAAGGTTACCATACATTGTAATCTGAGTTTTAAAACCCAACTTCAGTTCCTCCTTTCACTCTCTCAGGAAGTGATGAGAAATATCTTCATGAAGAACAGAGTTCAGGCTTGTATTGCTGTCTGTGTTCCTGTTGTCAGAAATGTCCACACAGGCATAAACTGACAGATAATTGCAACCCTTCCCCAGTGCAATTTGAAAAAAAACATCTAATACCAGGAGCAAAAATTGATGATATTGCAGCTTAGTTTTTTTTTTTTTTTTGAACTGGTAATCCACCAACTCCGTTCTTTGACAGCTGAACTGAGCTGTGTTGTCACCCCAAGACAGGAGTTTTTAGGACCATCTAACCACCCCCTTTCTTAACAGGTGGAGGTGTTTTGTAGTCCATGGAGTTGGCAGAGAGCACAGCAACTTATCGGCTCATAAGACTTCTTGCAGGATGTACATTGTTTTTTTTTTTTTTTTTTTTTTTTTTTTTTTTTTTTAAGCAAATAATGAAACACTTTGTAACAAACGTGGAGGCATTAAAATAAATGTTTTGTTGGGAGTTTACATATATTTTGCATAGATTTATTCTTACAGAAATATTTAATTTCCTTAGATCATAGCCATGGGAGACGTAGAGAAGGGAAAGAAGATCTTTGTCCAGAAGTGCTCTCAGTGCCATACTTGTGAAAAAGGAGGCAAACATAAGGTCGGGCCTAACTTATACGGCTTGATTGGACGCAAAACTGGTCAGGCCGCCGGCTTCTCTTATACTGATGCAAACAAAAACAAGGGTAAGTTGTAGCACTTGTTTCTATGGAGTCCTTATCACTAGCATTACCTGTGTAGCTCTACTATTGGGTTCCCAGCTTGCCTGATGCTCTAAAAGGAGCCTTAGGATAGAAATGGGGGAACTGTTGTTGCTGGGCCAGTCAGAGTCAGATGAACTGATGTCTGACTATTGCTGGTCTGTCAACCGAAACACTTCACTCAGGGGTTGATTTACTTAACCACTTCAGCCCTGGCAGCATTTTCCCCCTCAATCACCAGGCCCTTTTGGACTGGTCAAAACGCAG
>BLSH010558050.1:322860-341911 GCA_018402905.1 Glandirana rugosa | reverse complement strand
TTTTTTTTTTTTTTTTTTTTTTTGCAAAATTGTCGCCCTTTTGTTTATAGCGGCGATCAGAAATGACGCAGAGGGGATCAAATGCCACCAAAAGAAAGCTCTATTTGTGGGGGAAAAAAAGGACGCAAATTTTCGTTTGGGTACAACGCCGCACAACCGCGCAATTGTCAGTTAAAGCGACGCAGTGCCGAATCGCAAAAAGGGCTCCGGTCCTAAAGCTGGAAATCCTTCCGGTCCTTAAGTGGTTAAACAAATTTCTTCATCAGTTTAGGCCAATATGTATTCTGATATCTTTTTGGTAAATCGCAATAGGCTATATTGATTTGTGCAAAAGTTATAGCGTCTACAAAACGGGGGATGGGTTTATGGCGATAGATAGATCAGGATTGCGGCGGACAGATCTGACACTTTTTTGAGGCTATTGACATTTATACAGCGATCAGGGCTATAAAATGCACTGATCATTGTAAATTACACTGGCAGGGATGGGGTTAATACTATGGGCGGTCAAGGGGTTAATTGTGTTCGCTAGGGAGCTGTTTCTAACTGGGGGAAGTGTACTGCTTGGGAGTAGAGCGCTGTTTCTGATCACAAGGAACATCCGATCTCTCTACTTCCATGTCAGAATGGGTATCTGCCTGTTTACATTGACAGATCCCCGTTCTGTCTCTTTCCCGCGATTACGGATGGTCGGTGGACATTGTGGCCGACGGCCACGTGGATCAGTTCCCCCGCTGTGCAGCAGGCCTATGCCTTCTATAGCTATTTAAAGGGTCGGTGTACCAGTACGAAGATTCACAGGAACATGCCGACCTGCTGCTCTATAATGCGGCTGGTCGGCAAGTGGTTAAACTGGAGAGTGCATGATCTGGTGCAGCTCTGCATAGAAACGAATCGGCTTACAGGTTTTGTTGCTAAAGCTTAAATGAACAAGCTGAAGTTAGAAGCTGATTGGATACCATGCACAGCTGAACCAAATTTTGCCCTTTCCGGTGTTACTAAATCAGCCCCACAGTGCCTTCCAAGTCAGGCAGCAACTGTTCTAACACTACAGCTAAAGAATAATGCTTGGGATTAAGTAAGTATTGGCGAAAGGGGCACACATTATTATTTTTCCTCCCTGATGCAGGCATTGTGGAATACCACACAAAGTATAACTGGCTCACCATCTGGGCATGTTCACTTTGATTTCTGGTGTATACTGGTTTACTTGCAATTTCTGCTAATTGCATGAGTAACATTTAAATTGAGTTGTGAGGCTATAACTGAACGAAATTATGTTTTACTTGAGTATCACTAAAGGCAGTACTTAAAGCGGAGTTCCAGTCCCCCGAAGCTTTTTTTTAAAAAAACTGCTCTGTGATTGCCATAACCTGTAAATGAACATTTCTAAGATGTCATATTTTTTGTGCTTTTACTTTGTTTAAAAATAGTTTTTTACTCACTGATCTCGGAAGCAGGCAGGTTCCATTCTACTTGTGGGCATCTGAAGCCCTCCTGTTTACATTTCCTGGATATCTGTTCTCTGCCTTCCCATCATGCACTTCTGATCTCATGCTCAGTAATGCCTCATGGAGGCCGTTCTTCTTCCTGACAGGTTGCTATAGCAATGTTAGCATTGGTGGAAGTTCCCGCCCCATTGCTATAGCAACCTGTCAATCAGGACGGGACAGGAGAAGATAATATGTGCTCAGAAATGCAATTGCCCCATAAAACACCTCCCGTGCCGTGGTTGTGGCTGGTCATATTTTGTCTTCAATACAGTATACAGTGTTTTCCCTGTCACTAGATGTAATCCCCAGGGCGGGCAGCTCAAGACGTGCACTGTGTGTTCTCTCCAGCTGCCTGACTTTGTCATCACTTCACCGATGGGGGGGGGGGGGCGGAACGCACCCGGCTCTGGTAGTTGTAGTGGGTTCCCTTCCCCCCTCCCATTAGTTAAGTGGTGACAGAGCGAGCGGGCTGCAGTTTATCTGAAATCAGGCAGAGGTGGTGTGAAAGAGGGGGGGCGGCTGTCAGAATGTTTCCCCCGCTCACCCCCCTCCTCCCTTTCTCCTTTAGCAGAGAAGGTAGAGCGGCTCTCTCATGATGTTCACCGCCTAGCTTCCTCCCTGTTGTCACTTCCTATAAGGAAATCTCACGCGATTTCGGTAGTAGGCGATTCGCAAGGACTCCTGGGATACATGATGCTGCTATCCCAGGAACCCTTGCAAATCGCCTAGTGACGTAATCGCCTAGGCTAGGAAGGGGCGGAAGTCACAAATAAATACAAATTCAAGGTATTTACAAACATTAAAAAAAAATAAAAATGGCCATTGTGAAAACTAGGAGATAAGGGCTCGCAGCACAGACAATGTTAAAAAAATGGGTGGAACTCCGCTTTAACGCTGAACTAAAGTTCTGCTGTCACTAACTGCAAACATGCAATGTCTCTTCTGCAAAAAAATACATGCCTGCATGCTCGCTGTCTTCTGTCCCTCGGTGCCGGGGTGACTGGCTCCTGCGCATGAGCAGGAGTGAAGTCCTCCCACGTTGCCCAGTGAAAACGACCAGAAATTAGCAGAAGATGGCGGCCAGGTATGGGGACTGTCCAGTCTTTGAAATGCATTCCTATTAATGAGAGGAGAAAAAAAGTGCGTTTATTTGTAATGGTGCATGCAAAACATCGAAACCGTCATCGGTGGATTATGGTTGCAATGCACAGACTCCTGCAGACTATTCTCAAGTCAGCGGCACATGCACTCTGAAGGTCCACGGATCGTGCCGTCCACTCTCCACCGGAGCCAGCTAACTAGGAACGGAACATGTCTGCTCCCTCAGCAGTGGCTGGGAGCGGCTGCAGGGGCCCCATTCTAAGGTATTTCATAATGTGCTAGTATGTGATGCATACTAGCACATTATGCTATTGTCTTGCAGGGTTTTTTTCTGCCAGGTTTACTACTGCTTTAAAGAGAACCTGCCATTTCAGATCCATGGTGCCTGTTAGCGAGCATCCACTCACTTGCTGCCACCACGTCCCTCACCTTGTCACTGCTGCTTCACCAGCCGCCCCATTAGAGTGAATGGGACTGTTGGTAAGTCAACAGCGGGTCAGAGGAGGAGCTGCTGCGGGACAGAGATGAGTTACACTTTTAAAAATTATGACTTAAATCAAGACTTTTTGCTAGTAATTTTAAGTCAACTTGATTTAAATCAAATCCACCCTGCAATAGACCCAAGTGTAGTGACCTTGCCACACAATGTCAGATGGGACTTGTGTTCTTTCTAATCACAGATCCTGTAAATGGATCTGTGAAATGAAATAATGACATGGCTGTGAGGGCAAAGCCACAAACAGACATGCTAGATTCAAATGGATATGGGATGCTGCAGGAAGAACAAGTAGGAAGGTTTATTGATTATACAGAATCACAGAAATGTTTGGTTTTAAATCAAATGCATTTAAAGTCTTATAATGACTATTTGCTGGGAAAATTTGCAATCTGAAAGAATGGGCCAAAAGCTTCTAATGCTGATCAGTAGGAAGGTCTGTTCAGGCTACGTAATTATAGCCTAGCGCTAGGCTATATCTTTGTAAAATGTCTGTCTGACCTCTCTTCTCTCTCCTCCCTACAGGTATTACCTGGAATGAGGAGACCCTAATGGAATATTTGGAAAACCCTAAAAAATACATCCCTGGCACAAAGATGATCTTTGCTGGAATCAAGAAGCAGGGAGAGAGGAAAGACTTGATAGCATACCTCAAAAGTGCATGTTCCTGTTAATTGCTGAATTCAATGCCTTATTTATTTCGAGGAGGGAACCAGTGTGATGAGATACTTTTACAGTTTATATTTTTATTTGTACTGTCCATACATATTTTAGATTGTGTCTCATCAGCCAGTGAATGTGAAGTTATTGAATGAAAAATCATTGTGAAATGAATTTGGCTTTGTAAGATATATCTGTTACTTTTGAGGGTCAGGAAAAATTGGGCCAACATAAAAATTCTATTCACTAAACTTTTGTCTCTGGATGTGTGGTGTTTTTATTTTTTTTTTAATTTTGCGTTCTCCTCCCCCACACACACACTTTTTTTTTTTTTTTTTTTTATTTTTTTTTTTTTGTCATTGCAACAGGTCACAATGAAATTTTCTTTCACTGTAGTCAGCCTCTGTGTCTTTCCACACCACCTCTAGGACCCGGCAGCGTGTTTGCCAGTCACCTTTATGTGCTGTATCAAACCATGATTAGGGGTGGAAGAGTTTGATGACATGCATAATTGTAGGTACCCAAAGCATTGCTGCAGTAAACCTTCTCACAACTTCCTATTACTCATTAAGGCCACAACTTTTTTTTTTTTTACCCAATTGGGAAATTGCATAAAAAGGATGGAAAGCACAAAAAAAAATGTAATCTCTATGTTCAACCCCATGGGTCAGTACCAATGTATGACATTGATAAGTCTCCTTGGAGTAGCATCTTTAGAAAAATATATTGCATTTCTCACTAGCTAATAAGCTACACAGTTGGTTAAGTATGGGATAGTACAAGTAAATAGCATTAAGTACCCTTACCACAGAACGGCTTTTCTTTCTTCTGTGGCTCCATTTCTGCTGTATACCTTATTTCAAGTCCCCAGCACCATTAGGGCTGAGTGATGGTCCTCTTCACGTCTGAAAGTTTTAGGGTGTGCGGTTACATCTGTGGTGATCTGCCCATTTTTTGTTTCTCTCCTTGGCTGTGGTTGCACTTTCCTCACAGAACCGCAAGCTGCAACGTGCATGCTTGACAGTGTGATGTCATGGAAACAGGCACATATGATATGCTGAGCTATGGGATTTGCAATTCCAGGGGCCTTTATTAAGAAAAGAATGAATAGACGTTTTGTTCCACTCTGCAGAGAGAGCACTCCTGAGAAAGTTTGGCAGGTCAGAAGTCCTGCTACTTTGTCATTGACACAGTGAAGGCTTAGCCTGGATGGGAGAAAGCTGTATGTGTGTAAGTAAAACTTGGACTGAGAAGAGCTTAAGTCTTTGGAGCAGGCAGCCTGCCAGGAGTTGATGTTCTTCATACAGAAGTGGGCGGATCCTGACATTATGGTTGAGATGATGCTGCATGGGAGACCTTAGCCCCTCCCACAGCTATTTACATTGATTTCACAAGAAAGGGTGTACATTTCAGAGGGTGGGGAGTTTTTCACAGTAGCATTTCTCCAGGGTTCAGATAATGCAAAAAGAAGAAAAAAATAAACACTACTTTTAAGTACAAAACTCTATTACAGTGCAAAACAGCTGTTAAAGTGTTACTAAACCTACAACAGTAAAATGTGTATGTGCAGCATAGCATGGTTGTAAGCTCACTGTGGAACTTAAGGGGTTAATCCTCTGCATTGTTTAAAAAGGCTGTCTTATCCTGCATGCATAGATCTTCCCTCTCCCAGCACTGTATCTATGGAAGGCCAGCTTAACACAGGGAGGGTAGCCGACCTGCACATGCTCAGTTGTGTTTTATGCTGGAGTGAACATGTACTTCTCAGAGCTAGCCAGATTACATGATATTGACATGACACATGTGGGTGTGTATATAGGATATAGTGGAAATCTCCTCATACCTGAAATATCAGCACTGGCGAAACTGTGCAGTGTATCATATAACTGTGGTATACAGATTGTCTAGAAAGGTGTATATAGTGGCAGTATTTTAATGTAAAGAGAGTTATAAGCTATGGGGGGGGGGTGCAGATGAACTATTATCATATTACTGGGTTTAGTAACATTTAAATGTCTGTTCACATTATTTCATCACAAAAAAGAGCTGTTATACCTTTAACTGGGTGTGAAAGCATACAACTATATCTTTAACATTGACATTTTAACATAATAAGTGTGAGTATTATCCAGGGTAGCAAAGAGCGGTATGAGCATTGATTTTTTTTTTTTTCTGAGGATTCCAGTGTGTCTACACCTGTTGCATCCACGTGTCATTTTTAATCAACATTTCAGGATATTCTCCTATTTAAGAAGGCTTACATTAACTTTGTTTCCATTCAGACAATGTGGGGAGACCTGGGGCAGTTATGTAGTATTTGACAAAGAGCTTTCTAGCCATACGAAGTGCTTTCAAATAATACTACCACAATCTTATAAGGCAGATTTCTGGGAGCAAAGCTAAAAGAGAGCTAAACTGCATAGTTGGTCTCAAATACCCATCCAGTCAGGGGTTCGATCACCACATGTATAAGATGTTGATGCTATGGTCAAAATTAGAGAGGAGCGTAAGGCAAGGTTGCATTCCTACCCCCCTCCCTTTTTTTTTTTTTTTATTAACCTGTATGTGGAAATGATTGTGAGAAAGCTGGAGCTTAAAGTGATTGTAAAGTCTCGCCTTTTTTTCCTCTAAAAATAAATATTACAAATTATCCCCTTCAGCCCCGGAAGGTTTTACTCCCTTAATGACCAGGCCATTTTTTGCGATACGGCACTGCGTTACTTTAACTGACAATTGCGCAACGCTGTAACCAATTAAAATGTACGTCCTCCCCCCCCCACAAATAGAGCTTTCTTTTGGGGGTATTTGATCACCTTTTGCAGTTTTTATTTTTTGTGTTATAAACAAAAAGCGTCAATTTTGAAAAAAAAATTTTTTTTTTTACTTTCTGCTATAAAACACATCAAATAAAAAGAATGTAGAAAAATGGAATTTCTTCATCAATTTAGGCCAATATGTATCCTGCTACATATTTGTGGTACAAAAAAGAATTGAATTGTATATTGATTGGTTTGCGCAAAAGTTATTGTGTCTACAAACTATGGGATATTTTTATTAATTTTTTTACTAGTAATGATGGTGATCAATGATTATTAGCAGGACTGTGACATTGCGGCGGACAAATCGGATACCTAATTGACACTTTTTTGGGAAACAATGACATTATAGTGATCAGTGCTAAAAATATGCACTGCTACTGTACTAATACTGGCAGGGAAGAGGTTAACAGGGGTGATCAAAGGGTTAAGGGGGTGCTTGCCAACTGTATGGGTAATGATCTGACTGGGTGAAGACAGAGATCGGTGTTCCTGCTTAGCAGGAATACAAGATCTCTCTCCCCTGTCAGAACGGTGATCTGCCTTGTCTACAAAAGCAGATTGCCATTCTGCCTCTCTAGGGAAAGATCGCGAGTGGCCAGTGGACATTGGGTCTGCCAGACTGGCTGATTAGCTCCCCCTCTGTCCAATCAGCGTGCGTGCCCCCAGTGTCTACTGCACAAAATCACATATAGGTACATTGTTTCGCGCAATAGAGCCAAACTGCCGCAGTACATCTGCGGTAGGCGGTCGGGAAGTGGTTAAACTTACCTGTCCTGTGCAGTGGTTTTGCACAAGGCAACCCAGATCCTCCTCTTCTTGGGTCCCTTTTTGGCTCTCCTGGCCCCTCCCTCCTGTCCAGTAACTGCACAGCAAGCAGCTTGCTATGGGGGCACCTGAGCCAAGTCACAGCCCTCTGTATCCAGATATGGAGCCCCCGTTTGGCCCTGCCCCCTCTCTCCTGATTGGCTAACTGACTTTCATTGACAGCAGCGGGAACCAATAGCGCTGCTGCTGTGTCCTTAGCCAATCAGGAGGAGAATCATGGACGACTGAGGCTCCCATGGATATCGCAGGAGAGAGATGGGGCTCAGGTAAGTATTGGGGGGCTGCTGCACACAGAAGGCTTTTTATCTTAAGGCATTAAGATAAATAAACCTCTAATTTTACAACCACTTTAAGCCCATTTCACACGGGTGTCACCCCTTCAGTTTTTTTTGCTATGGAGACACCTAAAACAGAATTCACATTACATCAGTTTGCACATTAGTCTTCAGTTTACATCTGTCTACGTCTGTTTTTGCATCCGCTTTTTTTAGTTGTTGCAGAAACCAATCGGAGGTGACAAAAGTATAAACAAAAAATAGTTTCTTGCCTTAAAACAGACTGCATCCCATTTGTCCATAGAAATTAATTGATGTCTGTTTTTCATCCGTCAATAGACAGATGAAAGATGGAAAGTCCATGTGAAAGGGGCCTAAGGAATCAAAAATTGGTAGAAAGAACATCAATAATTTATTGGCTGATAGCAAAATATCAATATCCTTACCACCGCAAGAAAGACGTGTCAAAATGGCAATGGGAAAGAGATCTAATGTGTGCATGATTTCACTTGGGATGGTATATTTATCATAGTGGTGTCGGTAGTAAGAACTCAATATGGAAAGCGAGGATGCCTGCCTGGAAACTAATTGCAGATTGGTACACATTATTGTGTCCTCCACACCTACCTATGGTTGTGAAAGTTGGACCATGGAAAAACTAGACAGAAGGAAAATTGACTGTTCTACATACTGATGCCGAGGAGCAGTACAATTACTCAATGGGAGAGATTTACTAAAGCTCTATCTTCTGACAGCTTATTCCCTGTCTGCCTGCCTTCTTTTCACAGTAGTAAGAAGGCTAACGGCAGCATAGATCTCTGCAAGTAATAAAAGGAATATTAAACATTTTATCCAATTAGGAATCATGGGTGCTGTGGGAGACGCAGATGCCAAGTGGAAGGAAATGACGTTCTATCGCTGCAGAATTCCTCCGACTATCACCTGCATTTTCCAGTAGCAGAGGAACGGTGGGGGGATTTCAAGACTCCTTTGTAGCTGTATCCTAGGGTAATACTAATTTCATTTGTGTAGCTTTCAGGTGTTTTAGTCGGGGTTCACTAAAATAAGCAGGCTGACATTCAGCCTTTACTTGTACTTTAATGCCTGGTACACACAGGCCAAATATTGGCCAGCTCAACAGAAACCAGCTGACATTCGGCCTGTGTGTACAGCAGCCTGTCCGACAAAAGCTGACCAAATGTCTAACTTTTGTAGAACGGGCATGCCAAAAAACATCTGCTGATTGGCATCTGCTCAGTGCTCACAGCCAATGGCTGCAAGTGCAGACTGGTGTGTTCCGGCATGGGGGCAATCCCCCTGTTAGAACAAAATAACTAAGTGGGGAGATCACTGTACTAAAATTGCATTGTTAGTACAGCAAGCTTCTCCCGACCTCCTCAGTTATGTTTAGTTCAGCCGCTGGACCTCAGTTAAAAACATTCTTAAACCACTGAGGGTGATTAACACCTTCCCACCCGCCCTATTGTAATATGACAGCCCAGCTGGGGGAGCACTGTTCTGTACTGGCATTTTCGTGCCTCAAGAAATGAGTCAGTGCATCATGATTGATTGGTTTTCAGATATACTCTCACTTTATTAGGTACACCTATTCAATTACTTACTAACACAAATTGCTAATCAGCCAATCACATGGCAGCAACTCAATGCATTTAGACATCTAGACGTGGTGGAGACAACCTACTGAAGTTCAAACCAAGCATCAGAATGGGAGAGAAAGGGGATTTAAGTGACTTTGAACGTGACATGGTTGTTGATGCCAGAAGGTCTGGTCTGAGTATTTCAAAAACTGCTGATCTACTAGGATTTTCACCCACAACCATCTCTAGAGTTTACAGAGAATGGTCAGAAAAAGAGAAAATATCCGGTGAGCGGCAGTTGTGTGGAGAAAACTGCCTTGTTGATGTCAGAGGAAAATGGGCAGACTGGTTCAAGATGACTGAAAGGCAACAGTAACTCAAGTAACCACTCGTTACACCTGAGATATGCAGAATACCATCTCTGAATGCACAACACATCGAACCTTAAAGCAGATGGGCTACAGCAGCAGAAGACCACTCCTGTCAACTGAGAACAGGAAACTGAGGCTACAATTCGCACAGGCTCACAAAAATTGGACAATAGAAGATTGAAAAAACGTTCCCTGATCTGATGAGTCTCGACTTCATCAGCGACATTCAGATGCTAGGGTCAGACTTTGGTGTAAACAACATGAAAGCATGGATCCAACCTGCCTTGTATCAACGGTTCAGGCTGGTGGTGTAATGGTGTGGAGGATATTTTCTTGGCACACTATGGGCTTCTTAGTATCAACTGAGCATCGTTTAAACATGAGGGCCTACCTAAATATTGTTGCTGACCATGTCCATCCCTTTATGACTACAGTGTACCCATCTTCTGATGGCTCCTTCCAGCAGGATAATGTACCATGTCACAGAGCTCAAATCATCTCACCACTGGTTTCTTGAACATGACAATGAGGTCACTGTACTCCAATGGCCTCCACAGTCACCAGATCTCAATCCAATAGAGCTCCTTTGGGATGTGGTGGATGCGCATCTTAGATGTGCAGCTGACAAATCTGCAGCAACTGTGTGATGCTATCATGTTAATGTGGACCAAAATCTCAGAGTAATGTTTCCAACACCTTGCTGAAACTACGCCACAAAAAATGAAGGCATTTCTGAAGGCAAAAGGAGGTACAACCCGGGACTAGCAATGTACACCTAATAAAGTGGCCAGTGAGTGTATATAGTGGACTGTATATCTTTCCTACAAACTAAATAATATACACTGATTTGGGTTATTTTCACCAAAGAAATGTAGCAGTATACATTTTGGCCTAAATATATGAAGAAAGATGAATTTATTTGCAAAATTGTATAACAGAATCAAAGAAAAATGTGGGTTTTCTTTTTCAAAAATGTCAGTCTTTTTTTTGGTATGTTTTACAAATTATAAAAAAAACAGCGGTGAACCAAAAGAAATCTCTATTTGTGTGAAAAAAAATTATAAAAATGTCATGGTTACAGTAATATTAGATCCATCCATCTAGGACCTGCTATCAGTTAGGTGGTTTCTGGGAAAACCTGCACTGTTAAAATATTGTATATACAAATTTGCATTAAATGCAAAATATATACCAGGATGGTTCCCAATAAGAAAAATTATTAGAGAGCACATAATCCATATCACTGATTTTTACACACCTATGAACATCACACTATTTCATGCAACTATTGAGATCACAGGGTTTTAATTTACCTACTGTGTATATATTAACACTCAGTTATTTATTCCAAATCCTGCTTGGCATGAGTCTTGGATTACTTCCAGCACTAAAGTAGCGGCTAAATTCTTTCTCTGTATGTTTTTTTTAATACCAGATGATCCAGCTTAATACTCAGATAATACAGTTTAGCAATTCCCCTATTAAGAGAGTGTAACATCAAACATCTGACTTGTTTATAAATTTATGCTTCTTACTCCAGCATAGGGATGAGATTCGGGTTCATGCCTAATTCAGCATGTTCAAAATTTGTGGTTCGACTGAATTCTTTGTAACCATAATGGATCTGACCTTTCAATTTTGGTCAGCAGAGTTGCAATGGCCAGTAATTATTATTATTATTATTATACAGGATTTATATAGCACCGACAGTTTGCGCAGCGATTTACAATATTAGGGCAGACAGTACAATTACAATACAATTCAATACAGGAGGAATCAGAGGGCCCTGCTTGTTAGAGCTTACAATATAGGAGAGAGGGTTAAATGATACGAAAGGACAATAACTGCGGGGGATTTGCTGATTGAGAAAATAAGGAGTGTAGTTGTTAGGTGGTGGCAGGATAGGCTTCCCTGAAGAGAAGAGTTTTCAGGGATCGCCTGAAGGTGGATAGATTTGGGGACAGTCTGACCGATTGGGGTATGGAGTTCCAGAGGATGGGAGAGGCTCAGGAGAAGCCTTGGAGGCGAGTATGAGAGGTGATGAGGGAGCTGGAGAGCAGGAGGTCTTCTTGAGGAGCAAAGAGGACGGTTAGGTTGGTATTTTGAGACTAGGCTGGTGATGTAGCTGGGAGCAGAGTTGTAGATGGCTTTGTAGCTGATTGTTAGTATTTTGAATTTAATTCACTGGGCGAGTGGCAGCCAATGGAGGGATTGGCAGAGAGGGCTGGCAGACGTTGAAGGGTTTGTAAGGTGGAGGAGTCTGGCAGCGGCATTCATGATGGACTGGAGGGGGATAGTCTATTGAAAGGTAGGCCAGTGAGGAGGGAGTTGCAGTAGTCGAGGCGAGAGATGACCAGAGAGTGAATCAGGAGCTTTGTGGTTTCATTGGTTAGGAAGGGACGTATTTTAGAGATGTTGCGGAGATTGAGGCGGCAAGCCTTAGAAAGTGATTGGATGTGGGGCCAAAAGGAGAGTTCAGAGTCCAGGATAACACCAAGCACCCTGACATGTGGGGATGGGTGGATGGTTGTGCCATTGCTCTTGACAGAGAAGTCGGGGGAAACGGCACGTGGGGGAGGAAATATTATGAGTTCAGTTTTGGACAAGTTGAATTTGAGAAAGTGGTGTGACATCCAGGCAGATATGTCTGTTAATAAGTGATACATGAGGAGACTGATGGAGTAAGTTGGGGGGTGGAGAGGTAGATTTGGGTATTGTCAGCGTAGAAATGGTATTGAAAGCCGTGGGAGGCTATCAGCCGACCCAGGGAAGAGGTGTATATTGAAAATAAGAGAGGTCCAAGAACAGAACCTTGGGGGACCCCAACAGAGAAAGGAAGAGGAGAGGAGGAGGTAGAATTGTACGATACGCTGAAGGTGCAATGGGATAGGTAGGACGAGAGCCACTGAAGAGCACAGTCACGGAGACCGAGGGAGTAAAGTTTTTTGAGGAGGAGGGGGTGGTCGACAGTATCAAAGGCAGCCGAAAGGTCCAGGAGTAGGAGTACAGAGTAGTGCCCATTGGTTTTTGCGGTTAGTAGGTCATTTGTGAGTTTAAGAAGGGCAGTTTCTGTGGAGTGTTGAGGGTGAAATCCAGATTGAAGGGGGTCCAGAAGGTTATTCTTAAGAAGGTGGTCACTCAGTTGGTTGCAGACTAGGCGTTCAAGGAGTTTGGATGAAAAGGGGAGCAAGGAGATAGGGCGCAGATTGTTTAGATCGGTAGGGTCCAGGGATGGCTTTTTGAGTATGGGGGTTACGAATGCATGTTTTAGAGCATTGGGGAAGATGCCAAAAGAGAGGGAGAGAAAAAAAGATGTGAGTTAGAGAGTGCAGGATAGAGTCAGAGGGTGAGCGTAGTATTTGAGAGGGAATAGGGTCCAGTGGACAGGTGGTTAGATGGGCGTTAGAAAGGAGTTTAGCAACCTTGTTTATAGTAGTAGGTTTGAATAAGGATAGTGTTGATTGTGCTTGTTGACATGGGGTGTTAACAGGGGAAAATGCCTGTAGAGTGGAGATTTAGTTACGAATTGTGTCAATCTTGCTTTTGAAGCGATTATCAATCTCCTGGGCAGTGAGTGTGTTAGTGGGCGGAAGCGGTGGAGGACGAAGTAGGGAGTTGAAGGTAGAGAAGAGTTGACGGGGGCTGGATGAGAAGGTGTTAATAAGAGTGGTAAAATAGGTCTGCTTGGCAGTGTGGAGGCAAGAATTGTATTTATGGAGGGCAGATTTGTATTGGTTGAAGTCTTTGAGAGGCTTAGTATTGTGCCACAGATGCTCAAGGGTGCGGCTACGCTTTTTGAGGTTTCTGGTGTCATCTGTTTGCCAGGGTTGTAGGGGTCGAGGCCTGATTTTGTGTGTGGTGAGGGGAGCGAGCTCGTCCAGGGCTGAGGACAGGGATTTATTGTAGATGGCAGTGGCTTGGTTGGGGCAGGACATGGGTGAGATTTTTTTCATAGAGGTGGTCAGTAGCAGAATAGAGGAGAGAAGTGTTGAGTTGGCGAAGGTTTCTACGGGTGACGGTTAGGCGATTGGAGGGGAAGGTGGTGCAAGACAGGGAGAGAGAGAAACTAATAAGGTGGTGGTCGGAGAGGGGAAAAGGATTGTTGAAGAAGTTGAATGGAGTGCATAGATAGGAGAAGACAAGGTCGAGGGTGTTCCCATCAGTGTGAGTAGGAGCCTGTACCCATTGCTTCAGGTCAAAGGAGGAAGTTAGACTAAGAAATTTAGAAGTAGCAGTAGTGTTAGTGTTAACTGGGATGTTGAAGTTCCCAAGAAGGATTATGGGAATTTCAGAAGATAGAAAGTAGGGTAGCCAGGCAGAAAATTCATCAAGGAAAGTTGACAGTGGTCTAGGAGGCCGGTAGATCACAGCAATTCTTAGGGAGGTTGGAGAGAATAGACATATACAGTGGGCTTCAAATGATGAGAGTGACAGAGAGGGAGGAGAGTGAAGAACCTGAAAGGTACTCAGTGGGGATAAGAGGAATCCCACTCCAACTCCCTTGCGTCCATTAGGCCTAGGGGAGTGAGTCCAGAGAAGGCCACCGTGGGAGAGGGAAGCAGGAGAAGGAGAATCGCATTCGTGGAGCCAGGTTTCGGTGATAGCAAGTAGATGAAAGGAATTAGTGACAAATAGGTCATGAACAGCAGTGAGCTTGTTGCAGACAGAGCGGGGGCGTTCCAGAGGGCAAAGCAGAAGGGGAGGCTGGTTTTGGGAAGAAGTGGGATGGAGTTAAAATTGCGTAGATTGCGACTACTGCCAGAGGGTGTGGGGTGGTGGTGATGTGTGTGGTTAAATGAGAGAGGCCCAGGGTTTGGGGAAATATCTCTAGAGGCTAGGAGAAGCAGAAGAGAGAGGGAGGCAACATGGGAATATGATTTATAAGAGGGGACATGCTTGAGCATCCTGGTTTTGTTATCATGTGGGCATAGAGTTAGAAAGAGATGATGAGTGCAGTAACAGGAAGAGGGGATAAGTGAGGATGATATGTACAGATTGAAGGGTGAAGAAAAGGTAGTTTGAAGAGAAAGGCTGCTATTGTGAAAAGGAGAGGTAAGGTATGCATGTTTCACAGAGGAAAGTGTGGTGTTTTGGAAATTAGGTTACCTGTAGTCTGGTGTTTGAGTAGTTTCTTGATAGTTTGCGCTTTGTGCAAATCGCTGAAGTGCAAGAGCTGAAGTGCCCACTTATTTAAAGAACCCCACTTTTTTGGAAGAACCCCCTGCAATGCTATCCCCCGTAAGCAAAGCTTGGTTTTATACTGTGATGGGTGGGGGTGGAGGTGGACATCACCCATCACTATAAAAGGTGGGTTCCCAGCAGTGTTCATTTCCTCAACGAAAACGTTTCAGTCAGCAGTATTTTTACAGTGACGAAAACTAAAAGAAAAATACAGCACATTTTCGTCCACTGGTGAAAACTATGACAAAAATCTGAGGCAGGGGCGTTTACCCTCGCTAACTAACTTCAGGTTTTCACAGAGCTCCATCTGCTTCCACTCCCAGCAAGCAAGCGAGTTGAATCGACTGTGTGCAACGTCCGTGACAACTGCCAGAGACCAGAACAGAACTGTGCATTACAGGCGGCCTCCCGAGACCTGACGAGACTGTCCCACTCCCGAGTCCTGACTCACGAGATGACCACCCACGTCCAGAACAGAGAGCAGACTGTGAGTGTGTAGTACTAGTGTACATTACAAATGCAGCAGGCCTGAGGCCTCCCCTCAGACCACCGTCCCTCCAAAACACTGTGTGTGCATTATTACAGGCCTCCGCTGACTGACCATTCCCAGTGGCATCCAGACCACTGTGCATTACAGGCCATCCCTCAGACCTAAGACCCCCGTCCAGCACTCTGAAGCATTACAGGCCTCCTCAGACCACCATCCAGAGCACTCTGCGGCATTACAGGCCTCCTCCGACCACTGTTCTGAGCACTCTGCAGCATTACAGGCCTCCTCAGACCACCATCCAGAGCACTCTGCAGCATTACAAGCCTCCTCAGACCACTGTTCTGAGCACTCTGTGGCATTACAGGCCTCCTCAGACCACAGTTCTGAGCACTCTGCAGCATTACAGGCCTCCTCAGACCACCATACAGAGCACTCTGCAGCATTACAGGCCTCAGACCACCATACAGAGCACTCTGCAGCATTACAGGCCTCAGACCACTGTTCTGAGCACTCTGTGGCATTACAGGCCTCCTCAGACCATCTAGAGCACTGTACAGCATTACAGGCCTCCTCAGACCGTCTAGAGCACTGTACAGCATTACAGGCCTCCTCAGACTATCCAGAGCAGCTAAATTTGTATCTGTGAGTTTGTTTAAGCCTTAATACCATAAATAATGTGATATTAGATTTTTTTTACTCCAGGAGTTTATGATGAGTTTGGAAATTCTAGAGAAATGCTTAAATAATGCATTACAATTTAACTAAACACATTTGATTTTAATTGACTAAAATCATTTTATTCGACTAAAATGTACTAGAGATTTTAGTAGACTAAAATACGATGACTAAAATGGGACTAAAACTAAAATGCCATTTTAGTTAAAGACTATGACTAAAATTAAAACGCTTGAAGAAAACTAAAATGGGACTAAAACTAAAATGCCATTTTAGCCCTAAGACTAAAATGCATACGCAACCTTTTGTCATTGTGTCTGAGAGTCGGTTACTACACTGTGCTTTTTTGTGTTACATTACTGTGGATTGCAGTGTGGTCGGCTACTAATTCCTGTTTAACCCCCCATGTTTACAATTTGCAGACCCAATGGTCATTTATAGGACTAACTTTTGTTTGTGCTAGCAAACACTTTAGCTGCTGCCCCACCCCCTTTCGCTTGCAATCTATTTTTTGTTGTTTTACTGGCATATTTTTATTTTTTACTTCACATTTATTCATATTTTTCTGCTAGGTTAAAACACTGGGTTGGGGCTTAGTGTTTTATGATTTATTTGCTTGGGGTGGCATATTTTATTTCATTTTTTTAGATCTTTCTTTTTTATTTTGGGTCTACAGATGACACAGCCAAATCTGCCCTTTGTTTGAAACACGTCACCACATAATTGTACTAAAGTAGTGTGCATCAAAGTAAGGAATATTTATTCCCTATATTGCCCTTTCTGCCATTAAATTAAGGCAATCCTGTTTATTAAAAATGTCAGGCAGGCCTAAAGTAAGAAGCAAAGGTTCTGTATGCAGAGGTAGTAGGGGTGAGCAGGTTCTATAGGACTAAGTGGAGATGGGCCATAGCATCTAGAAACAGGGCGCCCCTGCCTTTTGTATTTCAGAGTAGCCATTCTATACAGCCACAGAATGTGCAGGAGATAGTTGAATGGCTGGCAAATCATTCCTACTTTCAAGCACAAAATAGACAGTTTTCTACAACCAATGCATCTTCTTCTTCCGCATATGTTGTCAGCAGAATTATTTGATTACACATTCAGCCGTGGTAAAAGTACCAGCTATTTGGGTACCACATGTATGGGGAAACACATGATTCTTCACAACAGAGCTCAGAGTTAGCAGAATGTCAATGAGATAGCATCCATGACGTTCTTCTGCTGCATTTTCCTTAACATCTTCTACCTTTAGCAACAAGCAGGGAAGTCTCACAAGATGTTTCAGAGGCTTAAAGGTAAATGGTTTCAGATGCTTTTCAGCCCTCTGCCTTGTCAAGTGGGGATGAGGGTTATGGGGCTATGCTGAAGATGGTCAAGTGATGCCTTGAACTTCAGCAGAATTCTGCTACACCTTACATATACAGCAATACCCTACCCAAGGCAGGTGTCTCCTCTGCAGCTGCTGGAGCAGAATAAAAAAAGTGCCCAAACCATTCCCATGACCCTTGTCTTAATGGCAGCTTGGCAAAACTGCTGTCTCCACATCTGCTAAATTAAATATTGCACTAGCGCGTCAAGGTGTTGTGAAAAGTATAGTGGAAGTAGTGAGGGAACTGTACTGTAGCTTTAAAGACAAACACTGGTCAGGCAGCCTCTATGTATATTTTTTTAGCATTCAGAAAAATAACAGTCTTAGAACAAATCACTTCTTCTAAACAAGCACTGCTGTAGTAATGTCTTTGCAGCTTCTCCCATTCCAGTGAAATGAACCTCCTACCGTGAGTTTATGCCCTGGGCTACACCACAGTGGCAGGTTACCACCTATCATTCTTTTGTCCAGAAGCCTATCCTTGTTCCCCACCAGCATGTGAAATGTAATCTGTCTGTTTCGATGGACCACACTACAGAGCTATGGATGCATGGTCCAGTAAGCATGGGCAGGGAGGCTACATATCGTTCAAGCCACATTGGGTTAATCTGATGGCTGGGAAGGATGCATATCTTGTCGGATAGTGACAGTGCAGTCACCTGAACCCCTTCCTCCTCATTGGCCTCATCCTCCAACTCCCCAGAATGAACAGTCCTCCCAAAGTGTCCCAGAGTTTATGCAATCTCCAGGCTATACATTGACATACTCAACCAGAGATGCTGGTAGGGGTTGGGTCCCTTTTCATCTCCACACTCAGCAATGTGGGTTATTATATGTATTGCTCTTGATTGATTGATTGCCCTTGGGTTTTGCATTTTGTTGGGGGGTATAGTTTGTCCAACAATTCTCTAAATTTCTGACCCTGTACATTGCTTTTTAGATTTGATTGGAGCAGCCCAGTGCTATTATTTGCTATGTGCAGGACACAAACCTCTAAAATACATCCATGTCATTGATTTTTCACAATCTGTCTGTTTATTCACCTGTTTATTGTTTTGTAACATTGCCAGACTGATAATCTGTATAATAAGGTATATCTTGTGGCACAAAGTTTGATTATTTTTTGTTCAGAAGTAGAGACTAACTGGCAGGATAAACTTCAAACAATCTTTCAAACATTTAAAAGAGTTGACAAATCAATTTCCATTCTCGTGAAAGATATTGGTAACCAATTACATGGTCTAGACATTTAATACTCTAACTTGTGATGGAATATACACAAACTGGAAGTGTATTTGAAATACAAAATCTAGCCCTGGGGTCTGAGAGTACAGATTTTTCCTGCTTGGAAAATTTTGGAAGACTTCAAACCCTGCACTCCTAAGGTTAAAACAAACCCGGTCAAAAGGAAATTATTATTTTTCTTTTTAGTCCGCTATAGGTATTTGTAAATGATGGTTTACTTTCGGGTTGAACAGGACTTTTTTTGTTCCATATTAGGTGGACCTACGTGTTTCATCAACACTACTATACATGTCAAAATGATAGTGTACAGTTTCAACGTTTTAACACGAATCCGTAATCAGAAACAAAATTGGAATCCTCACGTCCCAAACTTCAGAAGGTTTTAAAAGGTTCGTCCTTTTTAGACATGAGAGTCTGGGGTCCCGATCTAAAACATAAAGTTTATGTGAAGGT
>BLSH010558050.1:286206-297631 GCA_018402905.1 Glandirana rugosa | reverse complement strand
GGGGGTCTGCACTGAGGGGGGGTCTATGCTGATAGAGGGTGGGATCTGCATGGAGGGGGTCTATACTGATAGAGGGGGGTCTGCATTGATTGAGGGGATTTATACTGATAGAGGGGGGACTACACTGATTGAGAGGGGACTATGCTGATAGAGGGGGATCTGCATTGAGGGGGGTCTTTACTGATAGAGGGGGGTCTATACTGATTGAGGAGGTCTGTACTTAGTGGGAGGGGGTCTGTACTGAGAGAGGGGTGTCTGTACTTAGTGAGGGAGGTCTGTACTAAGGGAGGGGGTCTGTATTTAGTGGGGGGGGTGGGGTCTGTACCTAGTGGAGGGGGTCTTTACCTTGTAGAGGGGATTCTGTACTGGGGGAGGACTATAGTTGGTGGAGGGGAGGGTGACACCATGTTTTTCCGCACCGGGTGACCCCAACCCTAGTGATGCCACTGAGCCCAGGTACAGCGGAACTTCTCCATCTGTGTCTGGGATCTGACATACTGCACTGCAAGGCATGGATGTAACTCAAGGTGCAAGACTAGGCCTTGAATACTCATGAACTGGCTGCTGGTAGTGATCCAGTAACAAAAACATTTCATTAAACATTGTATAACATTGCAATTATATTAAAATCAGTGAATATGGTGACTTCATAATAGAAGAAATATATACAGCTTATAGTGACTCCTACCCAAAAAAAAAAACAATTGTGAAGAAAATAGCTTAAACAGAAAACTATGTGCAGTGCGTTCACAGTTTATATAAAAATAATGTACTTATTTAACCACTTCAATACAAGGCACTTAGAACACTGCCCGTCCAGACCAATTTTCAGCTTTCAGTGCTGTTGCACTTTGAATGAGAATTGCGCGGTTGTGTGATGCTGTATCCAAATAAAAAAATGTAATTTTGTTCCCACAAATAGAACTTTCTTTTGGTGGTATTTGATCACCCCTGCGGTTTTTATTTTTTGTGCTACAAATAAAAAAAGACTGAAAATTTTGAAAAAAAAAAAAGTTCTGTCACAAAACTTTGTATAAGTAATTTTTCTCCTTCACTGACAGGCACCGATGTGGCTACATTGATGGGCACTGATGAAGCTACACTGACGGGCACTGATGAGGCAGTACAGATTGGCACTGATAAAGTTGCACTGATGATGAGGCACATATATGTAGCACTGATGGGCACTGATAAGCAACACTGACGGGCACTGATAGGTGGCACTGATATGCGGCACTGATGGGCACTCATAGGTGGCACTGATAGGTGGCACTGGGCACTGATAGGTGGCACTGCTGGGCACTGATAGGTGGCAAGGGTGGGCACTGATAGGTTGCACAGGTGGGCACTGATAGGTGGCATAGGTGGGCACTGGTACATGGCACTGGTGCATATAGCACTGTTAGTGTTGGCACTGGCAGGCATCATATATGGGCACAGTGCCATCCCTACAGTGCACTGTATTGCTCTTACCCGGTCTAGTGGGGGCTCCCTGGTGGCCTCCATATTGTCTCCCTGGTGGTCCTGGGCGGCCTCCTTATTCTGTCCCTGGGGGGGCTCCATGGTGGTCCTGGTCGGCTCCCTGGTGGTCCAGTGGGGTGATCCTGAGGGGGGCTGCACTGATAAACGTTCAGCGCAGCCCCCCCCCCCATCAGGAGAGCAGCCAATCGGCTCTCCACTGCTCAGGTCAGCAGACCTGAGCATAGGAAAAGCTGATAAACGGCTCTTCCTATTTACACTATGATCCGCTGTGATTGATCCAATGGAAGCCTTTTACCTCGGTCGGTAATGTGGTGGGTCAGACTGACCCACGGCCACCAATCGCCGCGATGCGCGCCCCCGCGGGCACGCGATCACGGGTTATCCTGATCACGCCATATGACGTCCAGTCAGGATAACGAACACCCCGCCTGGCCGTCATTTGTCAATAGGTCGGGCGGGAAGTGGTTAAGCAAAAAATCTAAATGAAGTGAAGAAAACTCTTGTGCAGAATACAACACCTAAGCACATTATAATAAAGCTGTCATTGGATCACTACCTATACAATGAGTGTAGAAAAGAAACCCCCTCCTTAAAATAATTACATTTTGTTGCTTTGCAGGTTGAAGTGAAGACAGACACAGTTTTTGTTTTATCCAGCTGTAATTACTCAGTGCAACTTATAACATCCAAGTGAAAGATATAACACCAACATGTCAGAAAAAAAAAAAATCAAAAACAGATCACTCCCTTATGTCAGTATTTTGTTGAACCACCTTTTGCTTTAATTACAGCCTTTAGTCTTTTGGGATAGTAGAGACACTACTAACTTTGCACATCTAGGCTTTGCAATATTTGCCCACTCTTCTTTGCAGAACTACTCAAGTTTAGTTAACTTTGATGGTGACTGTGGACTGCAGTCTTCAAGTCATTCCACAGGTTTACAATGGGGTTTAAGTCTGGACTCTGACTAGGCCATGCAAGGACATTCACCCTTTTCTCCTTCAATCACTTTGTGGTAATTTTTGCTGTGTGCTTTGGGCAATTGTCATGTTGGAAGGCAAACCTTCTTCCCATTGACAATTTTCAGGCAGAGGGTAGCAGATTTTCCTCAAGGATTTGATGGTATTTTGCCCCATCCATTTTTCTTCTATCCTGACAAGTGCTCCAGTCCCTGCTGCAGAGAAACACCCCCATAACAGGATATTACCACCTCCATGCTTTACTGGAGGAATGGTGTTATTTGGATGGTAAGCTGTATTGGATTTCTGCCAGACATTATTTGGTGTTGAGGCCAAATAATTAAGTTTTATGCCTCATACACACGGACGTTTTTTAATGCCGGCTTTTTCTGGCGTTTTTTGCAGCTCTCCATGTTAGTCAATGGCCCCATAAAAACGCCAACGTTTTTGAGCTGTAGATGGAGTCCGCGTTAGTGAGCTGAAACTAGAACCCAACGCCGCAAAACGCCAACTAACGCCAACAAACGCCAACTAATATTGTACCGGCGTTAACCGGCGTTTTTTGACGCCAACGTTTTTAGGTTGAAAAATAGCAGAGGGATGATTTTTCTTAAAAAACACCTATTGACACCGACGCTCACTAACGTCAATGCATTACGCCGAAAAATGCCGATTTTTTTTTTTTTTTTTTCCTCGACGCCAGGCCTGACATTTTGTTTATTTTTTAAGAAACGTCTGCGTGTATGAGGCCTTAGTGTTATATGATCATAAGACCTTTTTCTATGTTTCTTCAGAATCTTCAAGGTGGGTTCAGGCAAAGCTCAGTCATGACTGCATGTGGCCTTTTTGAGTGGTGGCTTTTTTCTTGCAACCCTCCCATAGAAGCAACATTTGTGGAGAATTTGTGATATTGTTGTCACATGCACACAATGACCACTCTTTGTCATAAATTCCTGCAACTGCTTCAGAGTTCCTGTAGACCTCATGGTAGCCTTTCTGACCAGTTTCCTCCTGGCTCTTTCATCCAATTCGAAGCTATGTCCTGATCCAGGGAGGGTCTGTGTTGCACCAAATACACTTCTTAGGCCTCATACACACGGATGTTTCTTAAAAAATAAACAAAACGTCGGGCACGACGTCAAGGAAAAAAAATTGCCATTTTTCGGCGTTATGCATCGGCGTCGGCGTCAATAGGCGTTTTTTAAAAAAAATCATCCCTCTGCTATTTTTCAACCTAAAAACGTCGGCGTCAAAAAACGCCGGTACGTATTAGTTGACGTTAGTAGGCGTTAGTTGGCGTTTTGCAGTGTCGGCGTCAAAAAACGCCGAAACATTACAGCCTCAGAATGCGCTGGCCGTGGGTTCTACTTTAAGCTCACTAACGCCAACGCCATCTACAGCTCAAAAAGTCTGCATTTTTATGGGGCCATTGACTAACATGGAGAGCTGCAAAAAACGCCAGAAAACGCCGGCGTCAAAAAACTTTGTGTGTATGAGGCCTAAATAATAGACTTCACTGTGCTTCTAGGCATTAGTAAAGCCTTTGAAATGTTTGTATATCCATCTCCTGACTTGTGACCGTCTACAACTTAATTCTGGAGAACTTTTGACAGTGCCTTGCCACCCATAGTTAATTGCTTCCTTCGGTTGCACTACCAGGGGCCAGGGTTGCCAACTGCCAGTACATTTACTGACAGTTTGTAAAAATCAGTGATTTTTACAACTGTCTATAAATATCAGGGTCTGATAATTTGTCATGCTGTGCTGATTTTTAAGTGTAAACCCAGCAAATTACTTGATATGGGTATTGTCAGTATTTCCATGTTGTGTTTACATATCAATTTTCTTAGTTTTAATTAGGAGTTCTGTTATTTTTCATGTTGCCAGTAAAATATGTGCTCCGCCAGTAAATTTTCCATGTTTTGCCAGTAAAAAACGCTACTGGAGGTTGGCAACACTGCCAGGGGCTGAAAAGCTATTTTCATGCTGAGCTAATCAAAAGGACTACAGCTGATCAGTTGAAAGTCAAATGGCTTTGTGTGTCATTGAGAAGGTGCTTAGCTACCTGATTGAGTTTACAAGTTGATTTTAGGAGGGGGTGATCTTTTTTCCTGCTCAGTGATTCTGTTTTTGATTTTTTTTTTTTTTTTTTTCTGACATGTTGGTGCTATATCTTTCAATTGGATGTTATAAATTGCCCTGAGCAAATACAGCCGGATAAAACAAATACTGTGTCTGTTTTCATTTCAGGCTCCAAAGCAACAAAATGTGAATATTTAAGTGGAACAATTCTTTTCTATACCCACTGTACATTTGCTTAACCACTTCCCGCCCGGCGCATTGACAAATGACGTCCGGGCGGGGGGTTCATTATCCTGACTGGACGTCTATTGACGTCCTCAGGATAATGCGCGACCGCGCGCCCCTGGGGGCGCGCATCGCGGCGATCGGTGGTGCCGTGGGTCAGTCTGACCCACCGCATTACCGACCGAGGTAAAAGGCTTTGATCCGAAGCCTTTTACCATGTGATCAGCCGTGACCAATCACGGCTGATCACAGTGTAAATAGGAAGAGCCGTTGATCGGCTTTTCCTCTGCTCAGGTCTGCAGAACTGAGCAGCGGAGAGCCGATCGGCTGCTCTTCTGACAGGGGGGGGCTGCGCTGAACGTTTATTAGCGCAGCCACCCTCAGGATCACCCCACTGGACCACCAGGGAGCCGGATCAGGACCCCCAGGGAGCCCCCCTCCCGGACAGCGCAAGGAGGCCGCCCAGGACCACCAGGGAAGTCATGCAGAGGCCGCCCAAGACCACCAGGGAGCCCCCACTAGACCACCAGGTAAGGGCCATATTATGCACTGTAGGGATGGCACTGTGCCCATATATGATACCTGCCAGTGCCATCCCTAAAAGTGCTTGTTGCACCAGTGCCCACCTGTGCCCACCTGTGCCAGCTATCAGTGCCCACCTGTGCCACCTAAAAGTGCCCACCTGTGCCACCTAAAAGTGCCCACCTGTGCTACCTAAAAGTGCCCCCTATCAGTGCCCATCAGTGCCCAGTGCCACTTATCAGTGCCGCCTAGGAGTGTCCATCAGTGCCGCATATCAGTGCCACGTATCAGTGCCCATCAGTGTTGCTTGTCAGTGCCGCCCATCAGTGCTGCATATTTGCCCCATCATCAGTGCAACCTTATCAGTGCCACCTCATCAGTGCCAATCTGTACTGCCTCATCAGTGCCCGTCAGTGTAGCCTGACAATTCCCTAGATGTGAACGGGCCGCGAAGTCGTGCCGCAACGCGCCGCTCCAGTGTGAATCGGCCCTTATGCAATTTTGTGTGAAAGGTGTGGAACACACGCTATGCGAGCAAGCTCCCAACAGAACTTGTAATTTGTCACTGCGTGGAGATATAATAATTTTTGTTTAGATTTCACAGAATGATTTCATATCTATCGTATCTACCTGTAAAGCTGCGGTTGTATGTTGTTAACCACTGAGATTTGATTGAATTCCTCTGTAAATTGATTGTCCTTTCAGATGGTGTTTCTTCATATATCTTGTACAGTGGATTAGGGGCCACGGTCTTTGGGGGACTTGGGTAGTAGACCTGGTCATTTTCATGATAGAATTTTGGGAACTGAAAAAAAAAGAAGTACTAAAGCTTCTTATACCCATATTGACAGTATTGAAATAAAACATTACAAGAAGAAATATGGTAAGAAAAGTGTAAAAGATATTGGTTTTAAAAAGAACACATATTTGACAGATCTCCTTACAGTATCAGATCCCTGCCACCCCTCCTCTTCATACCTCTCTGAACTGTTACCCTCTGGTATTAGCTTTACAACTCCCTCCCCACTGCTGCCTATCTTTGTCTGGGGCCTGCTACAGTCAAGGAGCAGTCGAGCAGTCGGTCAGATAACTAGTACACTAAAGTTGAGAAACTAGTGTAGCACCCTCTAGTGTGCAGCTAGTGTAGATCAATGTATTTTATGACTCATGGTAGTTGCATGAGTCTGTTAATTGGGTATGGGTTCAGATTCAGGTCAGGCTGGAAGGCTCTATAGACCAATCCTCTATCGCCTCCCTCTAGCTCTGGAGGTCCCTAGAAACTTCTAGAAGCTAGTGGGTAGAGGTAAAGAGGCTGGGTCTGACTGTTGATGGGAGTTTGGGCCAATCCCCATTCAGGAGGCCTGGCAGGGTGGCTAAACCAGCCCATAAATATGGTGGAGCCTGAACAGCAGGGGAGTCGGGTGGAAAATGAAGTGCTGAGGTTGCTGTTGTGTGGCCTGGGAGTGAACCCAAGACTCTGCCTCTAGGCTGGAGCTGAGAAAAAGAAGAAAAGAAAGCCAGTACCTCAGCACACTCATGGGCATACAAGGGGAGAGACCAGTGGCGGCTGGTGAAATTTTAGGATGGAGGGGCGCCAGACCCCGGCCTTCCTTTTTGACCCCTCCCACTTCTCATAAGCCCCAACCCTTATAGTTTCCACCCCTTATGTCAGGAGTATACAGCTCAGCATCACAGATAGTGGTATATACAACATCACCAGATAGGAGTATACAGAGTTAACATATAGCAGTATACAGAGTCACCATATAGCAGTATAAAGAGTCACCATATAGCAGTATAAAGAGTCACCATATAGCAGTATAAAGAGTCACCATATAGCAGTATAAAGAGTCACCATATAGCAGTATACAGGAGTCCCAGATAGCAGTATACAGGGGTCCCAGATAGCAGTATATAGGGTGCCAGGTAGTAGTATACAGGGGTCCCAGATAGCAGTATACAGGGGTGCCAGATAGGGTATACAGAGCCCCAGGTAGCAGTATATAGGGTGCCAGGTAGCAGTATACAAGGGTCCCAGATAGCAGTATGTAGGGGTCCCAGATAGCAGTATACAGGGGTCCCAGATAGGGTATACAGAACCCCAGGTAGCAGTATATAGGGTGCCAGGTAGCAGTATATAGGGCTCCCAGACAGCAGTATAAAGGGGTCCCAGATAGCAGTATACAGGGGTCCCAGATAGAGTATACAGAGCCCCAGGTACCAGTATACAGGGTGCCAGGTAGCAGTATACAGGGCTCCAAGATAGGGTATACAGAGCCCCAGGTAGCAGTATATAGGGTGCCAGGTAGCAGTATACAGGGGTCCTAGGAAACAGTATACAGGGCTCCCAGATAGCAGTATACAGGGGTCCCAGGTAGCAGTATATAGGGTGCCAGGTAGCAGTATATAGGGTGCCAGGTAGGGTATACAGGGTGCCAGGTAGCAGTATACAGGGTGCAAGGTAAGGTATACAGAGCCCCAGGTAGCAGTATACAGGGTGCCAGGTAGGGTATACAGAGCCCCAGGTAGTAGTATACAGGGTGCCAGGTAGGGTATACAGGGTGCCAGGTAGCAGTATACAGGGTGCCAGGTAGCAGTATACAGGGTGCCAGATAGCAGTATACAGGGTGCCAGGTAGGGTATACAGTGTGCCAGATAGCAGTATACAGGGTGCCAGGTAGCGTATACAGGGTGCCAAGTAGCAGTATACAGGGTGCCAGGTAGGGTTTACAGGGTGCCGGGTAGGGTATACAGGGTGGCAGATAGCAGTATACAGGGTGCCAGGTAGGGTATACAGGGTGCCAGATAGCAGCATTCAGGGCCCCAGGGAGGGTATACAGTCACCAGCCTCAACAGCCATTCCCCCCCCCCCCCGAGGTGGGGACAGGTCCCGCACTTACCCCATCTAATAGGCATGCTCAGGCTGGCACTGGCAGTGTTGCACAGATCGGCATACGGCAAAGCGGTTTGACAATGCAGAGGCAGCGCTAGCGGAGAGAGAGCATGCCGACACTCAGTGTGCTCGGAAGTCCCAGGGTGTGCTGTGCCTGCGTGAGTAATCACACAGGCAGCACGTCCACCGTAGTCCCGCCCACGCCATCAGCAGCCAATGACAGAGAGTCATTGGCTCTGATGGCCAGGGCAGCCAATCAGTCTATGTGTGTGTGCTTGTTCAGTGCACACAGAGACTTTAAAGGCTGTCCAGCAGGGAGCCGATGAAAAAAAAAAAGTCAATGTTCCGGTGCCTCCCGCAGAGGGGCCAGGCTGACTTTTTTTTTTTCCTTCTCAGTGGCGGGGATGTGGCGCCCAAGCGCCCCTCATGCACCAGCCGCCGCTGGGAGAGACTGCCAGACATAGCATACTTTCCAAGGACAGCATGCTAAATACTGATCCCTTGTCCTAGGGTGTTCTTCAGAGCAGCCAGGTGGGCTGGTAGGCAAGTATCTGCAAACGTCAGACTGGGTGAAGTTCTGCAGAGGAGACAAGACATACAGTTTGCAACCTTGTGCTATTTCACTAAAAGGGACTGAGAGCTCCTGGTCAGTAAAGGACCTTGTCACTGATCTATAGGGACTGCGTTTATTCCGGAGGGAGTACAGTCCATGATCTTCATTTTTGTACATACAGAGATCTTCATTTTGTACATAGAGAAGGAAGTTGTCCTCATCTGTTGTTTCTTCAAGTCAAGTTGGGCATCCCATCATCCCTATACCCTATCTAAGTTGTTTTCCCCAATAAAACAACAAAAACAAGCCCATGGACTGATTTATTGTAGGTGGGTGCAAGTTGGAAATGCATGTTCCCTGGCTGTGCAGGAATAGGGGAACCAGTAACCAGTGGCCATGCAGGGGTAGCGCTACACCAGAAATGGTCACTTGCAAGTTCAGTGTGTGCTGATGAGATTGATGAATTCCATCTACAGTACACCCCTCACATTTTTTGTAAATATTTTATTATATCTTTTCATGTGACAACACTAAAGAAATGACACTTTGCTACAATGTAAATTAGTGAGTGTACAGCTTGTATAACAGTGTAAATTTGCTGTTTCCTCAAAATAACTGAACACACAGCCATTAATGTCTAAACAGCTGGCAACAAAAGTGAGTAAACCCCTAAGTGAAAATGTCCAAATTGGGCTTAATTAGCCATTTTTCCTCCCCGATGCCATGTGACTCATTAGTGTTACAAGGTCTCAGGTGTGTTAAATTTGGTGTTATCGCTCTCACTCTCTCATACAGGTCACTGTATGTTCAACATGGCACCTCATGGCAAAGAACTCTGAGGATTTGAAAAAAAGAATTGTTGCTCTACATAAAGATGACCTAGGCTATATGAAGATTGCCAAGACCCTGAAACTGAGCTGCAGCACAGTAACCAAGACCATACAGCGGTTTAACAGGACAGGTTACAATAAGAACAGGTTTTGCCATGGTCGACCAAAGAATTTGATTGCATGTGCTCAGCATCGTATCCAGAGGTTGTCCTTGGGAAATAGAGTTATGAGTGCTGCCAGGATTGCTGCAGAGGTTGAAGGGGTGGGGGGGGGTCAGCCTTTCAGTGCTCAGACCATAAGCTGCACACTGCATCAAATTGGTTCGCATGGCTGTTGTCCCAGAAGGAAGCCTCTTCTAAAGATGATGCACAAGAAAGCCACAAACAGTGAAGAAAAGCAGTCTAAGGACATGGATCACTGGAACCATGTCTTGTGGTCTGATGAGACCAAGATAAACTTATTTGGTTCAGATGGTGTCAAGCATGTGTGGTGGCAACCAGGTGAGGAGTACAAAGACAAGTGTGTCTTGTCTACAGTCAAGCATGGTGATGGGAGTGTCATGGTCTGGGGCTGCATGAGTGCTGCTGGCACTGGGGAGCTACAGTTTGTTGAGGGAACCATGAATTCCAACATGCACTATCACATACTGAAACAGAGCATGATCCCTTCCCTTCAGAGACTGGGCTGCAGGGCAGTATTCCAACATGATAATGACCCCAAACACACCTCCAAGATAACCACTGCTTTGCTAAAGAAGCTGAGGGTAAAGGTGATGGACTGGCCAAGCATGTCTCCAGACCTAAACGATATTGAGCATCTGTGGGGCACCCTCAAACGGAATGTGGAGGAGCGCAAGGTCTCTAACATCCACAGAAAAGAGGGCAGCACAGAAGGCTGTCCGCAAAAGTCACCATATAGGTAGCCACTGGGATTTAGACATGTGAAAAGAGTACAAGCATAGGCAAATGGGAATAAACAAATATCAAAATTTATTTGAAAAATATGCTACAACCATAAATGACACACAGGATGGAGCATGTAATAAAAACACTGATCAGAAAACCACCACCGTTGACAACGTTGTCATGTGTGAAGCTAAAATACCCACCCCAAGGCAGAACAAGTGGGGGCCCTCCAGTATTTGGACCGCCCCCCTCCTTCCTTGGCGGGGAAAAGGTAACCCGACTAAGTAGCCCACATCAACCCCGACATGAGGAGCCCCTCATAACACAGAATGGTACCATGGAGTAGCCAAATATACCTGAGGAATGGAAATGGCAAAAATAATAAAACCATGGACAACAAATGAAATTAAATTGCATGTACAAGCCAAACTACATGAATAGGTCCCCGGCTGTAAAATGACTGCACAGGATGGTCAGATGGACAAGAAATGATTGGATGTGTGCATGGATGGTGTGCAGTCAAAAAAATAAATGGAGAGTGGAGCTGCAAACAGTCCGATGATAGCAAAAGCCTAGCGAAGGCAGGCTACGGACTGAACGCCCACGGCAAAGGCACAGTCACATAGCAATGCGGAGCTCCGACGACGCCGCGCCCCGAAACGGAGAGAGGGGAGGAGTGGTAGGGACAGACGTGTCCAGGGCAAGCGTCCAGGACGCCGGTGTGACGGTGTAGGTAAAGATGCCCCTGACGTGTAGGGGTGTAGACAGACATCGGCTGGGGGAAGAAGAACACGAAACCTGAAAGCGACTTCTAACCCCCTGGGAACGGTAGTAGTCGGTCACACCCCAGGATACACTGACACGGAAACGGCACCCGCAAGTCAGGCATCGGACGGAAGCGATCCGAAAACGATAGTAGCCTGACAAACGTCGAGGTGAGAGGTAAATAAAAAAACTGACGTGTGGTAGGTACG
>BLSH010558050.1:259721-271392 GCA_018402905.1 Glandirana rugosa | reverse complement strand
TTACTAAAGTTACAAAAATTCTCTTACCACAGAATAGAACTTCAGATGTAATCAGTGGTGGCCGGTCTATTAGGGGCACCCCCCCCCCCCCCCAAAGTTTTGACAAATAGCAAAGCTAATCATAGAACGATTTGTTTTTAAATAAATGATAATATGACTAACATTTTTAACATCTTAACGTTAAAAAATGTTAATCATATTATCATTTATTTAAAAATAAATAGTTTTATGTGTGTTCACTGTACGGGGCACCAGACTAATGAGTGTCTATTATGCCCATCATTTTTTGACAAGCATGTGATTAGAGCTTGAAGCTATAATTGGCTTGTTTTAAGTTGTCCTCGGGGCACAGAAGACTGCGCCCTGAACCCTCCCACTTTTTTTTATTTAAAAAATGAAGGGTTGAGGGTTGGGGCAGCTAGGATTTTCTCGGTACACACACAAAATATACTTAAAAATATAGCATTTATTTGATACCAATTTTGACAATATGTCTAAAAACACAAATACAACATATAATCTCTTAGTGGGGGGCCTCCAGTGGATCAGAAGGCCCTATCACTTAGAGCAGGTATAAGCAATTAGCGGACCTCCAGATGTTGCAAAACTACAAGTCCCATCATACCTCTGCGTGTCATGCTTGTGGCTGTCAGAGTCTTGCTATGCCTCATGGGACTTGTAATTCTGCAACAGCTGGAGGTCCGCTAATTGCATATCCCTGACTTAGAGCATCAAGGTGCATCTAGTCATCATTGCTGTGTGTAACCTTTGGACTCTCGACATGTTTCGTAGGTTTCCACTTCTTCAGGAGAATGTGTACGGCAACAAAAGGATTATACACTAAAAGTGATAACGGAAAACAAAACATATACAGGTAAATATATATATATGCTATTGTATCATAAACATCCATGGTGCACAGCCTAATGTTATATTTACCTCCTGTTCATTGGTGACTCATTAGGCCGTTTTCAGTGCCATGATTGGCACCTTTTTCTCTTATGGACTGAATGTCGATAATGCCATTTTGGGCCGAAATGGCTGAAATTTTGGTGCATCTCTAGTGCACAGTCTATTTGCCTTTAGTAAATCAACCCCATAGTGACAAAGTACCAATTGTTTTGGTGCAGCGTGATAAAAAAAAGGTGCTTGCACTTCTTTGGTGCCATGTTTGTGCGTAGAACAGCCCATTGAAAGGAATGGGCTGCCTTAAACATAACATGCAAACAGCACATGCACTGCAGCACCTGCATGGGTGTGAACGGAGCCTTCGCTCACATTGAAAAATGAAACTGTGCTAAGAAAACAAAACTGTAATTAAGCTATTATATTATCAAGAATAAGAATGTAAGTAAACCCTGATAATGAACGTTTCTTATTTATTCCTTTTTGGTCTGTTTTTACATACCATTTCATGTTTCATTTCTGTTCCATAAACACACAAAAAAATGCTGATCCTGCCAAAGTACTGTTCTGTGCATTATACAATATTATCAGGAAGTGTGTTAATGCTACATAATCCCCTTATGTGTTATGGAAGAGAGGAAAGGGAGGTGTTCTGTAACACACTTCCTGTCCTGGGGTGACAGTGCTATTTCTCCGCACAGTATGGTGAGTGAGCGTTGTTGCCCTGGGACAAGAAATCTGTTACTGGTAGGATCACCAGGATCACCAGGTAATAATATAAAAAAAAAGCCCTCAAAAAAGGAAATCGAAATCAGCCATTACATCTAATTACTGCTAAGCTGCAATATGGTACAGATTTAGATATACTTTAATGATCTGAGGGTTGTACGAGGTGGTATCAAAAATTTTTGAGACTAGTTTTGTAACACGCCAACAGATGGACGCACAAGGCTGCACACACAGTCACAGGGAGCACCGACCTTCATAAGTCAGTTTGCCAAAAGACATCATTCTGTGTACATTGGGAGCTGTGCAGCTGGTGCTTTTCTGACCATGTGTGTTACCACATCTGCTATTTCATCATGGACAGCAAGTTAGAGCAAACATGAAATTCTGCATGAAACTGGGCAAATCTGCCGCAGAGACGTTTGACATGATTCAGCAATTTTACGGCAATGCTGCATTGAGTAAACCGAACAAAATTCCTCACAGTGGGACTTTAGCGGACCAGGATACAGAAATGTATTGAGACATATACATGGATATAAAATTAGTTGGATAAAAACAAACACATGACATATTTGACTGTAATGGACAATGATGTTGGATAACCTATATTTGGGCTATACGTGGGTACAGCAGACCAAAATTCCAACGAGTTTCAACAGGGATAAGGTAGTAGTCTTCATCAGGGAAAATAGGCTATGCAATTCCAGAAGGACATTCCTATATGCTCATGAATCCTTACAAAGGAAGCTTGGCCCAGAGGGCAAAGGATGATACTGTATGGATGGAAGAGGGGGGATTGTCAGATGCCAGCCAATCAGAGAGCACACCTCCCCGTGGAGCTCCAAAAGTTGCCTGTGTCTCCCAGAAGCGGCCAACGCAGCAGAAAAACCTGGAGAGGCCCCGGTGAGCATAAAATCTTAGAGAGATTAGAGAGAATAGAGAGAATCTTGCGTGCTAATCAAAGGATGATCTAGATACACTTGGGTGTCCTGCTGGCCATTGTGTATTCCTGGATAGGCATGTGTGTCCAAGCTCCAAAAGGTGCAAGGAGTTATCCCCTATATGTGAAATAAGAGTCAGTGGGATGCCCGTCTGGATGGAAAAGATGTTTCATATAGCTCAACAGGTGCAATCCGTCTTCAATCACAGATGGTCTCGCATAGAGCTGATGTTTCTCACAAGCAGCCTGCTGCTGCAATGAGTCGTTCAAGGTGTTTTAAATGGCACACGCTCTTCAAGAGCGGAAGAACATCACTGGAAGATGACGAAAGATCAGGAAGGCCTTCAACAAGCTCAACCCCCAAAAATATCGAAACCATTTGGTAACTTGTGCATGATGATCGTCGGAGAACAAACCACAACATTGCTGCCATTGTCGGTATGTCATATTGAACTACCCAGGCAATTCTCACGTGTGATTTGAACATGCACCGTGTTGCTGCGAAGTTCGTCCCTGATGGAGTTCTTAACAGACTTTGACGTTTTATTCCTTCTGCTCCTGGGTCAGTTACCCGGGGACACCTCGAACTCCAAAAACCCAGAATGACTCATTGCAGCATCGCTGTAAACTTGCCGAATCATGTCAAACGTCTCTGTGGCAGATTTGCCCAGTTTCACACAGGATTTCACATTTGCTCTTTGTTCTGACTTGCTGTTCATGATGAAATAGCAGACGTGGTAACGCACGTGGTCAGAATAGCACCAGTTGCACAGCTCCCAATGTACACAGGACGATGTCTTTTGGCACACTGACTTATGCAGGTCGGTGCTCCCTATGACTGTGTATGCAGCCTTATGCTGCCATCTGTTGGCATATTACAAAATTAATCTTGGAACATTTTGATACCACCTCGTATATCACTGAACAGACCTCCTCTGTAAGTGGAAAACTTTTTAACATGCTGTCAAAATCAATTATCCAATCCCGGTGGCTTTTAAAGGATTTTGTCTCAGGACAGGAATCAGGTTCACCTCTTAACAGGGACTTTAATGCATCTAATTTAGCTTTATGATGAGCATTTATCATATCACCTTTCCCTTTTTACAGCCATTCTATGAATGAGTAATTACGTAAACCTTTAAGCCACCAATTCAAAGCTCAAAGATCAATAGAAGAAAGTGTGTGGGGTGATTATGACCCCTTTGTAACTATATAGGGGTTGTTTCTTTTAGGTGCCCAGCTGGTCATCTTTTCTTCATTGGTTAGACATAGAAGGTATTGCTCATTTCTGATTCCATATTGCTTACAAGCGATTATTTACTTACAGATCATCACTTTCACGAACTGCACTTTTCTTCAGCTTTGTCAGGTCATAGTACTGCTGTATTGGAAGGCCCCTGGACAACAAATAGAAAGTTAGAGAGTTTCATAGTGTGTGATAGCTTTTTTTTAACATCTAAAAATATATCTGCTTGTGAAACAAATAATTTTTAAAAGAAGTGACAGACATTCACAACAAATTGTATGGATAAAACCTAGATTTTGATAAATAAAAAATTAAATAAAGTAAACGCAAAGGGGTGGTATTTAAATTTAAGGTGAAATATCCCTTATGCTTGGGCTGGTTGTCCTTATAAGTTCTCTGCCCCCCCCCCATTCCTTTCTGTGCTTTGGGTGTTAATGTGAGTGCTGGACCTGTCATAAGCACACACCAAGAGTGCCGACTATGCCCGTCCTTTCTAGCCCCTCTCCTCTATCCACTTCCAGACCAGGCTTTTTCTGCCACTTTTTGTTTACAAGTAACAATCAGTATTTTTTGCTAGAAAATTATGTAGAACCCCCAAACAGTTTATATATTTTTTTAAAGCAGAGGCCCTAGAGAATAAATTGGTGTTTTTTTTCAATTATTTATGTCACACAGTATTTGTGCAGAGGTTTTTCAAACACAATTTTTGGGAAAAAATACAGTTTTTTGAATCTTAATGCAAAAAAACCCCCAAAATACATAACCCAATTTTTTTGTAAAATATAAAAGATGATGTTACGCCGAGTAAATAAATACTAAACACGTCATGCTTTACAATTTTGCACGCCCATTCAACGGCGACAAACGAATTTTACTATCTATAGGTGACACTTTAACCACTTGCCGACCAGCCGCCATACAATTACTGCGGCAGGTCGGCTCTCCTGTGCGAACTTACGTACCTGTACGTCGGTCCGTGCATGTGAGGTTGCAGGCGTGCGCCGCGGGAGCACGCCCATGGGTCTGGCAGAATCTATGTCTGCTGGTCACCCCCGATCGTTGTGCACAGAGGCAGAATGGGGATCTGTAAACAAGGCGGATCCATGTTCTGACAGCTGACATGTCAGAGGTCTTCTGTTCCCAGTGATCGGGAACAGCAATCTCTGTCATGTCCCTGGCAGCCCATCCCCCCTACAGTTAGAACATGCTGAGGGAACACAGTTAACCCCTTGATCGCCCCTGGTGTTAACCCCTTCCCTGCCAGTGTCATTTATACATTGATCAGTGCATTTTCATAGTACTGATCAATGTAATAATGTAACTGGTAACTAAAAAGTGTAATTTGGGGTCAGATTTGTCCACCGCAATGTCACAGTCCCGCTAAAAATCACAGATCGCCGCCATTACCAGTAAAATAAATAAATACATAAATAAAAGTCCATAAATCTATCCCATAGTTTGTAGACGCGATAACTTTTGCACAAACCAATCAATATACGTTTATTATGATTTTTTTTACCAAAAATATGTAGAAGAATACATATTGGCCTAAATTTATTAAGAAATTTGTTTTTTTACTTTTTCTTTGGATATTTATTATAAGAAATAAAAAACGCAGAGGTGTTCAAATACCACCAAAAGAAAAAGTTGGAAAAAATTACATAAATTTTGTTTGGGTACAATGTCGAACAACTGTGCAATTGTCAGTTAAAGCGACGCAGTGCCGTATCGCAAAAAATGGCCTGGTCATGAAGGGGGTAAATCCTTCCGGTCCTTAAGCGGTTAAAAGCCTTTACAGGTTACCACTTTAGATTTACAGAGGAGGTCTAGTGCTAGAATTACTGCCCATGACGTTTGCGGTGATACCTCACATGTGTGGGACGATTTCTGTTTGCGTGCATGCGGGACCGATGCATGCGTTTGCCTTTGTGAGCAAGCATGGGGGGAGGGGTGCTTCATTTTTTTTTTATAATTATTAATTTATTTTTATTTTCACACTGTTGCTTTAATTTTTTTTTTATCACTTTTATTGCTGTCACAAAGAATGTAAACATCCATTGTGATAGCAATAGACATGTGACAGGTACTCTTTATGGAGATATCTGGGGTCTATAAGACCCCAAATACCTTCTCTGCCCTTAAAAGCATTATAAACACCAAAGCATTGTAAACACCAAGAATGGAAGTGGTGTCAGGTCATCGCTCCTGGGTTACCATAGCATAGAGCCAAGCAAAGCCAATCCCATGCGCCAGCTGGTTGCTCGGGTCTCCAGGTGGGACAGGAGAGCCCAAGCAAGCCATGGAAGGCCAGTTAGCGGCTAGGTTTGCTTTTATGAGAGAGCTGACCGCCGGCTCTTAAAAACGGTACAGCAGGCTGCAGCCATCATCCCGGTATAAGCACCGAAAGTCCAGCGATGTACCGGTACATCGCTGGACCGGAAATTATTCATAGAATGCATTGACAACATTTACACTGTTCTACTCCCAATAAAAAATACATACCATATCCACGTGCACCATATAGTTCCTTGGATTCACAGGGCCTTAAGGCAGTGAGGGGGGATCCCTTTCATCTACACGGAGCACCAGACCTGCCAATCACCCATATAAGCTGAGTACAGTCTTGCACAGTTATATAGGCTCATTCTTTGTACAGAAGTTACTTCTGATTTCACTGCACACTGTGAGCTTCTCGTAGTGTGCATTAGAAGCTGCAGGAAGATTACACCTATACCTTCCTACTACATACTGTAGTGTGATGATATGACAATTACAGGTTTATTTGCTTAGATGTTCCAAAGTCTAAGGGTGTGTATGCAGGAGTTTAGAAACCTTGACTTATTTCCTCTAGTGTTTACCAACCAATCAGGAGCCCGGCACTCTCATTTTTAACCATTATTTTACACCATTAATAAAGTCCAATAGAAAAAACGAAGTATGCAACATTATTAACAATATACTGTTCCAAAATTAAAACTTCATTACATTTACCATCTTCCCATAGCATACATTTATAAAGTGAATTCCAGGTATGGGTATTTTTGCATAGTTATATTGGTCCAGCTTAGAACAGCATATACCATACCTGTGTGACCCCTGGGGAAGCTGAAGATCACACAGAACAACAGATAGGCATGTGATTTGGCATGCTGAAAATTTAGTGAGATTCCATTGTGTATGGCTGCTTTACATTTGACTTGGTACATACAACATGTTGGTTTTACAAACACGTTCAAGCAACATACTTGTGCTTAGTGCTTAGGGCCCATTCACACCTGAGCCTTTTGTAGCTCAAATATGCCTGAAGCTACAAAAGCTGGAGGGGAAAAAATCAATGATTCTCTATGGAGATGGTTCACATCTCCACTCGAAAACGAAGCTCAAACTACTCCCGGAGGTATTTTTGTCACGCAAATCGGGCATATTCCGGCGTTTCTGATACTTTTCTATTGCCATAGAATCAATGAAAAAGCGTCAAATGCGCCTATCAGTGTTTGCAAACGCCGATATCATGCTACAAAACGCGTGACAAAAAGCTTCAAAAACGCCTGAAAACGTGTCGCTCAGGTGTGAATGCAGCATGAAGTAAGCATATAATCTTGGTTATTTTTACTATGTTAGAGATTGCATTTTTAGGTGGATATATTTGGACATATAAACTATTTTGTTTTATATATTATAAAGGCTTGTGAAAACACTTGTCAGATGTTCAAAATCTTACATTCTAGCTCATTCTCAGACATCTGCTGCTCTGGTGTCATCTAATGGCAACATTTGGGAATTGCAGTTAACCTACAATTCCAACAGCAATATTTTATGAGAAATATGCTGCCCTCCAGCGGTCAAACTTAAAACTTCCTTTCTACCGAAATTGATAAAAACGATTTCGTTTTAATATATATATATTCTCGTTTTAATATATAAATAAATATATATAATTACAAACGACAATGCATATATAAACCATGAAACACCCACTAAAACTGACATCTTTCCACCCTATATAAGCAACTAATAGGAATGACAGAGAATAGGATTGCCACCTATTTATCTGTGTTTAGAGAACAAACACAGATATCAGAAATATTATGGTGATTTAAAATATGAATAACTCTCCCATGCTTTCAATGCATGTCTACAAATGTTGTTGAAATCTCTCCATACAACCAGTCTTTTTCATATAGAATTATAATTGTGTACTGCAAGGTGTAGGACTTACTAAACTGTGTGGACCTGGCTGCAATCTTGATATTATGATAAGAAAGGCATATAATAAAGTGGCAGAAATAAAGACCTCTCTAGGGTGACTTGGCAAGAGCTGGCAGGGACCGGATGAATTTTAATCCATATGTGGCCACTGCCACTTAACAGAATTCAATCTATCGATCAACTACTGTAAAACAGACATGTGGTAAAAAACCTGCTTGTTAAGTGGCTGCAGTGCTGATTTGTGTATTCTGACAGTGGAAGAATCCCCCTGCTGTTAAAATATAATTGTGTGGATGGGGGAATCATTTCCGTTTTATTTTTTTCCTAGAGTCTGCTGGCTGAATGAAAACACCAAGCCAGCCATGTATGGCCAGCTTTAGTATAAATGTGTAATGGTGGATGGCTTTTCAGATGCGTTTGACAGGCGGTGAAGAGGCGATATGGCTGTAAATGCTGCACCACCGTGCTGCAGCGCTGTGTATTAAAAGCAGTTGCAGGGTAGTTGTAGCCTCATTCACTTGAATAAGTCACATTTGGTGGTGGTTCTGCCCGCAAAATGTAATGGGGTATAATTTTTGCTGTTGCTGCAAAGCATCATAGCCATTGGCATGTGTAGGTGACTCTGTCCAACTGCCTTTGTGTCTGTAGTATAGGGTGACCGGACATCTCCGGTTTCAGGGGACAGTCCCCAGATTGAGGACACTGTATCCGGACCAAGTCTGTCCCCGGTTTTGTCCCTGGATTGGATTTGATCAGGGGCCCAAGCAATTTCAAAGACAGTCAGTAGCAGAATTAAAAAAAAAAAATCTGAATTACAAACGCCAGCTCCACTGCTCCTACTAGCTTAGGGGGTGTATTTTTTCCATTATATGTGCCCCTTTCTGATGATCATGTGCTGGTCAGAGCAGAGGAACTATTTCTTCAGTTTTGGGTGCATGCCCATTCTGCTTCTGCTTGCATATTCTTCTGCCTTGGCTCAAACCCCGGCCAGCCACCTGCCTGCCTCCCCGGTGGAGTGATTTTCCTCCGCTCAGCTCCGCTCCCCACCTAGTAGTAGTCGGGGCCCGGAGAGTGAGATTTGAGAAGCTGTAAGGCGGCTCAGGTGGGTGGTGGTGGTGACAGGCAGAGAGAGGCAGCTGAGCTCAGCTGACAGTGTCCAGCAGCAGGCACAGAGGGGAAGTGGATCCGATTGCGGGGCTGCCCATGCCTTCAAGGCTTCAACACCGGTGTGCTTTGGGGGTGTCTGTGAATAGACTACATTGCACTGTGTCTGTCTCTCTGGCATAATGGATGGAATCATAACTCACAGGCAGCAGGCACTCTATCATGGCTCTGGCTGGCTGTCACAGTGTGTCACATAACATGGCTGCTGGGTGCTGATTTTGTTAACTCTTTGTTTATAAGTATCAGCACCCAGCAGCCATGTTATGTGACACACTGTGACAGCCAGCCAGAGCCATGATAGAGTGCCTGCTGCCTGTGAATTATCATAATGCTGATGCTCTTAACCAGTTGCCGACCGCCCCATAGCAGAATTACTGCTACAGGGCTGTTGCGCTGCACAGTCTCATGTATATATATGTGATCCTGCATTTCTAGATATCAGAGCCGATCAGCAAGTCTGGGTGACTCGATGTCTGTCGGTACCTGCCGATCGTTCAGTATACAGGCAGAACAGCGGTCTGCCTGTGTAAACAAAGCAGATCACCGTTTTGTCAGTATGGAAGACATTGATCCTGTGTTCCTGCAAAGCAGGGACAGGGATCTATGCCTTCCCATAGTAAAAGCACCTCCCCCACAGTGAGAAAACACTGGTTAGGAACACATTTAACCATTTGATTGCCCCTGATGAGAATCCTTTCCCATCCAGTGTCATTAGTACAGTGATGGTGCATATTTTTCAAACTGATCACTGCATTAGTGTCACTGGTTCCCACAAAAGTGTAACTTGGTATCCAATTCATCCTCCGCAATATCGCAGTCCCGCCATAAGTCACTGATTGCCACAATTACTAGTAAAAAAAAATATGTCCCCGGGTTACATTTTAAAAATCTGGTCAGCTTACTGTAGTAGGGCTTCAGCTAATCATCTCCTGTTGTGTGTACCTTCTCATTATGTTACATTATACTTTTGATGTTTCATTTTTTTTTTAAGTCATGATATGCTGACTTGGGATGCTGGAGCATCACACAGGCTTTATCCTGCTAAACGCCTTATTCAGTGGTGGCCCGTCCATTAGGGGCACACGGGTACTGCCCCCCCATCCATGCATCCGGCCCCCTAATCTTCATGCGGGGTGCCAGACGCATGGATTCCAAAAGGCATCAAAAAACGGTGGGCTCGGGGTTCAGAGCACTGCACCCCAAGCCCACCCAGTTGTGTGACAATAGCAAATGAATATTCGCTAATGTCACACTGATTCTCCTCCCGGCCAATCAGGAAGCATGCAATGGCAGCTGGTGAAGTTTTAGGATGGGGGCCAGGCCCCGCCCTTCATTTTTGATCCCTCCTACTTCTCATAAGCTCCACCCCTTATAGAATCCGCCCACTCCGTCCCCTGTATTTCACATATTGTGTCAGGAGTATACAGCTCGGCATCACAGGACAGAGGATACAGCTCAGCATCACAGGACACAGTATACAGCTCAGCATCACAGGACACAGTATACAGCTCAGCATCACAGGACACAGTATACAGCTCAGCATCACAGAACACAGTATACAGCTCAGCAGCACAGGACATATTATACAGCTCTGCATCACAGGTCAGAATATACAGCTCAGTGTCACAGGTGGGGTAAATAGCAGCCAGTATCACAGGTGGTGTATATTGCAGCCAGTATCACAGTTGGGGTTTATTGCAGCCAGTAACAAAGGTATGCAACCAGTAACACAGGTAGGGGTATTTTGCAGCCAGTAACACAGGTATGCAGCCAGTAACACAGGCAGGGGTATTTTGAAGCCAGTAACACAGGTATGCAGCCAGTAACACAGGTGGGGTATTTTGCAGCCAGTAACACAGGTGGGGCATTTTGCAGCCAGGAACACAGGTGGGGTATCGCAGCACTGACAGATTCCCCCCCAGGGCAGTCGGGACATCAACGTTCCGCTCTTACCCCATCTATGAGCGGGCAGCAGGCAGGCAGTGAGAGCAGAGTCTGGCGAGCGGGGAGCGTGCTGTGTGTGCTCCGGTGGCGTCCTCCTCCTCCTCTGAGAAAGGCATCCAAGAGGATTGCCTGTCTTCTCCGCCAATCAGGAACCGGTAGCATACCAGCGCTTCCTGATTGGCAGAGAGCCGTTCAGTTTTAGAAAGGTACATTTTCATTTGCCATTAATTTTGCCATTTTTTATAATTATTCATTTATTTTTATTTTCACACTGTTGCTTTAATTTTTTTTTTTATCACTTTTATTGCTGTCACAAAGAATGTAAACATCCATTTAGATAGCAATAGACATGTGACAGGTACTCTTTATGGAGATATCTGGGGTCTATAAGACCCCAAATCCCTCCTCTGCCCTTAAAAGCATTATAAATTACCGTTTACTTTTACATGGAAAGATTTTGACTTGCCGAGAGACGGTTAGTCCTTCGCGACCATACGATGGCCAAGGACTAACCGCCTCTTCTGTCCGTTAGG
>BLSH010558050.1:200932-233463 GCA_018402905.1 Glandirana rugosa | reverse complement strand
CTGAAATATCGCAGTACCGCAAAAAATCACAGATCGCCGCCATTTTTAGTAAAAAATAAAAAAAAATTAAAAACCCCAAAAATTAATTCTCATCATCCGTAAACGCGACCACTTTTGCGCAAACCAATCAATAAACGCCGATTGCGATTTTTTTTATCGCAAATATGAGGAAGAATATAAATCGGCCAAAAACGGTGAAAAAAAATGTTTTTTTATATTTTTTTTTGGATTTGTATTTTAGGAAAAAGTAAGAAATTTGGGTTTTTTTGCAAAATTGTCGCTCTTCTTTTGTTTATAGCGGCGATCAGAAATGACGCAGCGGTGATCAAATACCACCAAAAGAAAGCTCTATTTGTGGGAAAAAAAGGACGCAAATTTTGTTTGGGTACAACGTCGCACGACCGCGCAATTGTCAGTTAAAGCGACGCAGCGCCGAATCGCAAAAAGGGCTCCGGTCCTAAAGCTGGAAATCCTTCCGGGGCTGAAGTGGTTAAGAAGGTGAACCATTGTATCTATACCTCATTGTGTTTATTCATTAAAGTGTGCAAGGAGCAGAGAGCAGTATGCTTTCCTCTGTCTTATTGAATAAACCCCACTGGCTGCTAATGACAAAGACCACCAAGCCACCAATCAGCCCTATTAAAGTACCGATCATACGACAAACTACATTCTACCACCTTGCCTAGCCTCCCTGAACTAAGCTACACAAAAAAAAAAAAAAAAATCACACCCCAGTTGCTTACTTGCTTCATTAGGTCTTCTGCGGTCTGCTCCCTATTTACATCCCCTTTAATGCTGACTGCCCTGTCTGTGCAGTAAACCCTTCTAGGGCAGTATTCTAAGACTAGAGATGCCACCTTTATAGTATGTACAGTATGCTGTAGTACATGCGGCAACTATGGGTAAAACCACAAGAACATTGCTAAAACAGTTTTTTGTTCATCAAAGCAGAGCTAAGAGCAATAATAAGAGTTTTATGGGTGGTCCCGCACAGATGTCTGCGATATAATATATGGAACTGCTGCCCCTACTAATACAACTGGATGGTGTATGAACCTAATAAAAGGAAATGGTAGGTATGGCACTGTTCCTATGAGCACAAGGCTCTCTTCTATGGGGTTTACCATATTTCCAATGTCCCCTTCAACAGTAAATACACCTTACTTACAATAAAATATATGTAATACCTAAAGTTACTGGTGCTTTAAATAAATATATGATAATGTGATTGCACCTTATTTGAAATAAAGTGTATGCAGTACTTAAAGTGACTGATGCTTCACATAAACATTTGAAAATACACTTTGTGATCCATATAGCATATAGTGACTTTTGTGCAACAGTAAATAAAGTGACTGGTGCTTTAAGTGCAATAAAGTATACGTGAACTTCTTATGTTAAAGTGACTATTGTCTTGGTAAACATCAAGTATGCATATAAGTTGCAGTGCAGAAAAAAACAAAAGATCAAAAACAGAACCAAAAAAGTCTTTTTTAAACACAGTCTCTTTGAAAAGTGACAGGTGGTCTTTAGCGTAAAAATGAATGCTGGTGCTTCTTATCGGTGCTCCTAAAATGGCGGTCGTTGCAAAACTTTATGTCACACAGTATTTGCACAGCGGTCTTACAAGTGCAATTTTTTAAAAATTCAGTTTTAAGAATTAAAAAAGTCAGGCCAATTTTTTCCATGTTGTGAAAGATTATGTTACGCTGAGTAAAATAATACCCAACATGTCATGTTTCAAAATAACGTCCGCTCGCGGAATGGCGGCAAACTTTGCAAATTAAAATTCTCTATTGGCGACGTTTAAAAAAATTCTACAGGTTAGCAGTTTTGAGTTACAGAGGAGGTCTAGGTCTAAAATTATTGCTCTCGCTTTAATAATGATTGCGGCGATACCTCACATGTGTGGTTTGAACAGCGTTTTCATATATGGGTGGGACTTATGTATGCGTTTGCTTCTGCGCACGAGCTCGCAGGGATGGGGCGCTTTACTTTTTTTTTTTAATTATTTATTTTACTTTTTATTTTTACACTGTTCTTTTTAAAAAAAAAATGTAATCACTTTTATTCCTATTAAAAGAAATGTAAACATTCCTTGTAATAGAAAAAAAAGCATGCCAGGACCTCTTAAATATGAGATCTGGGGTCAAAAAGACTTCAGATCTCATATTTAACTTAAAATACAAAAAAAAAAAAAAAAAAAAGTTATATAATAATTTGAAAAAAAATTACAGTGTAAAAAAAAAGGGCCCTTTAAGAGCATTGGGCGGAAGTGACTTGTTACGTTGCTTCTGCCCTACCATGTTATTGATCATCTCTGCCGGTAAGCTTCAGAGATGACCGGAAACTGGCGGGGGGCACCTCTCCCGCCACTGATAAAAGTGATCTCATGGTGAATCCACTGCTGAGACCACTTTTATCTTGTTCAGAATCGCCGGCTGATAAAAAAAAATATGAGGTTATGGTAGTTATCTGCTACCATAACAACGGTATTCTACTTCAAAGTGACTGCCGTCAGGTGAAGGCATTGGTCCAGAAGTGGTTAAGTAATGCACTCACCAGAAATATTCACTCCTCCGAGGGGTATTCCAGATTCACAGTATTTGCCACTGTGCAGCAGATCCCAGATCCATGCCTTTCAAAGCCTCTCCTGTCTTAGCTTCTTTAAAGTTGTCCCCTCCCTCTCATCCACCTTTTAGTAGTCAGCTCCTGGTCAGCCCCATTGTTAGGATCTGGATCTGGCGGCAGCCCCATATTATTTCAAATAAGGTGCATTCACATTATCAGATATTTATTTAAAGCACCCGTCACTTTAGGTATTACATATATTTTATTGTAAGTAAGGTGTATTTACTGGTGAAGTGGGCATTGGAAATATTGTAAACCCCATAGAAGAGAGCCTTGCGCTCATAGGAACAGTGGCATACCTACCATTTCCTTTTATAAGAGCAATAATATTTTGCAAAATCAGTAACCTCACACAAGCAATCATCATTTTACCTCTTACCGCCCGAGCTATAGCCGAAAGATGGCTACAGCATGGGCCTAAATTGCCGGGAGGGCGTTCATGTACATCCTCCCTTGCATGTGACGCGCACAGCTCGCTCTGTGATCAGCAAGTCCATGAGACTCGTCTCATCACAGATCGGAGTAAAGGCCAATTCCGTCCCCTTACCACGAGATCAGCTGTCAGTCAATGACAGCTAATCATGTGATGTAAACAGAGCTGGTAATTGGCTGACGTGAGGAGAAAAAAAATCTGATTACCGTCTGGTGCAAACAGGACATCGGTCCCGCACACTCCAGACCCACTGCTGCTAAGCAGAGCCTATCGGTGCCACCTACCAGTGCCCACCAGTGCCACCTCTCAATGCCCACCAGTGCTGCCAATCAGTGCCTCCTCATCAGTTCCACTTATCAGTGCTTCCTATCAGTGTCACCTACCAATGCCTATCAGCGCCATTCAGTGCCACCTATCAGTGCCCATCAGTGCCACCTATTCGTGCAGCCTCATCAGTGCCCACCAGTGTCGCCTCATCAGTGCCACCTATCAGTGCCCATCAGGGCTGCCTTATCAGTGCCTATCAGTGCCCATCATTGCAGCCTATCAGTGCCCATCAGTGCAGCCTCATCAGTACACATCAATGAAGGAAAAATATTACGTTTGCAAAATTTTATAACAAACTATGAAAAACGTTTAGCAAAAAATAAAAACCCTAGTAAGTGATTAAATACCACCAAAAGAAAGCTCTATTTGTGTGGAAAAATGATAAAAATTTCACTAGGGTACAGTGTAGCATGACCGCGCAATTTTCATTCAAAGAGTGGCAGTGCAGAATGCTGAAAATTGGCCTGGGCAGGAAGCGGGTTTAAGTGCCCAGTAAGCAAGTGGTTCATTTCCTTATGTCTCCGTCAATAGGCTTTGGGCTTGTGTCAATGGCATCAGTGTGACATCAGTTTGGGATACTTCTTAAATTATTCAGAATGACCTTCATTTCATTTGCTTCAAGCAGGTTTTATATTCCCATGGACTAGTATGAGAATGCAAAACCTGCTTAAGCAAACAATAGCCTGTAGACATAGGCCCTTCCATAGGTAACTACATTTTTCATGGCAAGAGAGCTCTTTGTCTTAGGCCGGCCATAGACAGTTTGAACCGTGTGTGGGTAGGCTCTTTGTACCCAAGTTGAATGATCGATCTACCAACTTGGGTACAACCAGCCTGACAGATTCACTTCCGATTATTGCTAGTGGCTGCTATAGTCGCTAGCAATAATCACTGTCTTCTCCCAGCGGGATATTAGGCTATTAAGTTGCCGGAGCACTACATTCTGAACATTCTTGACAGCATAGTCACTGCTGAACCTTGTTAAATGCTGTGTAATCATATTACTGTTATATAAAGTATGCACGGAGAGTTATTTAATAAGATAGTGCAAGGCTCAGAGACTATATTTAAAGTACAGTAGCCTATAACAACAGGTTTACATCTCTTCCTCTTACGGCACCAGTACACTGAAATCAAACTGGCTATGCATCATAATAACTGCACTTTTCACATACTTAATTAGTATGCGATGCTTTGGCATTGGCCTCCCCAAGGCTTTCCATTCTTTTCTATAGACTGCATTTCTCAGCCTCTCTACATCCCATATCCATGACTTTGGGGCTCTTCCTTGTCTTCTTTTGCCCCTTGGTCCTTGGAAGCAGACTTGCTTGTTTCACTTTCATCCATTCTTATGTTTCCCAACCAAATAAACCTCTTTACCTTGATTTCAGTGACAAGAGGTTCCATTCACTAAGCTGAAGCAGCAGAATAAGGATAAAGATCATTATAACCTAAAAAGAGACAGACCAAAAAAATTGAAAGTAATGGTCACATGGCGGAAAGTAAAAATTCTTATTTTTTTTGTAGAAGCTTTGTGAATTCAGCCTGGTGTCTAATTTTTAATGTACAATATGTCCCTAAGTTCCTTAATTAGTTCTATGTCTCTCCCCATCATTTTCAGTTGACCTCAGTTGATTTTCTTCCTTCCCTAAGCTCCTTGTTTAAGCTGAGTTGGTCAATGTTGGCTTTATCACTTTACATATACTACTTAGTATTTTAGATTAAGCTGGGTACTAGCTTAATATCCTAAGCAATAATGGATGTGTTATTAAAGATCATTATGTTCAGCCTTTTGACTATTGCTTGCAGCTTTTATTGCTTACAGTATAATTCTAGGCATCGGTATGTTATACATTCAGTAGTTACATTGGTCCAGCTGGGACCAATGTAGCTATGTTTATGACATACCTGGCCAATGCCGCTGGAAGTTGGAAATCACTGAAGTAGACACCACTACTCACTTCCTTCGTGATCTAAACATGTTTTGCATTCTCCGAATGATTGCAAAGTGTTTTCTGATTGGATGAAGTGGAGAGTATGACGTCACCACCCCATCTCTCCACCTTGCCCAATCAGAGAATTCTGTGCATTCATTCAAAACATGCAAAGCATTTTCTAAATGGTGCTGAGTAGCTGAACTCTTGTGCTCACAGTCCAGAAGAACTGCTACTCGGCCTGAAACAAGCAGAGATCACTCAAGTAGGGTGTCTATTTTAGGTATTTCTTCTACATAGTTACATTGGTCCAAGCTGGACCAATGTATCCATGTACAACATGCCAGTGCCTGAAATTAATCTTTAAAATAACAATCTTTATGGCCAATAAAAATTGTTGATGCTTCATGAATTGATCATTTAGGTTTTATTTATAATATATCATGCTTTAGCAGCAACTATTGATGTACTTACTTGCACGTTTTATTATCTTCTCTTATTATCTTTCCTGTATGACTGAAAGACCAACTTGTACGTTGGCTTCCAAGAAGGGACTGAAGAACATCCATGTTTACTTATTCAACATATTTCCAGTATCTACTGTATATAGCACTGACATATTACGCAGTGCTTTACAGTGTATATAAAATGATTCATGCAGCTATTTAGAAAAAAAACTTTTCCGGGTCCCCTGTATTCAGCTGGCGGAAAAGTGGACTATTTCTTCTTTTTCGGCTTTAGGCGGATTAATCCATTAATCCATCGCTCCAGGTCGGCACCACTGTAATGATATAGCACAGGCCGGCTTTCACTGTGTAGCGCACTGCGACAGATTAATGCGCCTAAGGCCTCTTTCACACTTCGGCGACTTGATTTTGTCACGATTTTGGCGCAATTTCAGGGAATGCCTGTCTAAACTTGAGGTCTATGGACCTCAACTTGCATCAAAGTCGGACCAAAGTAGTGCAGGGACTACTTTGAAGTCGGTGCGACTTTAAGTCGCACAGATATGAATGGTAATCATTGGAAATCATGGGGTACGACTTGTCATGCGACTTTGCACTCCCAAGTCACAGGACAAGTTGCACAAGTGTGAAAGGGGCCTAAGGCTCCATTCACACTTGTATGACTCCAAAGTTGCGCCGATTTTGGAGTGCAACTTTGATGCAACTTTGGATGGGTGCAACTTGGATATGACTTTGGCTTTGACCAGTGATAATGGACAACTGTTGCACACAAGTTGCATTGTATAACATTTAGGTACGACTTTCATGCAATTTCTGATGGTTAACATTGACGTCTATGGCCCTCAAGTTGCATGAAAGCCGGACCAAAATAGTGCATCAACTACTTTGAAGTTTCTGCAACTTTAACCCCTTCCTTACCGGGCACTTAAACCCCCCTCCTGCCCAGACCAATTTTTGGCTTTCAGCGCTGTCGCATTTTGAATGACAATTGCGCGGTCGTGCGACGTTGTACCCAAATAAAATTTGCGTCCTTTTTTTCCCACAAATAGAGCTTTCTTTTGGTGGTATTTGATCACCTCTGCTTCATTTCTGATCGCAAAAAATGAGCGACAATTTTGCAAAAAAGAACAATATTTTTTACTTTTTGCTAAAGTACAAATCCATTAAAAAAAATTATTCATCAGTTTTGGCCGATATATATTCTTCTACATATTTTTGGTAATAAAAAAAATCGCAATCGGCGTATATTGATTGGTTTGCGCAAAAGTTATCGCATCTACAAACTGGGAATTGCTTTATGGCGTTTTTATTATTATTATTATTTTTTTTACTAGTAATGGCGGCGATCTGCGATTTTTATCGGGACTGCGATATTGCAGCAGACATGTCGGACATTTTTTACACATTTTTGGGACCAATGACATTTATACAGCGATCAGAAATTTAAATATCCACTGATTACTGTATAAATGTCATTGGCAGTGAAGGGGTTAACCAGCAGGGGGCAGTGAAGGGGTTAAATATGTTCCCTGGGTGTGTTCTAACTGTGGGGGGCGGGGCTGGCGGGGACATAACAGATCTAACTGATCCCAGTGACAGGGATCAGTAGATCTGGTATGTCCCCTGTCATAGAACGGGGAACCGCCGTGTTTACATTGGTGGTTCCCCGTTCTGAGGCTCCTGAAAGAGATCGGCGGGTCCGGGCAGACATCGAGTCCGCCCGAGCCACGGGCACGCTCGCCGCCGCTGCCGCCAGGGGGCGCGCGAGGAGCGTGCACAGGGGACGACGTCCATGGACGTCGTCCCGGCATTTCAGATCCGCGCTGGAGCTGTACTTCGGCAATAGCGCGGATCTGAAGTGGTTAAGTCGCGCACATATAGATGGTTGTCATTGGAAGACATGGGGATCGACTTCACATGCAACGTTGATGTCCAAGTGTGCATGTTCATTTAGTCGCACAAGTGTGAATGGAGGCTTAGGCCCCTTTCAGACTTATGCAACTTGTCCTGCGACTTGGGACTGCAAAGTTGCATGACAAGTTGTTCCCCATTATTTCCAATGAGTACCGTTCATATCTGTACGACTTCAAGTTGTGCCCACTTCAAATTAGTCCCTACATTACTTTGGTCCAACTTTTATGCAACTTGAGGCCCATAGACTTCAATGTTAAATCCTCAAAGTCGCATGCATATTCGTACCTGAATAATATAGATGCTATTTCTGTACGACTTTGTAATATGTTTTCATTGTGCCAAAGTTGCAACAAAGTCGGACCAAAGTCGTACTGATCCCAAATCGCTGCAAAATCACGTCAGACATGTGTGAAAGGGGACTTAAGCCAAAAAAGAAGAAATAGTCCTCTTACTGTCCCCTGGCGCCAGCTGAACACAGGGGACCTGGAAGAGTTTTTTTTCTAAAGAGTTGCGCAGCGGGGAATTCACTTATTAGTGGATAGGATTGGGAGTTCCTGCCCGCTCTACCTTGCCCTCCCCCAAGTTTCCAATTTCCTGCAGCCCCAGTTGCCCAGCTGGTGGTGCCCAGTGACACATCTGAGGGGGCCCCCCTGCTGCCTCCCCATTAATAGGCACTGGTGAGGCTGCATTGATGGGCACAGGGGAGGCTGAGCTGATGGGCACTGGTGAGGCTGCCTTGATGGGCACAGGTGAGGTTGCATTGATGGACATTGGTGAAGCTGTATTGATGGGCGCTGGTGAGGCTGAGCTGATGGGCACTGGTGAGGCTGTATTGAAGGTCACTGGTGAGGCTGAGCTGATGGGCACTGACCAGGCTGCGTTGATGGGCACTGACCAGGCTGCATTAATGGGCACCAGTTAGGCTGCATTGATGGGCACTGGTGAGGCTGAGCTGATGGGCAGTGGAGAGGCTGAGCTGATGGGCACTGGTGAGGCTGAATTGATGGGCACAGATGAGGCTGCATTGATGGGAACTGATAAGGCTGTATTGATGGGCACTGGTAAGACTGAGCTGATGGGCACTGACCAGGCTGCATTGATGGGCACTGGTCAGGCTGTATAGATGGCCACTGACCAGGCTGCATTGATGGGCACTGCTCAGGCTGCATAGATGGGCACTGATCAGGCTGCATTGATGGGCACTGGTAAGGCTGCATTGATGGGCACTGTTGAGGCTGAGCTGATGGGCACTGGTGAGGCTGCATTGATGAAGTCTGGTGAGGCTGCATTTGATGGTCACTGATACAGCTGTATTGATGGGCACTGGTGAGACTGAGCTGATGGGCACTGGCTGCATCTTGGATGAGTTACCACACTTTTTTCCCAGGACTTGACCCCTGTTACCACAACATTCCAATTTCCATACCTGGGAACTTTACCAGGCCTTAGAATGGAGGTTGGATAGGGGGCAGACTAGTGCACTGTCCCAAAACATATTTGTTGATTGCGGCATGCGGTGAAATAATGGCTATGGTTGTGGCAAATGCAGCAATTAAAGAGTTTAATATTGTTGCAAACTATGGGGATAACAGAGAGGAAATAAGAAATGCCCCAGCATCAATGTGAGTAGGTGACAATAGGAGGAAAATTCTGTTGTGGCGCTGTCAGTGTGAAAAAAGCTATGGGGCTGGGGTGGGGGGCTCTTTGAGGAGCGCTAAACGAAAGGCTCCTGTGGGGCTCTAGAGGGAGGAAGGAGGGCTGAAGGTTTCTGGTCAGGTAGGGTGGCTAGGGGTTTTTACATTTTCCTGGAAACAAGGAGATTAGCGTGATTCCACAACAACATAAGAAAAGTGCACAGTTGTCTTGTGACCCGGAATGTGACACAGCACCCATTGTCAAAGGTCACCAGTATGAAGGAAAATGCATAGAATGAATGGGAAACTAAGGCCTGCTGAATGTAGGAAGTGTCAGCATAAAAGTAACTGGGAACTCAATGATTTAGTAAGCATCCAGTGTAGGAGAACTGAGCCAGGCCGGTAATGTAAGTGAAAAACCGGCATCTCTGGCTGCGATTTGGCAAGTTTCCAGATATGCCAATTACACTTTTTAGTGGGAGGAGAATGAAGCACCTGGAGAAAACTCACGCCAACACTGGAAGAACATATAGGGGTTGATTTACTAAAGCTTGAAAGGGCAAAATTTGGTGAAGCTCCACACAGAAACCAATCATCTTCAAGGTTTTATTGTCAAAACTTGATTGAACAAGCTGAGGTTAGAAGCTGATTGGCTAACATGCACAGCTGCACCAATTTTTGCATTCTCCAGCTGTAGTAAATCAACCCCCATAGACTCTATAAAGATACCATATTTTGTAAATCTTTTCAGAAGGCATTATACATATCTCCTAACATTTTCAGATGGGAATGAGGGACACCTATTAGCAAAAGCATGTAGGCATATGACACATCCCTTGAGGGGAATTACACAAAAAATGATTAGTTAAACCCACAAGTGCTTTTTTTCTTACCACTACTATTCCTTTTTGTTGACGTTTGAAATTTACAAATGCAGCAATTTAGAATTTAGTTGAACGGCTTAGCACTGGGAAACACTTTTTGAAAGATAAAAAGTGCATTTTATATACAACTATATAGATCAGACCAAAATGAGGGACATATGAGGAGGGAAAAAGGGATAGAGGGACTTTGTAGCAAATCAGAGTCAGTCCCTCGAAATCAGGGACAGTTAGGAGGTATGATTATATAATGGGGGATGTGATGATCTGTGGTTGCCATGTTATAATTTTGGTTAAGCCTCTATGATTAAACTCAGGTGGGATGATCTTCAGACTTTTCCACAAACTGTAAAGTCATGTTTTTTTTTAATTCTTTATTTTTCGGCACAAGGCAATGATACAGAAAAGCGTGGTATATACAGAAGGAATAATACCAGGTAAGTTTAAGGGTTCAACAAAAGGGGGCCATGTTCCCATGTAGTCTAATCACAATAAGAAATAGTATCCATTGTAACAGCGAGAACCCTATGAAGAGTGGTATATAGTATTTGCAAGTTCCCCCTTGGGGACCATGGGACTATGTGGTCGGAGAAGAAAAGAAAAAGAGGGGAAATGGAAACGGGGGTAGAGAGATAAAAAAAAAGGGGGGTGACAAGGAGGGGGAATGCAGAAAATAGCAAGACCTGTATCCTCCCCCGGTTACCTCTGAACTCCACAGTCCTGCAGTGCAACCCCCAAACGTTACAGAAGGACAATTCAACCCATCAGGGAAGGGTACTCATCCGAAAATGTAAACTCGTGCCAGTAGAACCACTTCATGAGAAATTTGTTCTGAAGGCCCCCCCTCCGTGGCCACCAGATCCTCCATTTTATTAATTTCTGAGATCTTTTTCAGCTAAACGGAGATCAGCAGTGCTTGCAACTGCTTCAGTAAATGCATTTTAACTGAATCTGGTGTGTGGCTATATAATGTTTAATGGACCTTGAGGAGAAAATCGGTTGGGAACTGTGACTGCAGCCAAGGTAGAAAGCAGATAGCTGGGCATGGGCTTTGGAGCAGTATTGTTTTTTTAAATTGATCTATGGTTTGTGATTGGCTGATATTCAGCATCTCAGCAGCAAAGTTGTCCTAGAAATGATTTTAGAATGTGGGTGACTATGCACAAAGCCTATTATGAATTACCAGCTTAGGAGCAATGAATTAGTATACAGGTGCCCTTGAAATATGTGAAAATGCTGAAACCTATGATATATAAACTGAGTATATACAGTATCTCACAAAAGTGAGTACACCTTTCACATTTTTGTAAATATTTTATTATATCTTTTCATGTTTCAGTGGTTTAGACATTAATGGCTGTGTGTTGAGTTATTTTGAGGGGACAGCGAATTTACACTGTTATACAAGCTGTACACTCACTACTTTACATTGCAGCAAAGTGTCATTTCTTCAGTGTTGTCACATGAAAAGATAGAATAAAATATTTACAAAAATGTGAGGGGTGTACTCACTTTTGTGAGATACTGTATGTGTCTGTGATTTGTTAATTTTAAGCCATTAATTTTATGCAAGCACAGTTTGATAAAGTTGTGCAGAATGAGATATCATTGACATTTGGTTACTGTTTCTTGCTACTCTTTGCTCATTTCTCCCTCCCTTACTGAAAAAACCCAATGTTATGCTGTGTAGATTCAGAAATATAAAACATAACAAGCTCAATAAATGATTTTAGGCCAATGAAAAGCTAATGAAAACTCCTGTTTTTGACATGCAGGAGCAGTCCCCATGGAAATATATATATATATAGATATTTATATATTTTTTAGAGTTGCCATATTTCCTTTGGGAAAAAGATGCTAACATTAGAAATTCAAATGTAATTTACAAACAGGACAGAGCAAGGCTTTATTTTCCTTTAGAAATATATGATCTTAGAGTCTGCCACATAATTACAGATCCCAGCCATAAATCAACAACGATCTCTTCCATATCATTTAATCATCTTTGCCCAGGCTGGACCCTTCATTAGAGACCTAGGGTTCACTGTGAGGTAACACATGATGCAATAATTCAGCCTGGGCCTAATGACAGTTTTGCAGCATTCATTTGACTCAGTTACCAAGGATGACTTAATATAATTTATCTGAAGCGAACCAGGATGAAGAGCAAAATACACGGTAAAACAGGTGATTTCCCCACCCTGCTTGCATCAGTAGATATTTTCTTCCTTGTTTCTGCTTGAAGGGACATCTTTTTGCAGGGCTTGATGGGACAAATAAGTCCTCATGCACACTGGATGTATTTAACATGGCTGTTAGCATAGGCGTGCACACATAGGGTGGCAGGTGTACCTGGGCACACCCTAATTACCCTGTACTGTGCAAAAGTGAGACATCAGGGGTCTGGTTAGACCCATGATATTTCACCAAAGCCCCCCAGCAGGGCTCCTAAAAAAACAGTAAAAAAAATAATAAAATATAATATTGTAAAAAGTAATAAAAAAACAAAATTGTAAAAATAAAAATAAACTGACACCTATATCATGTGGTACACACCCTAATGCAATAGGCTGTGCACACCTATGGCTGTTAGGGGTGTCTTGGGGTTTTTTCCTGCCTCTAAATGCCCCTACATCTTAATGCCCCTGCATACATAGGCATTTACAGGAATTTAGAGGCAGGGACGTTTAGAGGCAGAAAAAAGAACCCACAGCCAGGGTGTTCAGGAGCAATAGCGTTTTGGCAGAAAAAATGATTGACGCGTGTAAACGTGCATTAGAGCTAGGCGTGTTTTGTGCTTGTACAATGAAAAAAGAATCAGCGCAGCTGAAACCTAGAAGAATGATCTGAAGCTGCCAGCTGAACATCAAAGGCAATCACAAACCTCAATATAGTTGAAAATAAAAAAGGAGGATGCAGCACAGCTAAATAGTACTTATACGTCTATATAAATGTCCAATGTAACATGCACTAAAATGCAAATGAATTGTGAAAAATGTCCAATATTTCATGCATTTGGATCCACCATGTGTTGCATCGCCACACTATATAGTGAAAAGGGTCCCTCCACCAATATCCACTGCGCTCACCTCATAGGTAGACCCCAGTTTTACTAGAGGGTCAAACACATATGATACCCCTCAAAGGGTTGATATAGCAGCGTTCTTCAAGGATCCCTTCCTCAGATCCAGATAAAGTCTCCAGCTCAACTTGGGAAAGACCCATAAAAATCCATCTTGTAAAAGCGTATGAACAGTAAAAACTCCTAGGTGTAATACACCAACGGCTCGTCTTGTGCAGGAGATGCAAGAGATGCGATCTGTGCAGACAGTCCGGCCGATATCCTCTCATCGACAGCAGCGGGTAACGTCAGAGCAGGTCCTTCCCCCGTGTTTAGTGCTTGAACATTATTTCTTTTCAAGGGCCAGGATAAATTATTATTCTGGTCAATGAAATGAATTAACACCGAAGCGTTTGATGCACCTAAACGTGTTTACAAGCGCCAATAGTTTTTTCTGACAAAGCAATGCTGCCAGGAGGAAAGGTATATAGGAGAGATGGCAAAACGTCCATGTGCATGAGGTCTAAAAGTTAGGCTTGGGGCAGAGCTTCAGCTACAGGGTAACGTGAGTGAAAAGAAAAAGTAAGCTCATAGGCAAATGGTTAGAAGGGGTGTAGGGATAACATTTTTTGTCATAATAATCATTATTTCCAAATGAAGTTTGGCTCTCGTTACTTAAAGCTACACTCTGGCTGCAGTCCTTTCACCTCTAGCTGATATAAACTTCCCATATACTTCAAATACTGCAAATTTAGAAGGTCCTTCTTTGCGTGTTTGCTGCCTGAGTAATGTGGACATTTGCCATTGGCTGTTTAGCGGGGTTTTCTCAAGCTCCAGAAGATTTTAGTGGCATAATGATATCACAAAGAGGGGTGTCAACAAGACCGGCTGGAGGCAGATCCAGACTCTTGTAAAGAGGTACCATTTTTCACTGCCAGAACTGGCAAAGAGTCACATGTTGGTGGATGCAGCTGAGTATCAAAAGGTGTTAAAGAGACTTTTTAGAATTGTGAATGAGGGGAGGGGATGGGGGCAACATTTTTATGGTTTTAAATGGAGCTGCACGATTAATCGTATTAAAATCGTGATCTCGATCTACCCCCCCCCCCCGCGATCTCCATTGGGCATTACCGCGATTTTCAGTGCAGTTAATGGGGTCAGACTTGGGGGGCGAAACAGCGCGACTTCACAGTAATAAAAGTGCCTGAAGTCTTTACTAAGTCGGAGAGACTTGAGTCTCAGGGGAGAGAGCCAAGTCTGGGCAGACAGCCAACTTCTGAGTCATCATTGATAAAAGAGTTACAAAGTAATTTACTTCAAAGGCATTGAACTCTGAATGAACTCCCCTTGTATAGATGTTTGGTTTAACCATTTAAAGACTAAATCTTTCCTGACACTTGCTGTTTACAAATAAAAATCCATTATTTTGTGCTAGAAAATGACTTAGAACCCCCAAACATTATATATATTTTTTTAAGCAGAGACCCTAGAGAATAAGATGGCGGTCGTTGCAATATTTTATGTCACACGCTGTTTGCGCAGCAGACTTTTAAACGCAATTTTTTTGGAAAAATTACCCCTTTCAAAAACCTAAACAGTGCTGTTAGCCCAATTTTTTTGTATATTTAATATATTACACCACGAGAATCGTGATCTTTATTCTAAGCAAAAAAATCGTGATTCTCATTTTGGCCAGAATCGTGCAGCTCTAGTTTTAAAGTGTTAGTTCACCTTTACAAAAACAATATGTAGCGCTACCCCCATAGGAGCCCCTGGATAGGATGGGTCCTCTGTTCTTTACCTCGACCTTCTCAAGAATCTCAGTCCCTCTGATAACACAATTTAGCATACAAAGTCATGAACAGTAAGGACTAGGGATAAGATAACATTTGGCATCCAGATTAGCTTAAAGTGGTTGTCAACCCGTGACAACCACTTTAACCTACAGGTAAGCCTATAATAAGGCTTACCTGTAGGTGCCCTGCATATCTCCCAAACCCGCACGGTTCAGGAGATATACAGTGTACTAGCAGTGCCGACGTCATTTCGGCACATGCGCAGTGAAGAAATAGTCTCCGTGCCGTTTCTTCACTGTGTTCGTGCCGTGATTGGCGGCTCCCGTGCGCATGCGTCACGCGACTCCGGCCAGTCACAGAGCCGGAGATCGTGGCCCCAGAAGGAAGAGGGGCAGAAGAGGGATGCTGCCGGCACAGGGGATGCATAGTAGCCCATTATGCATCTACATTGCAGGGGAATGTAGAGGAAGTAAACCCTATCTTGGTTTACGTCCTCTTTAAAACAGTAGCAGGGCCACCTCAAATGCAGCAGTAAGCAATAGTAATTTTTAACCACTTACCCACCGGAGCCCTTTTTTACATTTGTTGGTTACAAGTTAAAAACTGTTTTTTTTTTGCTAGAAAATTACTTAGAACCCCAAACTTTATATATTTTTTTCAAACCCCATAGAGAATAAAATGGCTAACGTTGCAATACTTTTTGTCACACAGTATTTGTGCAGTGGTCTTTCAAGCGCAATTTTTTGGAAATATTTCACTTTTTTGAGTTAAAAAATAAGACAACAGTAAATTTAGCCCAATTTTTTTGGATATTGTGAAAGAAGATGTTATGCAGAGTAAACTGACACCATACATGTTACGGTTGAAAATTGCGCACACTTGCGGAATGGCGACAAACTCCGGTACTTAAAAATCTCAATAGGTGACACTTTAAAAAAATTTAACGGTTACCAGGTAGGAGGTGCAGAGGAGATATTTTGCTAGAATTATTGCTCACACTCTGGCGATCGCGGCAATACCTCACATGTGTGGTTTGAACACCGTTTTCATATGCGGGCGCGACTTACGTATGCGTTTTCTTTCTTTTTTTTGTTTTTCATTTATTTAATTTAATTTTTTTTTAGCACTGTTCCTTTAAAAAAAAAAAATTCTGATCACTTTTATTGCTATCACAAGGAATGTAAACATCCCTTGTGATAGTAATATATAGTGACAGGTACTCTTTATGGAGGGATGGGGGGGGGGGTCTTTACACTTCACAGTATTCAGATCAGATTGACAAAGGAGACCCAATCGGAGCCGATCCCGGTTTCCTTCAGGTCTCCTTCTAGCCGGCGGACACGCCGGATCGTAGCTCCGGTCTCCCGGTGGGACGGGAGGCTGGAGAAGAACGGATGTGGGGGATGTCCCCTCCCGCCGTTATCGCCAGATAGCCAACCGCCACCTCTAAAAAAATGCTACTGGGATATAGACTGCAGATGCAGGCTATATCCCGATACCTCCAATTAAAGCAGCCGCCATATATATATATGGTGATTTGCATTAAGTGGTTAATCTACCGAGTGCTAGGAGGACCAGGACTAGTAGGACTGACTGAGTATGCATTATCCAAACAAAAGGAGTATGGTGGCGGGGGGGCATCATAAGCTCATATCTCATAAACCATAGAGGAAAGTACATGGGGTTTAACAGGGTGTATGGTGTTAACCTTTACATTTTTTTCTGTAAAGTGAAATAACATAAAATAATTATTTTTATCTGACAATAATGAGTGTTATAGTTTAAGCCTGGTACACGCCACTAGTTTTTTTTTTAGTTCAACCCAGCTGGCTGAACAAAAAAAAAAAAACCTGATCACTCCGGTCACAGCCGCTGTACTAATGATCTTATGTTAGTGCAGAGATCTCCCCTGCTGAGCTATTGTGTTCTGACAGGTGGATGCCCCCCTGCCAGAACACCCCGGTTAGCATTCTCAGCCATTGGCTGAGAGCGCTGATTGGGAGCCGGTTGGCTGCTGGTTTTCCAGCATTCTCATCATACACACGGGCTGAATGACGGACAGTTTCTATTGATCACCCGAGTGTACTAGGCTTTAGTCAGTTGAGCCAAATACTGTATTAAATTATATATACTATTTGTTATATAATTAGTACAGAGATTAGGATTTAGACTTAAGTTCAGGAAAATCATTGGTCTCTGGTGAAGTCAGAGTTCAATGGTGCTGATCAGTAATAACTGTCAAATGATCAACAATGAGACAGACTTCCATAATATAGACTGTTGAAAGGCATGTGTAATACAGGTATATATGGACCAATTTGTGTGGCAGATAAGACAATTTTGAAAAATAATTGAAAAATAATTAGACAGTGTAGGGGTTGACCCCAGAATGGAAGATATAGGAAAAAGTCGTTTTGATTTTATAAGTACCTAAATGTTATGGTGACAGTACATATAAATCTATTTAATGTGATTGTAAAGGTTAATTTTTTTAGTTTTTTTAAAATAACCAACATGTTATACTTACTTGCTCTGTGCAATGATTTTGAACAGAGCAGCCCTTATCCTCCCCTTCTCGGGTCCCCGACTGGCACTCTAGGTATCTCCCTCCTGCCTAGTGGCCCCTTAGCAAGCAGCTTGCTATGGGGGCACCTAATCAGGCTCTCACTCCCGAGCTGCTACTCCGTGTGCCAATTCACAAATGGAGCATGGCTTGGCCCCACCTCCACTCTCTTCTCATTGGCTCACTGGTTGTGGTTGACAGTAGCGGGAGCCAATGGCTACCACTGCGGTCTTTGCCAATGAGCAGGGAGAAACCCAGGAGAGCTGAGGCTCTCGTGCACATCATTGGATCGAAATAGGGCTCAGATTAGTTTTAGGGGGGCTGCTGCTGCACACACAAGGTTTTTTTCAGAAGGCACGGCAGTAAAAAACCTTGACCCTTTGCAACCACTTTAATTCTGTAACCAGGATATGATCATCTGGCATCAAAAAGATCTTCTACTGATTCCACTGTTCACTGCACATGATGATGATGCCTGTCTGAGTTTGGAGAAGTCCCTCATTGAACTCAGTGGGTGACAGGCAGGAACATTGTCTCTTTATTGGCTTCAGAATGAATGAACTTCAGTTTGGTTTTTATTAGAATTGTGTTACAGCAGTACTAAAATGGCAGAGTCTTGAAGAGAATAAAAGAATAAACTCATAGTTTAGAACTAAGTAGCTAAAGACTGTATCATGTTCATATATAAAGAGACATAATTAATTAGATTTTATTACAACAGCTATAGCAGTGACTTTGGTGTTATGTAAATATGAAATATATACTATATTTCCTTCTTTTGGTTGTTAGAACTCTGATCTAATACAAAAACCATCTAGTGTAGAAAGCCATATTTCAAAAAGTAGGGTGTCAGGCAGGGTCAAGGCTTAGAACCTGAGCTAGACGCTTGTGAAGAAATGGTTGTGTGGTTACTGCTTCTCATATCTACTGTTGAACCTTTTTACAATAGTATCAAATCACAGGTTTGTTGGGTGACAACTGAGCCTGCTGGGTTTACTTATAAATCATTCACAGTGGCATCCAAGTGTATTGAGCTAAACTGCAAACTAATCTCTTGCTTTAAAGAGTGTATTTCAAAATTCTCATGTTCAAAGGCAGTTTAATCGCACTCCACACCTAAATCAGAACAAAACAGACGTATGTGGTCATAATTGATTTAGCTATCCTATATGCTTTAATGGTGTCAAAAAATTAAACACACTTTAATCCTTGGATTAATTATTGCTTAGTGGGGCTTTGAACTGGAATGACAAATGCATAATGGATACAGAACAAAACAAAAGGAATGAAAAGTCAATACTGTAATGTTGCTACTTCTTTGTGCCTTGTGCACAAACATTAAAGCTGGGTCATGGCAGCACCATCATCTAGGTGTCACGGGCAGTAGCCAGGTGTACGGAAAGTATAATCTTTAACTTTTTTCTGCAGGTGTTTTTTTTTTTTCTACTATTCCCAATGGGGGAAAGTGAGGATTCTCCACTATTAAATAAGTGGATCTTGCATTTTAGAATAAGGTCTTTTTAAGTTGAGGTTGAGGTATGAATTTTATTGCATACTGTTTCCCAGAAAATAAGACCTGCCCTGAAAATAAGACCTACTATTATTTTCCAGGAGGGCGGCAATATAAGCCCTACCCCGAAAATAAGGCCAAGTTCAAAATGCTTGTAAAATCCTATAATCCAGTAGTTCTCAACCCTGTCCCCAAGTACCCCCAACAGGCCATGTTTGCAGGTTTTCATTTAGTCGATGGCTTGGTATTTTGGACAGCTATTCTATCTAAGAGAAATTCCCAAAACACGGCCTGTTGGGGGTACTTGAGGACAGGGTTGAGAACCACTGCTATAATCCACTCTATTACTGCAGTATATAATGTACAATGTGTGTGTTTCTGTAATATAATTGTGCCAAATACCTTCTTATAGGGCTGCTCGGCGTTCAGCTGACCTCTTGCCACTTTCCTCCTCTTCTCCCAGCTGTCAGGGGTGATCTCACCCCCCCCCCCGCAGTGCTCGGAGCGGGGAAGAGAGCTTTGGCGGGTCACGGAAGCGCAGAGCGGCGCTATAACGAATTTGGCACAATTATATTAAAGAAATACACACATTGTACATTATATCCTGCAGTAATAAAGTGGATTATAGGATTTTACTAGCATTTTAATGTGGTTCACACTGGGTATGCCTGACAGGCATGGAGGGAGAGTGGGGAGAGAAGACCTACCCTGAAAATAAACCCTACTGTGTCGTTTGTTGGCAAAATTAATATAAGACCTGGGCTTATTTTCGGGGAAATATGGGGTAGTTACATTGGCCCAGCTTGGACCAATGTAAGTATGCATGTATCATACATGAGCAATCCCAATGAAAGACGCAAATAGCAGCAGTCTTCTGGGTCCAGTGCGCTTCTGCATAGTAACCACATTGGGTTGTTCCCGTGGCATTGCCACCATTTATAGAATGTCTTGATTTTTTTGTTCAATGAATATAAGGCATTCTCTGATTGGATGAGGTGGAGAGGCATGGCAATGATGTCACAATCTCTTCACAGCCTAGTGCTGCACACTGCCTTTTTCTCTCCTGCATGCAGGTGACCCATATGCCAAGCTGTATACTCCTGACACAATATGTTGAATACAGGAAACTGAGTGGGTGGATTCTATAAGGGGTGGGGCTTGGTGGGAAGAGTCAAAAAAGGAAGGGCGGGGCTTGGTGCTCCCCCCATCCTAAAAATTCACCAGCCACCACTGGTGCCTCACCAGCCACTGACCTCACCGCACGTCCCTGGTGTGAAGCAATACACTGGGCATAATAGCAGCATTGTGTTGCTTTCTCGCCATCTGCTTTAACTCCTTGGAACATGCAGTTGCGGGGTGCTTGCAGAGTGTCCCCATTTACTTGAATTGGTTGCGATTGGCAGACGATAGCACACATCAAAAGCAACAGGGGGCTTTATTCCTGCTGCGGCATGTGTACACCAAAGGAGGTAGGAATTGGGGGGATAAAACCACAACAACCACATGGTTTTTACCACTGCCACCCCTCAACCTTACAAGCCCTAAGGGCACCGTTGCCTAATGCAACTAAGGGCTCATTCACAAGTGCATCAGGCACTGCAGCTCTACTGGAAAGTGATCCAAGTGGGTTTGACAGGTGGTAAGGAGGCAATATGTTGCCTCCTAGCATCTGATTTAAACCCACGATTGCAACCCCTGATTGCTGTGCAGTGCACATGATTACATCACCAGCACACACACCTGTGATTTCGCTGACCGACCGTGTCAGAGAGAGTGGCCTCATGGCCTGAGGTACGAGCTGTATACTGTGTACTGACTGAATATACCCCTACCTGTGCTGCTAAGTTATATACGGTGTACTGGCTGAATATACCCCACCTGTGATGCTGAGCTGTATACTGTGTACTTACTGAATATACCCCTACCTGTGATGCTGAGCTATATACTGTGTACTGGCTGAATATACCCCACATGTGAAGCTGAGTTGTATACTGTGTACTGGCTGAATATACCCCTACCTGTGATGCTGAGCTCAGCTGTATACTGTGTACTGGCTGAATATACCCCTACCTGTGATGCGGAGCTGTATACTGTGTACTGGCTGAATATACCCCTACCTGTGATGCTGAGCTGTATACTGTGTACAGGCTGAATATACCCCTACCTGTGATGCTGCTTGAGCTGTATACTGTGTACTAGCTGCAATATACCCCTACCTGTGATGCTGAGCTGTATACTGTGTCCTGTGATACTGAGCTGTATACTGTGTCCTGTGATGCCAAGCTGTATACTCCTGACACAATATGTTGAATACAGGAAACTGAGTGGGTGGATTCTATAAGGGGTGGGGCTTATGAGGTGGAAAGAGTCAAAAAAGGAAGGGCGGGGCTTGGCGCTCCCCCCCCATCCAGCCACCACTGGTGCCTCACCAGCCACTGACCTCACCACACGTCCCTGGCGTGAAGCAATACACTGGGCATAATAGCAGCATTGTGTTGCTTTCTCGCCATCTGCTTTAACTCCTTGGATCATGCAGTTGCGGGGTGCTTGCAGAGTGTCCTCATTTACTTGAATTGGTCGCGATTGGCAGACAATGGCACACATCAAAAGCAACAAGGGGCTTTATTCCTGCTGCGGCATGTGTACACCAAAGGAGGTAGGAATTGGGGGGATAAAACCACAACAACCACATGGTTTTTACCACTGCCACCCCCCAACTTTAAAAGCCCTAAGGGTACCGTTGCCTAATGCAACTAAGGGCTCATTCACAAGTGCATCAGGCACTGCAGCTCTACTGGAAAGTGATCCAAGTGGGTTTAACAGGTGGTAAGGAGGCAATATGTTGCCTCCTACCACCTGATTTAAACCCATGATTGCAACCCCCGATTGCTGTGCAGTGCACATGATTACAACACGGTACTACAGCAATTAGAGGTTTAAATCAGATGTGAGGAGGCGGAACTGTGTCCAGTGATCTTTGACTTCTCCCATGTTGTTCAGGTAGATCTCCACCTCTTTAAAGTTGCCTACCCCTGAAGTAGAGGTTGCTATGAACTCATTAAATAATACATGAGGTCTTAAAGTGCTATAACAAAAAATATGATTGAAAGTGAATTGCTGCTCATAATGATTATTCAGATTTCATCTTTTATTTTCTAAGAAATGATAGCAAAGAACCAGTTTGGTCTTTACGGACAACAGTCCATTTTTGTTACCATTTTCCTACTTGCAGTCCCTTTGTCTCCATTTACATTGGAGCGACTTGTCATGTTATTGTTGGCAATTGCTCTGTTCAAATCGGTGCGACGTTGACCTTGCGGCGCTGCATCGATTTGAAAAAGTAGTACATGCACTAATTTTGGCGATTTCGGGTGTAACTTGAATAGACATCGGTGCATAAAGCCACACAGCTGTCTTCAAAGTCGCAACCGAAGTTGCACTGACACGCGGCTTTGAAATTGTGCGATTTCAGATGAAGTTGCACGATTTCAAAGCCGCAGTCAATGCGAACGGGGGCTAATGCACACATCACTACAAAAATAGGTACAAAAAATAGAGTTAATATAATAACATATGGCAAATATTTCACTTTGTGAAACCAGACATTTATTTGTCTCACACACATATCCAAGACTAGAGTTTTTAAACTATAAAATTAATATGCTTTTAGAGAAATTAGGATGGGAAATAATTGATTGAGAGCACATACTATATACGCACACCTTACCTTTCAGGTGACACTGTACATCGTTGAGGAGTCTGCTGGGGTGTCAGGAGTTCAGATGACTGCAGGGTTGGGGAAAGGTCCTGTGCACCCTCTGTCTGCCGGTAGTAATGGGACAGATCGTACTGCACTGCCATGCCTCATAGTTCAGCTGCTTATTGTAAGGTCAGGGCTGTTTCCATGCTGAGAACACCTAGTGAGATACACACACTAACAGAGCAGCACATGCACCTAGGTTACAGCCAGCCACACCTCCACCATTCTAATGTGTCACTTGCTATACTTTAACAATTATACAGTAACAGGTAATGTCACTGCAATTACTTCCATGGGCAGCAGTGTGTACACACAAACATACATTTCAATCCATTAATAAGAAAAGGCCAGTTCTAATCTAAAGGCATATGCTACAAATAAATTGCTGCTATTAATTTATTAAACACTGAAGCGTGTTTAAACCCAAAACCAAAAATGTAATATTTTGCAGCTTAGTCCTTATATGTGGTAACTGCATTGGACCCCATTCACACTTGGATTAGGGATGTTTGCAGATTCCTGTGGGAGGAATCACAGGGTGGGCAAAAGCCATGTAGAAAGCAGCCCTGGATGCAATCTGTCTTCAGCAGCCTGCAGTATAGTTGGTGTAATCCCTGTACATTCGTATTCAAACTGAGAGATAGAGGGGCAACTCTCTTGTTGATGGTGGGCTGCTATACAACAGCTTTGCCCACAACTCTCCCCAAAGTATGGGTGATGGGCAGAGACCGACCCTCTTTCCACCCTTTTGGTTGCACAGCTTCACCCCCTTATTCCCAGGGGTTCCAGTCGGTGGCCTACCTTTTCCAGGTCTGCCAGGCCGGGAGACACACCGGTAGCACACTTTCACTCTATATAGAGCAGCATGACAACTGAATAAAGGCACCACAATGCTGGATGTGGTTAATGTTCTTTTACTGAGAAGCCTCAATGAATACATGGCTCTGCCTGGGTTGCAGACCCCAACACAGTTCTTAGGCGAAATTTGAGAAACAGTTGATTTTAGGCCTTGCCAGAGGCTGCTCGCATCTTCTGTAAAAGGCCACTCCCTGAAGCTCTGCTACTCTTCTCTGCCTGGGCTAGGAGGGGAGGAACCAAAGGGTGAACCAACTCCCAAGGTCTTCCTCTAGACCTGAACTGACCCGCTGGAGCGCTCCTTCTGTGTTGGGGCTATGGTGGGGAACCTCAGGACACCCTTCCCTCCCCCCCCAAGGGGGAAAGGAATCACAGCTGCTAGAAGTTGCCTTTTCTCTTTCCTCTCCAGTCTGATACACCTCTCTCCCTGGTCATGCCTAAGCTCCCAACCTTCTACTAGGGAGAGGGTAGACCTTAAGTGGGACCTGCTCTACCACCTGCCTACACTCGGAGGCAATCCGGCTCTGCTGTATGGCACAAAGGTCGCAGGGAGTGCAGGACCTGGATGTGTTGTCTGGCAATAGTGCCTTGATCACAAGATTAAACAGAATAACAAATTGTTTTGCACGTTAAAGGACCAGTCACACCACAAAGCATTTTCATGTGTTGATGTGTATTGTGACACACTGCAGTAGACAGCCCATTCAAAATGAAGTTTTTACATTGCACGTGTTGTATTGTGCTGCACTGTATTGCAGTGCACATGTTTTGTTGACGTGTATTGGGGTGCCATTCGAAATGAATAGCACTACAGTGCTCTGGCACATTGTCATAACTGTATTTAACCCCATATGCCCTTCTCATCGAAATTTCCAATTAACACAGAAACCCCCATGTTCTTAGTGCCAGGTCCCAGTGACAGCCAATGTGGCAGTCCTCTGAAATCATGTTCCAAGCTCAGCCCAAAATAAAACAACATCTTCTTCTTAAACATTCCAAATTGGATGGCCATTGTCCTTTATTGCTGGGCACAGGGTATGCGCGACATATCTCTTTCAGCAAACTTACAAGTCTTTCTATTTAAAATCATATTTTACTGGCTCTTTGTGAGTCTCACAGTTAGGACTCATGAGCAAGTTTAACATTTATTTCATCAATCTTCTGCTAATGTAGAGGTTACTTACATGCTCAGCTCCAGCGGCGTGTCTCCTAGAATGCGTGGCTAAACGCACCTCTGGGTTTTACCCCAAGAATCACAGCTATGGCCAATCTGGAGCATCTGTGTGTAGGCAGGTGCAGTCTACTTTCTCCACTGTAGGTGGTGCTCTTCTGCAGTGGCACTGCAGATGGAGAGGAAGTCAAGAGGAATATAGTTCCTCTATGGTTTCCTGGGTCACTGGGGAAGCATCCAATTGGACACTGCCACCTCATGTCATTCTGGTTTAAGCCCCTGGCTCCCAGGTTTGGCACACATTTGCAAGTTAGTAGAGTAGGGTTACATACCCCGCCTGGTAGGGACAGAACTAGCAGGGAAAGCTTCCTGAGGAAGAGGGAAAGCTTAGGGCTTTTTACTGGTTACCTGATTGTTTGGACACAAAACAGCCAGGCTGCATTCTTCCCCTCTCTACAGACACTGTCAGTTCGGCTGCATCCCGCTCTCTCTGTCAGAACTGTGGTTGAGATTATTTGTGAACTGTCTCTGCATTATTTCAATACAAGGTCTTTCCTTGCACTGGGACTGAGTGTGTTATTCCCGCTGCACTGCGATACACCCCACCTACATGTGTCATGTGACTGCAACCTTAAAGAGCTGGCATACTCCGTGGATAGACACCTGTGCAATGTTTGTTCATGTGATGCCAAGTCCCTACACATGTCCAAAAGCCTGTCCTCTTGTGCCTTACAGTTTGCATGCCTCCCACTGCCATCACCGGGTCCAAACAGTCTTTAGCAGTTGTTCATTTTATGCTCCACCTGTGGCCCCTAGCTGTTGGAACTGTTCCTATTATGCCAGTGTAGCACCTTCTAGGTAGGTAGGTGCTAGAGGATAGATTTTTCTGGAGAGTAGGAAGATTTAGGATCATCTAGCTGGTGGCTAGGTCTATTTGTTTTCATTCTGGGTTGGGAATGGCTCAGGGTAGGACTGGGTAACTCACAGGTGGTGTCATCAGGACCTCCCACTTCTTTCCAGTAGCTTCTGCAGTTTTCTGGAAAGAGAAGTGGAGAGGGGAGGTGTAGCCACCTGGGGTAATTTAGGGAGCCTTGACCAATCCCCAACCTGGATTGGCAGGGGGCAGGCCTCCTTAAATACCCGGGGGCGGGGGGTGGCCTGGGCTTGGGTGCAGCCAGGAGGAGAGATGAGATCCTGGAACAGAGACACATGAGACAGCAAGGAGATGACAGCAGGAGAGAGCATTGCTAAGAGACTACATGGAGGACAACTGGTCACAGATGGGAAGTCTGGTGAGTGAGGTACAGTCGGGAGGACTGGGGATGCACTCATGGGAGGACTGGGAGTTGGCAGTCAAAGATGGGTGCAAAACCAGAAGAGTGGACTGTGGTGGAGAGGCAGTGGAAAGAGGCAGCTGCAGCCATGAGGAATGGAAGGGCCTGAAGAGGGCTTACTCTGATCAGTAGCCGAGTAGAGGACAGTTAACACCGGAACGATTTCTACACCATAGGGACCTGGGGCCCCTGCCCACAAAAGGCAATTCACTGAGACCTGGCTGAGTTAGTGTCAGGCCTAACCATGGGGTGCTAGCTGGTCCAGGAATCTGCAGCAAGCAAAGTGCTGGAAGAGTAATGGTCTGCAGCAAGTGAAGTGCTGGAGGAGTAATGGTCTGCAGCAGGTGAAGTGCTGGCGGAGTGAAGGAAAAGAGGTCTTAAGCAAGAGTTGTGCTGTAGAGGAGAATGGAGTGTATATACAGAAGTGTATATAGTAGTCCCAAGTGAGTTATACCAAATCTTTCTGGGCATTTCATAATTTCCCTTTCCCATCCAAGTTAAATCCCCTCAATAAAACAAAAAAAAACCACAAAGCTTTTGGACTGTTCTATATCTCTGAGTGTCTGAGAGATGGATGCCAAGCTGGACAGGGTGATGGGTGAACCACTATATTCAGCAGTCCCTACGGGGGCATGGCTACCCACCATCTGTCAGTGCTGACCAATGGCAGTATTCTTGGTACATTCTGTTTCCTGAACTCTGCTCCTTCAAACCCTTGCAGCTGGACACAGCTACTCCTGGTATACTCTGTTTACCACACTCTACTTCTCTGGGCCCTAGCAGTTAAATACAGCTACTCTTGGTATGCTCCATTTATCAAACTCTGCTCCTCCAATCCCTTGCCAAACTTTGCTCCTCCTAGCCGTTGCACCTCAGCACATACAATCATCTGCGGTGCTCCCATCAGTTCCTTTGTTTCCCTACCAGAAGCTTGACTGCTTCTGCTGGTGGTTTTCACATCTTCCTACTACATCTGCCAGTATTTGGGGAAGCGATTTGATGGCAGGAGTCCAAATTCCTGTTAGAGGTTCCCCAGTGAAATACCCCCTCTGCTCAAGTGGTAGTCAGGGTAGCATAACAGCTCTAGATTCCAGGTACTTTTAACCAGTTGCTGACTGCTGCCGTGGATCGATGGCGGCAACTTGGCTCGATATCGCATATCGCCGTCACCGGACGGCGGTTGCGAGATCGCGGATCGTGAGCGCGCGCCACCGGAGACGCACTCACGTGCTCACTGTGTAGCGGGGGAGTCAGGGAGCGGGTAGGGCAGACTTGATGTCCGCTGGCTACCCGTGATTGCTCCCCCGCAGTGACGGAATGGGGATCCATGTGTGTAAACACACGGGTCTCCTTTCTGAGATGCTGATACATGCTTCCTGTATGTGGGAGCAACGATCACTCTCCTCCCCCATTCAGCCCAGCCCCAACACAGTTAGAAACACAAAGCAGGGGACACATTTAAGCCTCTGATCGTCCCCCAGCATTAACCCCTTCCCTGCCAGTGACATTTACACAGTAATCAGTGCATTTTCATAGCACTGATCTCTGTATAAATGCCAATGGTGTCAAAAGTGTCCGACATATCTGCTGCAATGTCGCAGCCCCGATAAAAATCTCAGATCGCCCCCATTACTAGTAAAAAATAAATAAATCCCATAAATTAATTCTCATAGTTTGTAAACGCAACTTTTGCCAAACCAATCAATATAGGCGATTGCGTTTTTTTTTTTTTTACCACAAATAGGAAATATATACAGGGTGGGCCATTTATATGGATACACCTTAATAAAATGGGAATGGTTGGTGATATTAACTTCCTGTTTGTGGCACATTAGTATATGTGAGGGGGGAAACTTTTCAAGATGGGTGGTGACCATGGCGGCCATTTTGAAGTCGGCCATTTTGAATCCAACTTTTGTTTTTTCAATAGGAAGAGGGTCATGTGACACATCAAACTTATTGGGAATTTCACAAGAAAAACAATGGTGTGCTTGGTTTTAACATAACTTTATTCTTCCATGAGTTATTTACAAGTTTCTGACCACTTATAAAATGTGTTCAATGTGCTGCCCATTGTGTTGGATTGTCAATGCAACCCTCTTCTCCCACTCTTCACACACTGATAGCAACACCGCAGGAGAAATGCTAGCACAGGCTTCCAGTATCCGTAGTTTCAGGTGCTGCACATCTCATCTATTCACAGCATAGACAATTGCCTTCAGATGACCCCAAAGATAAAAGTCTAAGGGGGTCAGATCGGGAGACCTTGGGGGCCATTCAACTGGCCCACGACGACCAATCCACTTTCCAGGAAACTGTTCATCTAGGAATGCTCGGACTTGACACCCATAATGTGGTGGTGCACCATCTTGCTGGAACTATGATGTCGGTGATAGGGAATTGCTGGCCATCAAGTCGGCTTTGGAGGAATGGCGGTACCTCCTGGAAGGAGCAGCTCACCCGGTATTGGTTTTTACTGACCATAAAAACCATAAAAAAACCATATGATGTGAAGATACGAATATCACCAACCATTCCCATTTTATTAAGGTGTATCCATATAAATGGCCAACCCTGTATATCGGCCTAGTAATAGAAGTGGAAATTTTGGGACTTTGAATGAGGTGGGCATGGGGGAACAGAGAGTCAATATAGTTGAAACAATTATAACTTTATTCATGACGTTTAAAACAAATACATATAGTATATGCCCCAAGTGCTGGGCTGACATGTGTCAATATTTAGTATATGTACAGTGTCACAGAGTCACGCATATATATCAGCCTAAACTGATGTATTTTTGTTTATTTAGATATATTTTTTTTGGTATGTATTTTAGCAAAAAGCAAAAAATATTGTTTTTTTTCAATATTGTCGCTATTTTTTGGTTTATAGCATTGATCAGAAATGACGCAGAGGTTATCAAATACCACCAAAAAAAAGCTCTATTTGTGGGAAAAAAAGACGTTAGTTTTATTTGGATACAATGTCGCAAGACTGCGCAATTGTCAGTTAAAGCGACGTAGTGCCGAATCGCAAAAAGTGCTCTGGTCAGTGGCGGCTGGTGAAATTTTAGGATGGGGGGGCGCCAGACCCCGTCCTTCCTTTTTGGCCCATCCCACTTATCATAAGCCCCACCCCTTATAGTTTCCACCCCTTGTGTCAGGAGTATACAGCCTGGCATCACCAGATAGGGTATACAGCAATACCAGATAGGAGTATACAGAGTCACCATATAGCAGTATACAGTCACCATATAGTAGTATACAGAGCCCCAGATAGCAGTATATAGAATAACCATATATCAGTATACAGGGTCCCAGGTAGCAGTATACAGGGCCCCAAATAGCAGTATACAGGGGTCCAAGATAGCAGTATACAGGGGTCCCAGATAGGGTATACAGAGCCCCAGGTAGCAGTATATAATGTGCCAGGTAGCAGTATATAGGGGTCCCAAATAGCAGTATACAGGGGTCCCAGATGGGGTATACAGAGCCCCAGGTACCAGTATACAGGGTGCCAGGTAGCAGTATACAGGGCTCTCAGATAGCAGTATACAGGGGTCCCAGATAGCAGTATACAGGGGTCCCAGATAGGGTATACAGAGCCCCAGGTACCAGTATACAGGGTTCCAGGTAGCAGTATACAGGGCTCCCAGATAGCAGTATACAGGGGTCCCAGATAGCAGTATACAGAGCCCCAGATAGCAGTATATAGGATGCCAGGTAGCAGTTTACAGAGTACCAGGTAGCAGTATACAGGGTGCCAGGTAGAGTATACAGGGATCCCAGATAGCAGTATACAGGGGTCCCAGATAGCAGTATACAGAGCCTCAGGTAGCAGTATATAGGGTGCCAGGTAGCAGTATACAGGGTGCCAGGTAGGGTATACAGGGTGCCAGGTAGCAGTATACAGGGTGCCAGATAGGGTATACAGGGTGCCAGGTAGCAGTATACAGGGTGCCAACTAGGGTATACAGGGTGCCAGGTAGAGTATACAGGGTGCCAGGTAGGGTATACAGGGTGCCAGGTAGCAGTATACAGCATGCCAGGTAGGGTATACAGGGTGCCAGGTATCAGTATACAGGGTGTCAGGTAGTGTATACAGGGTGCCAGGTAGCAGTATATTGGGTGCCAGGTAGGGTATACAGGGTGCCAGGTAGCAGTATACAGGGTGCCAGGTAGCAGTATACAGGGTGCCTGATAGGGTATACAGGGTGCCAGGTAGCAGTATACAGGGTGCCAGGTAGAGTATACAGGGTGCCAGGTAACAGTATACAGGGTGCCAGGTAGGGTATACAAGGTGCCAGGTAGCAGTATACAGGGTGCCAGGTAGCAGTATACAGGGTGCCAGGTAGGGTATACAGGGTGCCAGGTAGGGTATACAGGGTGCCAGATAGCAGTACACAGGGCCCCAGGTAGGGTATACAGTCACCAGCCTCAGCAGCCAGCCCCCCCCGAGGTCGGGACAAGTCCCGCACTTACCCTATCTAATAGGCAGGCTTAGGCTGGCAGTGTTGCAAAGATCGGCATACGGAAAAGTGGGCTGAGAGATGCAGAGGCAGCGCTAGCAGAGAGCATGCTGGCAGTCTGCACGGAAGTCCCGGGGAGTGCTGTGCCGTAATCACACAGGCAGCACGTCACGTCCACCATAGTCCGGCCCCCGCCAACAGCAGCCAATGACAGAGAGTCATTGACTCTGATGGCTCAGGAGGCAGCCAATCAGCCTATGTGTGTGCGCCTGTTTAGCGCACACAGATAGACTTTAATGGCTGACCAATCGGCTCACTACTTGCTGTCAGCTGACAGCAAGGAGCTGAGGAAAAAAAAAGAAAAGTCAATGTACCGGTGCCTCCTGCAGGGGGGGCCGGGTTGACTTTTTTTTTCTTCTCAGTGGCGGGGAGGCGGCGCCCAAGCGCCCCATATGCTCCAGCCGCCGCTGGCTCTGGTCATAAAGGGGGAAATCCTTCCGGGGCTGAAGTGGTTAATAGAGCACCCCAAGACTCCTCTAGATGTGCACTAAGCTATAGGAGCTAAATGTCTTTCACGTGACTTATACCTTGTTCTGCAACCTCTTTCTTGTAAGTTTTCTGTGTTGTGAAGGAACTGCATCAAGTTTTGTAGTATGCTGACATCTAGTGGCAGTTTTTGGCCATTACAGTTTGTTTACTATATAATTTTGGTATCTTCATCTGCCCTTCCCTCCTGTTTAGTTCTAGTTAATTTAGTCCCAGCTAGACCCTCCCTACTTCTTCCATGTCCCTTTAGTCAGTGTAATTATTCACAGAGATTGGGTTTAGTAAAGCCATTGTCTTCTTAAAATTCAAAAGACTGGAAAAACATCCTTTGTACTGCAATTAGCTGAAGTAAAATTGTGTTGGATTCAACCTCTTTGTCTTATTGAAGAGTTACAGTCAGGTCCATAAATATTGGGACGTCGACACAATATTGAGAATTGACAGCAACTGATTCCAAATGCAAATAGCACACTTGAAATGAACTCTGGACCTTTTATCTGCTCCTTGTAAATCGGATAATGAGGGAATAACACACACCTGGCCATGGAACAGCTGAGCAGCCAATTGTCCCATTACTTTTGGTCCCTTAAAAAGTGGGAGGCACATACACAAACTGTTGTAATTCCTACACCGTTCACCTGATTTGGATGTAAATACCCTCAAATTAAAGCTGAAAGTCTGCAGTTAAAGCACATCTTGTTCGTTTCATTTGAAATCCATTGTGCTGGTGTATAGAGCCAAAAAAAATAGCATTGTGTCGATGTCCCAATATTTATGGACCTGACTGTATAAACTACCTGGGCCTTGAGTTTAGATACTTCCCTGAGGACAGCAGATCTTTTTTTCAGGGCTATTGAGGTCTCTGACATTCAGGGACATTATCTTCACTGTACAGTGGGCTTTCATCTTGTCGCAAAGGGGGGGGGGGGGGTTTTATAACCCTGTAGCTGTGTTACGATAAAAAAAACCGAGATATGTGGTCGTGTTACCTAAAGTTTACTTTGCTTGTTCTACACGAAATTGACGTCTGAAAGTCGAAATTAAACTCCCATAAATGTAGGTTTAGTCCACTTGCCACATCCTTAATGTTGTCAAACACATACACGGAGGGTGAAAAATTCCCTGGTTTTCATTACCCTGTTAACCGACGAGTCGACAAGGTACCGGTCCACACACAATAAGGGAGTAATAGGCTAAATGTTCCTCGTCTATTTTCCAGGTCTCAAGTAAAGTTCACACGATA
>BLSH010558050.1:190336-200922 GCA_018402905.1 Glandirana rugosa | reverse complement strand
CCCCCCCCCCCCCCCCCCCCCCCCCCCCCCCCCCCCCCCCCCCCCCCCCCCCCCCCCCCCCCCCCCCCCCCCCCCCCCCCCCCCCCCCCCCCCCAATGGGTAGGAGGGTTAGAAGGGTTGGGAAGGGTGTATAGGGTGTAAGGATCACATGGGCGACAGAGTTAACAACACTCCCGACCACAATGTGGGATCCCTATAGGGTACCGGCCAGGTGGTAACCTGGCTGAGGTGGGGGGGTTGTGGAGTAGATTGGTGGGCAGAGTCGAGAGATAATTGGCCAGCGGGGAGAGCACCATGAGAATCGGTGGTCTTAGTGAGAGTCTAATCATTTTATAAGTTTGTTATGTTCTAGAGAGGGAGAGGGTTGCTATGATGCTAAGGCGTAGGGGGTCCAAATACAGAGAAAAGGTGTGCGTGTGGGACGCACCTGCCGAGTATGGTGACACGGGTCCTATCCACTCAGGGCAACTGCGTTAGCTGTACACAGGTTTGTGTGGGGAGGTAAGTGAAGGGACCTTGAATTTCAACACTGCAAATTTCAAACAGTAAACAGTTCAAGGCTTAATATTATAGCTCCTTAGATCTAGATAACTTGCAAACTGACACCATAATGGGTAGTCACATATATGTTTCTCTGTAAGCGTTGCGGTGCTGAACTGCCGACCCGGATCGCCATCGACAATAATGATGACAGAGGGACCGACAGAACAGCAGAACAACACACCAACAAAACAACAAAATGACAACATCAACAACAAAAACAAAACCATGGGAGCCCAAGCTATTGATAGTGAACCTGGGGGCAGCCTATAGGGAGGCCCCGAGGTTGTCTGAGCTGAGCACTTGGGATGTCCCCTCCTCACTTCTGAGTCTTTGCTCCAACAGGAGTCGACCGACGGGGGACTCGAGGCGGGCGGCAGGAGGAGGGGGGAGAAAGGAGAGGGCCTGGGCTCCCCTCCATGGTCGGGCAGTAGAGCTCAGGATAAAGTGGCAGGTTAAGGTGTTTAGGAGGGAGTTATAATCCCACAAGTGTGAAAAGGGACTGCCAATCACTGGGTATGGGGGATTCATTCTCCCCTGCCCCTGCCCGCCTGGTGTCCGCGCCGGTCAACTAAGCCTGCCTGAACGAGCTGTTCTTTACCCCATCAGAAAATCTAGTCTAAAGGGGAGATAAGAGCTGTTAACCTTAGGCTATCTCTTGAGAGCAGCAGTGGGGGGTACCTGAGTTGGGGATTTGTGGAGGACGGTCCCTGCAATTTGGAAGCATGGTTGGAGAGAGAGGACCATTGGCAATTAATAGGATCCGAGTTTTCTCAGTCTTAGCCGCCATTGCTAGGGGGTGATCAGGTGGGTAACAGTTCAATAGTACAAAGGAGTAGAAGCGGTTGAAGGGGTACGCTGTTGGACGGGAGAGGCCACTTGTCCGTGTTCTCCCTTAGGGATAGGGCAATGGTAATTTCAGGAGGAAACGATGCGTGATAGATAGGGCGTCAGTTTGTTCCATAGCCCTCGGAGTGTGTGGCTTTGGGGTAAAGTCGGGGGGTTAGGGTCGTATCACCGTTCGGCGGCAGGTTGCTGAAGAGGGGGTATCGTCTCTTGGTTGTGAGGGACAAACTTTGTTTTGGCTCCCATGGAATCGGAAAGGGTAGCAAAAATCTTAGGGGACACAGCATTAAATTGAGGCGCTAGTCTAACATTAACTGCAGTAGTCATTCAAAAATATGTTACCCATCCACTTAGTCATGTTAGTGTAGGTAAGCGTTCGGGTTCCAAGCCTCTTACTCTGCATCAGGTTCAGGGTCAGGGTCTCCCTGGGTTTCCTCTGGAGCTGGTTCAGCTTGGTCCTGCCTTCGACGACGGTATGGGGTGGCACTTGGTCTTCTCCGTGGTGTGTGCAGGTCAGCATCCTGAGGAAGAAGCTCCGCCCATAGTTTCGGGATTGTGAACTCCCGATACCATTCAGGACCGGGATAGGTCTCATGCTTACGTGTTCGAAGAAGTGGGGGAAATCAGCCGGGGTCTGCAGTACAAATGTGCGTCCATGGACAGTAAGGGAAGGGCCGAAGGGGAAACGCCATTTGTATACAATGCGCCTTTCCTTGAGTGCTGTCAGGATGGGGCGCAGGGCCCTTCTGTGATTCAACGTTATTTGGGATAAGTCCTGGAATATTTTGATCTCCGCTCCATTCAATGTGATTTACTGTTATTCGCAGGCCTAGATAGCTACCTCTTCTTTCAATTTGTAGTCCATGAAGCAACACATGATATCCCTCGGTGGGTCCCCCTCTCTACCCCTGGGTCGCAGGGCTCTGTGTGCCCACTCGAATTCCACCGGGAAGTCTTGGGGCCTCTCCAGGATGTTGTTAACCAGAGATGGTAGGGCGAGAGGGATCTGATCGTGTTCAATGCTTTCAGGGGCTCTGTGGATGCGGAGGTTCCTCCTGCGGCCCCTGTTGTCGAGGTCCTCTAGTTTCCTCTGCATGTCTATGAGGTGCAATTGGTATTGGGCGCCATGCTGTTGGAGTTCCTGAATGTCGGCATCATGGCAGCCAGCCGCTCTTTCCACCTCCTCTAGTCTATCATTTACTCCTCTTAGCTCCTCCTTGAGGTCAGATACCACATCCGACAGTGCTCCCTTGATATCAGATGCGAGGGATTGGAGATCTGCAACCTTGGGCATCTGGTTAATGAGGGTGAGCAGTGTGTCTTGGTCGACAGATTGTTTGTTCTTCTGGGTTCCCTCTGACTGTCTGTGCACCATGGCAGTCGGAGATGGGTGGGACGTAGATGTCTCAGAGGTGGACGGAGGTTGGGTGCGGAATAACTCAGGAAGGTTTCGGCCTAGTTGAGAATAAGGGGTGTTGGAGAAGGGCAGCTGGCGACCAATTTTGCCCATAACTATGTTGGTGGTCTTCTATAGTTGGTGCTGTTCTCCCCGCTGTGCCAAAGTTCTTATTTTAAGCTAAAATTTTCCCCATGTACTAGCTCAGGTATAGACTGTCCCAAGTCCAGGCCGCTGCTGCACAAAATGACGGCCACTCTAGGCCCACTGTGATCACGGCCCAGTCCTTGATTTAGTAATAGTCCCAGTGCCTGGGTCGACTGGCCTTGGGGTCCGGGAGGTTTGCGGGGTCCCCAGTGATGTGTATCAGGGCCTAGAGTATGCGGATGGGGGCCGGATGGCCTCGCTGGATGTTGCGACCTAGTCGTGGGTAAAGCCACGGCCTAAATTTGCGGGCGCCGCTGAGGTCTGTGCGGAGCGGCGGAGATTTTTGGCCTTGTCAGGGGGGATGTGGGGAGATACCCTGGGTGTCTGATGGTGCTCATTGAGCCTTGTGGAGGATGGATGCCACTGGATTTTTGCCGTGAGCTCCGGAGCTCTCCAGGGACACGTCCGCTGTCGTCCGATTCCAGGCCATGCCCCAAAATTTTTTTCCAGCTGAGCATTTTTATTTATACTTAAACCAAAATGTCACGACACATTATGCATATCAGGTTCTATTCCACTAACTGGGATTGAAAATTCCACCCAAACAGTGATCCTGCATGGAGAAAAAATAGGGGAGGGAGAACATCCAACACCAGGGGTTTCCTCCTTGAAGTCCTCCTGAGGAAGTGGTTTTAGCCATGAAACACCTAGAGGCAGAAACAAGGTAGATGAGGACCTCCCCCACACACAATATACAGTGCCTTGAAAAAGTATTCATACCCCTTGAAATTTTCCACATTTGTCATGTTACAACTAAAAACGTAAATGTATTTTTTGGGATTTTAGATAATAGACCCACACAGAGTGGCACATAATTGTGAAGTGGAAGGAAAATGATAAATTATTTTCAACATTTTTTTTATTGAATATCTGAAAAGTGTGGCGTGCATTTGTATTCAGCCCCCTGAGTCAAAACTTTGTAGAATCACCTTTCGCTACAATTACAGCTCCAAGTCTCTGTGGGTATGTTTCTGCAAGCTTTGCACATCTAGAGAGTGACATTCTTTGCAAAATAGCTTAAAAAAATAGTTGCAAAATTGTTGCAAAATAGCCCTAGCTCTGTTAGATTGGATGTAGAGTGTCTGTGTACAGAAACAGGGATGGGCAGCTAGGGGTCGCAGGAGTCGCCATGGCGACCGGGCCCCATGCTGAAGGGGGCCCATAAGGGCCCCCTGTATGCCTAGATTAGGAGGGGGATGAGAGATGGAGCGCTCCGTTCCTCAGCCAATCTGCGCTGCGGGGAGCCTCGTCATACTGTTTACAGTCACTGTAAAAGTGAAAGCAGTGTGTGCTGTGCTCTTTGTCTCCCCCTACAGTGCAGTACCCGGCATGAAGAGAGAAGGTACTGCCGTTTTTTTAAGAGACTTTCTGCAATTCTGCATCTATGTGTGTGTGGGTACATGTGTGTGGCTGCATGTGTGTGGGTACATGTGGGTGCATGTGTGTGGGTACATGTGTGTGGGTGCATGTGTGTGGGTACATGTACATGTGTGTGGGTGCATGTGTGTGGGTACATGTGTGTGGGTACATGTGTGTGGGTGCATGTGTGTGGGTACATGTGTGTGGGTGCATGTATGTGGGTAAATGTGTGTGGCTGCATGTGTGTGGGTACATGTGTGTGGGTGCATGTGTATGGCTGCATGTATGTGTGTGGCTGCATGTGTGTGTGTGTGGCTGCGTGTGTGGGTACACGTATGTGGGTACATGTGTGTGGGTGCATGTATATGGGTTCATGTATGTGGGTGCATGTGTGTATGTGGGTACATGTGTGTGGGTGCATGTATGTGTGGGTGCATGTATATGGGTTCATGTATGTGGGTGCATGTGTGTGTGTGGGTTCATGTATGTGTGTGGCTGCATGTGTGTGTGTGTGTGTGTGGGGGTGCATGTATGTGTGTGGATGCATGTATGTGTGTGGCTGCATGTGTGTGTGTACATGTGTGTGGGTGTATGTATGTCTTTGGGTACATGTATGTGTGTGGGTACATGTATGTGTGGGTGCATGTATATGGGTTAATGTATGTGGGTGTATGTACATGTGTGGGTGCAGTGCATATACACATATATATATATATATATGTGAGTGTGTGTGTATTTATATATGTGTGTGCATTAATGTGTGTGTGTGTGTGTGTTTATATGTGTACATATATACAGTGTGTGTGTATGTGTTTATATATGTGTGTGCGTACATGTGTGTATGCACATTCTATGTATGTGCTTTTAATCCTGACCCCCTATGTGTACAATCACTAATTTTTTTCCCCGCTTGTTCATAGTACCAGCAAAAAAAAATGCTGTTCCTCTGAAAACGATCCATGCTCAGGCATTTGACAGCTGGTAAAGAGGCAATCTGTTGCCTCCTGACAGCCTGTTTTAACCCTCTAAATGCATCACCACTATGCTGCAACTGTGTGCACAGTTGTGGAGTGGTTGCAGGGCATCCTCATTCACCTAGGAGTAACCTTCAAGGGTGCCCTGACTGTAAAGAGATTGAGAAACACTGGCAAAGAGGAACCAATCTCTCCATTTTCCCCCTGCCGCCGCTGAATGTGAGCGAGTGGAGAAGTGTGGGGGAAATGGAGAGATCGATTCCTTTTATATGCAGCCACACACTTGCGACCGGGCCCTGGCGTTCCGCCACCGGGCTCCAAGGAAAGGGCCCTGTCAGGGGGGGCCCTTCATGGTTTCTTGCATCGGGGCCCTGAGGATTCTAGTTACGCCACTGTACAGAAATGTTCAAGTCTTGCCACAGGTCCTCAATTGGATTTAGGTCTGGAATTTGACTGGGCCATTCTAACACATGAATATGCTTTAATCTAAACCATTCCATTGTAGCTCTGGATGTATGTTTAGAGTCGTTGTCCTGCTGGAAGATGAACCTCTGCCCCAGTCTCAAGTCTTTTGCAGACTCTAACAGGTTTTCTTCTAAGATTGCCCTGTATTTGCCCCCATCCATCTTCCCATCAATTCTGATCGGCTTCCCTGTCCCTGCTGAAGAAAAGCATCCCCATAACATGATGCTGCCACCACCATATTTCACAGTGGGAACTGTGTGTTCAGAATGATGTGCAGTGTTAGTTTTCAGCCACACATAGCATTTTGCTTTTAGGTCAAAATTTAAAATTTTGGTCTCATCTGATCAGAGCACCTTCTTCCACATGCCGTCTCGCAAACTGAAAATGGGACTCCTGAAGGCATTGGTTCCACTAGATTTTAGTTAGGGGTAGCAGACTAAAGGGGGCTGAATACAAATGTATGCCACACTTTCCAAATTTTTATTTGTAAAAAAATTTGAAAACCATTTATCGTTTTCCTTCCACTTCCAATTATGTGCCATTTTGTATTGGTCTATCACATAAAATCCCAATAAAATACATTTACATTTTTGGTTGTAACATGCCAAAATGTGGAAAATATCAAGGGGAATGAATAGTATTTCAAGGCACTGTATATGGCATTTTTGAACCATTGAAGAGCCCTCTAAATGAAATAGAAATGTTATAATTGTTCTTATTATAATTTACTGATGCATTTTAACTTGCGCTGTGAATAAAATGTTGTATTAATATTTCAGTCTGTGTCCTTATACACTAGAAAAAGTCCACAGTGTACCCCCCCCCCTTTTTTATCAAGGGAGGGATTTTTTCTATTTTGATGAAAATTAGATGTGGTGTATTAGAACAGTGGTCTCCAAACTGTGGCCCTTTTCTTGCCTTTATCCGACCATTGAGGTATTATTCCTTCTCCTCACGCCAACGATGGGGCACTGTTCCTCCCATTGACACCAATAATGGGGCACTATGCCTTCCACTGACACCAACAACGGGGCACTACTCCTCCCACTGACACCAACAATGGGGCACTATTTCTCCCACTGACACCAATGATAGAGCACTGCTCCTCCCATTGACACCTACAATGGGGCACTATTCCTCCCACTGACACCAACTATTTCTCCTCCTAATACCAAATATGGCGCATTGCTTACTCCCAATGGACACAGTCCGGCCACCTTAAAGTCTGAAGCACAGTAAACTGGCCCTTTGCTTAGAACGTTTGGAGACCCCTGCATTAAAACATTACTCCTTTCGTAAAAGTAGAAAAGAAAACTTACCGGAGCTCTGCTGCTATGTTGAAAATTAGTGAGCGGAGTTGGGGCACTAGCTGTGTCGGTTATTGAAAGTCCATAGTAGAAAAAATAGTTGGCAACCCAAAAGCTTCTTTGTGCAAAATGAATTTAACACAACAGCAATGAACAATCCAGCATAATGCTAACGCGTTTCGGCCGAAGCCTTCCTCATAGCATACTTTATTAGCATAGCACAGCATTATTCCTTTCTTACCTAAGTACAATTCTTGTCACTGCAGTTGAAAACAAATGTCAATTTGACTTCACCAACAAATAAGAAATAAACAAATGTTATCAAAAAAAACATGTTGAATGAAATTCTTCAAACATATGGCCAGCATTAGGGGTGTCAAAGGTTGTGTGGCTACAGGGCATGATTAAAGGATATACAACTCCCTTTATTCATTACAACTCATTGGGTCAATTGCCCCAATGAGGAAGACGGCAATAAAAAAACTGCCAGAAATTCTAAACCTTCTTTGCTGTACTAAAAATAAGTTCTGTATTGCTCTCTGTATTCCTGCTAGCATGATTTACCTTGCTTCTTGTACTACTGACCATGCAGGAAGCCAGGAAAAAGTCCCACCAGTAGTGGTTACAAAGAGAAATATAAGCTTGAAAGAGATTTTAACCCATACTCACTCTATTTAAAGCAACACATTCCATTTTAGCTATAGCTGGCCTGTAATCCTCCAAGAAAAATGACACAGGCAATTCATCTACTGAATTTGGAGCATGGTAAATTATATCACAAATGGAAAAAATATCTTAAATCAATCAGAATTCATTGACAGGTACATTTGACCTACTGTCAACCTCCTACTGATCTGCATTTGACTTTCAAGCAGGTTTTCCACCTTTACAGACTTGTGTGGGAATGCAAAACCCTCTACCAGTTTCTAAGATAAACAGGGCTTCTTCAGTACACACTGGGATATAGCCACTATATGGGGATTTGTCTTCTGTTTTGCCAAGTGAGCAGCCTCCTAGAGGCAGCAGCAAATATACCCTTTTGTGGAAGAGTGACTTTCCCCCTCCCCCAATGAATGTTGGGTGAAATGGGTACGATTAAGGGGTGTGTTCACATTCCACATAACCTGAACCCTTCATACTCCAGTCTATGCTAAATATTGTGGTCCCTCTTGCAATTGGCACAAGCGACCACAACATACAGTGCCTTGAAAAAGTATTCATTCCCCTTGACATTTGCCACATTTTGTAATGTTACAACCAAAAACATAAATGTATTTTATTGGAATTTTATGTGATAGACCAACAGAAAGTGGCACATAATTGTGAAGTGGAAGGAAAATGATAAATGGTTTTTAATATTTTTTACAAATAAATATCTGAAAAGTGTGGCGTGCATTTGTATTCGGTTCCCTTTAGTCTGATTCCCCTAACTAAAATCTAGTGGAACCAATTGCCTTCAGAAGTCACCTAATTAGTAAATAGAGTCCACCTGTGTGCAATTTAATCTCAGTATAAATACAGCTGTTCTGTGAAGCTCTCAGAGGTTTGTTGGAGAACCTTAGTGATCAAACAGCATTATGAAGGCCAAGGAACACACCAGACAGGTCAGGGATAAAGTTGTGGAAAGGTTTAAAGCAGGGTTAGGTTATAAAAAAAATATCTCAAGCGTTGAACATCTCACACCGTTCAATCCATCATCCAAAAATGGAAAGAGTATGGCACGACTGCAAACCTACCAAGACATGACTGTCCACCTAAACTGGCAGGCAAGGAGAGCATTAACCACTTCAGATCCGCGATATAGCCGTTTGACAGCTACAGCGTGGATCTGAATTGCCGGGATGCCGTCAATTGACGTCCGCCCCTTTTGCGCGCACCAGGCGCGCCCTCGAGCTTGTGCCCGCCGCACGCTGCATGAGCATGCCCGCAGGTCGAAGTCTGCCGGAGACCCGCAACCCCTTAAAAGAGAGCCAGAACGGGGAACCGCCGATGTAAACACGGCGTTTCTCCGCTCTGTGAGGGGGGGTCATGACAGAGCTACTGATCCCTGTGATCAGGATCAGTTAGATCTGTTATGTCCCTGTCAGCCCTGCCCCCACACAGTTAGAACACATACAGGGAACACATTTAACCCCTTGATCTCCCCCTTAGTGTTAACCCCTTCCCTGACAATGACATTTATACAGTAATCAGTGGCTATTTTTAGATCTGATCTCTGTATAAATGTCATTGGTCCCAAAAAAGTGTCAAAAATATCTGACATGCCCGCCACAATATCGCAGTCTGGATAAAAATCGCAGATCGCTGCCATTACCAGTAAAAAAAAATCATAATAAAAATGTCATAAACCAATTCCCATAGTTTGTAAACAATATAACTTTTGTGCAACCCAATCAATATACGCTTATTGCGATATTTTTTACAAAAAATATGTAGAAGAATATATATCGGCCAAAACTGATGAATACATTTTTGTTTTTTTATTTTTTATCTTTGGAAATTTATTATAGCAAAAAGTAAAAAAAATTGTTCTTTTTTCAAAATTGTCACTCTTTTTTTTGTTTATAGTGCAAAAAATAAAAACCGAGAGGTGATCAAATACCACCAAAAGAAAGCTCTATGTGTGGGAAAAAAGGACCTCAATTTTGTTTGGGTACAACGTCGCACGACCGCTCGATTGTCATTCAAAGAGTGACAGCGCTGAAAACTGAAAATTGGTCCGAGCAGGAGGGGGGTTTAAGTGCTCAGGAAGCAAGTGGTTAATCAGAGAAGCAGCCAAGAGTCCGATGGTAACTCCGGAGGCGCTGCAGAGATCCACAGCTCAGGTGGGAGAATCTGTCCACAGGACAACTATTAGCTGTGCACTCCACAAATCTGGCCTTTATGGAAGAGTGGCAAGAAAAAAGCCATTGTTGAAAGAAAGCCATAAGAAATGCCATTTGCAGTTTGTGAGAAGAAATGTGGGGGACACAGCAAACATGTGGAAGAAGATGATTTGGTCAGATGAGACCAAAATTGAACTTTTTGGACTAAAAGCAAAACATTATGGTGTCCGTTTATGAAACTGTGATGGGATCACCGCTGATCACAGTTCATTTTCGGTTTATGAAGCAGAGATAATCGGGAGAGAACACGTTCTCCGCTGATTATCTCTACACATGGAGAAGCTGTAACTGGCTGGCACAGAAAAGGGCAGTTTATGAAGCTGCGATCTCCACATTTCACTGGTGATCTGAGTCAGAATTCACCCTCCCCGATTCATCAGCTCAGAGGTGGTGAATTGGGGGGGGGGGGGTGAAGAGAGAATCCCAGGGAAGAAGGAAGATTATAGACTTCCTCCTGCCTCGTTCAGACCCCCCAACACAGTAGCCATGTCCCCCTGCCCTGTATATGTGTATATATGTATGTACATATATATGATGTGTGTGTATGTATATATATATATATATCAGGTTTTTCAAGTTAAAACCAGAGTAGACTGGTTTAGTAGAA
>BLSH010558050.1:155939-183095 GCA_018402905.1 Glandirana rugosa | reverse complement strand
CGATCTCACAGCCGCCGTCATATGACGGCGATTCGCGCAGGAGCGCCACACTGTCGCCGTCAAATGCAGATCAGTGGTCGGCAAGCGGTTAAGTAGGGGGAAAGCAGTTTGAGGGTGGAGTGGCAGTGGAATGGTACCATGTTACACCCTACATATGGGTGTAATATGAAACAATGGCAGAAAGGTGGAATTGCAAAAGTATAGTGAACCTTCCACCATCACACTGTCACCTCGTGAGAATAAACGGGAGTCCCCTTTGGGGATGCACTCACCAGAAATAGGTGAGAAAACAGCATTGGGTTTTAATTCTTAGAAGTGGGTCTCCAGCGATATCACAGGACCACCAGTTAACTAGACCTCGATCCGCTCCACAGGAAAACAATCCTCATATTTTCAGAACAACAAAGAGGAAAGAAAGGAGCAAATGCACCTTCATAGCGTAAAACAGTACTTTATTGGAAGCCAAATCCCCTTTAAAATAACACTCACATGATATAAAATAAATCAGCGCATATCAAGATTACCACTTGTGGGTTTGGCATCCGTGAACAGTCCGGTCCCAGCCCGACCTGTCATGGAACACCTCGTCCGTCCGTAGGCAATCGGGTGTTATGCTTTTAATGCAGCAGACTTGGGTATTCGACTCCAGGCAGCGTTCCCTTGTAGTTTCCATAAATCACTTCTGGGTCTGCTGATTTTTAAGATCGGGCAAGATCGGTCCAACATATGATTTAAATGACTAATTATATGAGCTTTTGTAAATTAGTGGGCCATCTTATGGCATAACAACTAACTGCAGGAGTTTGTTTTAAACAATCCTTTGTTTAAAGGAGAGGCGGGTTGTTGCCTGGAGACGGGTAAATGATGTAACCATGGGGGCGTACATCGCCTATTGCTTCCGCTATATATCTGATGCGTCGCGCCACTCGGCCACGCCCTCTGTCGAAGTCGGATGTGACGAAACGCGCCAGTGCGGGGCCGAGCGACGCACTGGTGGATGCGATTGCCTACGGACGGACGAGGTGTTCCATGACAGGTCGGGCTGGGACCGGACTGTTCACGGATGCCGAACCCACAAGTGGTAATCTTGATATGCGCTGATTTATTTTATATCATGTGAGTGTTATTTTAAAGGGGATTTGGGTTCCAATAAAGTACTGTTTTACGCTATAAAGGTGCATTTGCTCCTTTCTTTCCTCTTTGTTGTTCTGAAAATATGAGGATTGTTTTCCTGTGGAGCGGATCGAGGTCTAGTTAACTGGTGGTCCTGTGATATCGCTGGAGACCCACTTCTAAGAATTAAAACCCAATGCTGTTTTCTCACCTATTTCTGGTGAGTGCATCCCCAAAGGGGACTCCCGTTTATTCTCACGAGGTGACAGTGTGATGGTGGAAGGTTCACTATACTTTTGCATGAACTGAACATCTATGACACCGCCCGATCGCATCTGGTCGGTGGCAACTTATCATTAGCGCTGCTGCAGAGACTTTTCTGTGTGTTGTTTGGTTTATGTATTCGAGTTTGAGTATTTCCAGCAGCTGCTTTTAACTTCAATTTTATGTCACGTTTCAGAAGGGGATTATTGCTTCCTAAGCGCTGAGCAGAGAATTGGGGGCGGACTTTACTTTATTTTCTCTGGTGTTTTTGTAGAAAGGTGGAATTACCTTTTAATTCACAAAGCTTATGTAGACATGCGTTCCCTTGGGAGTAGCATTAGTTGTGGTTCACCTGATAGCTGCCCTCAATCACACCATATGTCACACATCCGTAGACACTGACCAGGCCGACTCTTGTTTTTGTTGTTTTATTTAGGGGAAATAACTTGGATGGGGAAAAGGGGTGACTGTGGGATGCCACAGAAATTATTGTAAACGATTTCCATATACAGTCCTGTATATGTACATTTGCCCTGCAGACTGTCCTTCTGCAGACTGTTACTCCTCACAACTCTCTCCCAGCACTATACTTGCAGACTATTACTCCTTCACTTCTCTAAAGCACATCACTTGGTTCCCAGCTTGAAAGGAAATTTTTACTCTGGCAGCAGGACCTAAGAACCACCCATTACAGGCCAGGGATCATGGGCCCCTGAATATGTAGCAAAGTACTTGGGTGCTAGCTGGGCCTTTGCTGGACTACAACTTCCAGCCAATCCCTCTTCCAGGCCACCACACTGACCTGCTTTCCTCTCAGTGACACTCCTTCCCCTGACTGGGTCCCAAGGCAGACTGTCCATTATTCCTCTCCCAGCCTGCTCCAGCACTTTCTCTTCCAGCTCCCAGGGTCTGTCACTCATCGACACCAGTGGACTCTTTAACCACTTCCCATCCGGTGCATTGACAAACGACGTCCGGGTGGGTGTTTCATTATCCTGACTGGACGTCTATTGACGTCCTCAGGATAATACGTGATCGTGTGCGATCGGTGGTGCCGTGGGTCAGTCTGACCCACCGCATTACCGACCGAGGTAAAAGGCTTCCGTGGAAGCCTTTTACCATGTGATCAGCCGTGACCAATCATGGCTGATCACAGTGTAAATAGGAAGAATCGTTTATCTGATTTTCCTCTGCTCAGGTCTGCAGACCTGAGCACTGGAGAGCCGATCGGCTGCTCTCCTGATGGGGGGGGTGCTCTGAACATTTATCAGCGCAGCCACCCTCAGGATCACCCCACTGGACCACCAGGGAGCCTGCCCAGGACCACCAAGTAGCCCCCCCCCGGACACCGTGAGGAGGCTGCCCAGGACCACCAGGGAGTGAACATGGAGGCCGCCCAGGACCACCAGGGAGTCCCCACTAGACCACCTGGTAAGGACACTACAGTGCACTGTAGGGATGGCACTGTGCCCATATATGATGCCTGCCAGTGCCATCCCTAACAGTGCTATATGCACTAGTTTCCACCAGTGCCACCTATCAGTGACCACCTATGCCCACCTGTGCCACCTATCAGTGCCCGCCTGTGCTACCTATCAGTGCCCAGCAGTGCCACCTATCTGCCCATCAGTGCCCAGTGCCACCTATCAGTGCCGCCTATGAGTGTCCATCAGTGACGCATATCAGTGCCAGGTATCAGTGCCCGTCAGTGTTGCTTATCAGTGCCGCCCATCAGTGCTGCATATGTGCCCCATCATCAGTGCAACCTTATCAGTGCCAATCTGTACTGCCTCCTCAGTGCCTGTCAGTCTAGCCTAATCAGTGCCCATCAGTGTAGCCACACCAGTGCCCGTCAGTGAAGGAGAAAATGTACTTTATACAAAGTTTTGTGACAGAAACAAAGAAAAATGTTTTTTTTTAAAGATTTTCTGTCTTTTTTTATTTATAGAGCAAAAAATAAAAAATGCAGGGACGATCAAATACCACCAAAAGAAAGCTCTATTTGTGGGAACAAAATTATAAAAAATATTTTGGGTACAGCGTTGCACGATCGCGCAATTCTCATTCAAAATGCAACAGCACTGAAAGCTGAAAATTGGTCTGGGCGGGAAGTGTTCTAAGTACCCGGTATTGAAGTGGTTAAAGTGTCTCAGTAGCACCTCTGCTGCTCTCCTGTTCCCTTGTGCAACTACAGGAATCACCTCCACTCCCGGCTGCACCCGAACCTCCAGGCCTCAAGGTCACCCCCCCAGACTGGGGGCTCCCTCCTGGGTAAAGGCCTCCACAGCACCTCTGCTACATCTTCACACTCCCACCTCCAGCAACTCCTCCCAGACTGACCCAGCCCTGAGCATATGAGAAGGCCTGCCCCCTGCCAATCCAGATTCGGGATTGGTCAGAGCTTCCCATGACACTCCAGATGATGACACCTCTTGTCCCACCTTCACTCTGGAAAGTTCCAGTGCTTCCCAGAAGAAGGTAGGCGGGTATAGTGACATCATATGTTGGACTGCTCCAGTCCTACCCGAGCCACTCTCCAAGCCCAGATCAAAACATTCAGGCCCGCTCTTACAGTCAGGCCTGACTAAATTTTGCCTCTCCTGCAAAAAAACTATCTCACAAAAACGCCCACACTATGGGGGCACTACACTTAAACATAAGAACTTATTTAAAAAAAAAAGACAGTTATTTTCAGAACCCATTGAGATTTAATAGTCACGTGTCTGAAAACAAAGATTCTTATACTTGCATAAAGTTTTGTAAATTGAGATGCAGTTTGGCTGTCCTCGCGCTACACGGATTAAATGCTCAGTTAGGTCTAGGGGACAAAAAAAAGTAGTTTTTCCTATTTGATCCCCTAGTTTGACAGCAGCTGGTGCTCCCCATGTTACAGTGATAGACTGTTCAGACATCTTCATGTGCAATGCACGGCAATGGACTCTGCATTGGACTGATGATGTCAGAGCACCAGTGACTGCTGTGGCATAGGTGAGAAGAGACTGGTCTTATGGTGGGAGAGGAGGATCGGGTAAGTAAACTTGCTTTTCTTCTTCCCCTAGACCTAAAAAAGCATTCAGCCCTTGCAAACAGGGGCAGCCCCACTGAAAGGGAGGATTTTTTACTTTCATACAGAATTAGGTCATTAGAAGTGGTTGATGCCTTTATAAGAATAGCACAGCTAATACCAAGAGGTGCAAATGGTGTGGAAAAAACGCCATTCTGGGATGCTTGCAAGGTGTTAGCTGTGTGTTGCTTTACTCCAGGTAAATTAAAAATCTCCTTAGCATCTCACTTCACTCGGAGACATAGCTAATGTTATAAAAGAGGTGGCGATAGCCACAGGTATGTATTAATTTCCTCTCAAGGCTTCAACCACAGGTTTACAAAGCTGTTGACACAGCAATTGCAGAGAGGACTTTGTGTGATTTGGCCTTAGGAAATAAACCACAACTCCTTAAAGCTTTCAAGTAGGTGTTAAAGTAAAGTAAACTGTTTCTGCAGTTTAATATCTTTTTTGGTATACTTTGATTCCTTTGCTTTTGAACTAATAACAAACATACATAAATTATTTCATGTTCTGTGTGTAACATTCTAATTTATCTTTATCATATATTCCCTAGTTACTGGAACCTGTGCCAAATCAGTGTTTCTTAATTTTGGTACGTTGTTTACTATTACGACCTTTGAGGACCTCTATTAAAACAAATATGCCCCTCCATCCCATTCGGTGCCAGTAGTATGCCTCTCAGTGGTGGCTGGTGTTTTTTTCTTTTTGGGGGGCAGCAAACAGCCCCCCGGGAGGGCAGTCGGGACATCAAAGCCCCGCACTTACCCAATCTAGGAAGCTAGCGGGCAGCGGTGTCCGGCGAGCGGCACCTTTCCTTCTCCTCCTGTGGTGTGGATCACGGCAGCTTCCTCCTCCTCTAAGGCATCCAATAGGATCACCTGACCTTTCAGCCAATTGGGAAACAGGTAACAGACCCGCACTTTCTGATTGGCGGAGAGGTGATTCAGTGTTAGAAAATTGCGCTTGGGTTCCGAGCGCAAAGCTCTGCAATCCGAGTCCATTCTATTTTAAAGCCTATTAGAGCCTATGGCTCTAATCAGGTGCTTCAAAAATCACCCCTGCCGCTGTAATTCATGCGTCCGGGGCCAGATGCATGAATAGGGGTTGGCCGCAGCAACCATGGATAGATTCATGCTATGAATGAATCTATCCATTTATCATATAGGGGGTAGCATGGATAGAGGGAGTGGCACCCGTGCGCCCTTAATGGACGGGTCGCCCCTGATGCCACTTTTAGGTTTAGGACACTCATTACAAAGAAATAGCCACAGCGTATCCTGCAATCTAATGCAAGTATATCTCAGTAGATTACTGAAGCACCAGTTTGCGATTCAAACAGGAAAAATCAAAAGTGCTCATTTTAAAGGCTTATATGCTTTTTATTGCCATAAAAAGTGTGTGGGGACCTGGCTACTGCCCTAGGGGACATGCATCAATGCCAAAAAAGTTTTAAAAAAGATTGTTTTTTCAGGAGCAGTGATTTTAATAATGATTAAAGTGAAAAAAAAAATTTAATATTTCTTTAAATATCGTGCCTGGGGGGTCCCCTTGGTCTGCCTGTAAAGTGGTGCTTCAGTGTGATGTTTAGAACAGTGCCACCGCAAAATTACATTTGTAATGGAAAAATTGTCATGTAAAATCGCTCACGGCTGTAATGTATTGCCGGCTCCTGGCAATATAGATCATAAATCACTGGGAAAATTTGCATGGGGGTCCCGCCAAAATACAAACTAGGCCCTTTTTTTAAAAAAAATTTGGCATAGGGTTTATTTATTTATTTATTTCAGGTACGTATATAGCATAGTGAATTTACGCAGCGCTTTTACATATACATTGTACATTCACATCAGTTCGTTCCCTCAAGGACCTTTCAATCTAAGTTCCCTAACTCACATTCATACGTACACCTACTATTGTCAATTTAGACAGGATCCAATTAACCTACCAGCATGTCTTTGGAGTGTGGGAAGAAACCATAGTACCTGGAGGAAACCCATGCAGGCATAGGGAGAACACGCAAACTCCAGGCAGGTAGTGTCGTGGTTGTGATATGAACCAGTGACCCTTTTACTGCTAGGCGAAAGTGCTAACCACTACACCACTGTGCCGTCCCACCCTTAACCACTTCTGTGTTATACTGTATATACTAGATTGTATATACTAGACTGACTGCACCGTATAGTCTGAACTATATCCTACGGGGACTGCACTCTATAAACCCTCGCAGTTGCTCTCGTTGGGCGCAGGAACAGACCCTACAGTTGTAAGTTATTTTAAAAATTGTAATGACATGTCCCAGTCAAACAGGTGCAGAAAAATTGGGCCTTGGGTGTTGGTGGTGGCAGAACACTGTAAACCCTCGTAGTTTCTCTCATTGGGTGCAGGAACAGGCCCTGCAGTTGTAATTTATTTTAAAAATTGTAATGACATGCCCCAGTCAAACAGGTGCAGAAAATTGGACCTTGGGTGTTGGCGGTGGCAGAGCACTGTAACCCCTCACAGTTACTCTTGTTGGGTACAGGTACGGGCCCTTCAGTTAAAAATTATTTTAACAATTGTAATGACATGCCCTATAAAACAGGTGCAGAAAAATTGGGCTTTGGGTGTTGATGGTGGCAGAACACTGTAACCACTTGCAGTTACTCTTGTTGGGCGCAGGGACGGGTCCTGCTGTTAAAATTGTTTTTTAAAATTGTTATGACATGCCCCGATAAAACAGGTGCAGAAAAATTGGGCCTTGGGTGTTGGTGGTGCCCTAAACACAAAATATTGTTGGAAGCTAGCATCATCAGGATTCAGGACAGGAGGAATAGGATAGGCAGCATAGGCAGTCTTCAAGGGATCCCATATCCTTAGCAAATTCATTCATTCATTCAGTGGCAGCAGCTTGAGAACTGCTGTTCCAGGACTGATTTATTTTTATAAATCTGAGCCTATCAATCAAGTCTGTGGACAGGCACACTCTTTGATCCATTATGAACCCTCCAGCAGCACTGAATGTCCATTCAAAAGCACGTTGGATGCTGGACAGGCCAGTAGCTCGAATGCATATTGAGCAAGTTCCGGCCAGTGGTCCATCCTCAAGACCCAGTAACTCAGTGGATGCTCAGTTGGAAAAGTCTCCAAGTCTGCTCTTGCCACTAGATATTTCTGCACCATATAATACAAACGCTGATGATGGTTGCTTTAACCTATCAGCCCTGGGTGCTGAGGACTGAAAAATTGTTTAACCACTTCAGCCCCGGAAGGATTTCACACTTTAGGACCAGAGCCCTTTTTGCGATTCGGCACTGCGTCGCTTTAACTGACAATTGCACGGTCGTGCAACGTTGTACCCAAACGAAATTTGTGTCCTTTTTTTCCCACAAATAGAGCTTTCTTTTGGTGGTATTTGATCACCGCTGCGTCATTTCTGATCGCTGCTATAAACAAAAGAAGAGCGACAATTTTGCAAAAAAACCCAAATTTCTTACTTTTTGCTAAAATACAAATCCAAAAAAAAATATAAAAAAACATTTTTTTCATTGGTTTTGGCCGATTTATATTCTTCCTCATATTTGTGATAAAAAAAAAATCACAATCTGCGTTTATTGATTGGTTTGCGCAAAAGTGGTTGCGTTTACGGATGATGAGAATTCATTTCTGGTTTTTTTTTTTATTTTTTTTTTTTTACTAGTAATGGCGGCGATCTGCGATTTTTAGCGGTACTGCGATATTTCAGCGGACATGTCGGAACATTTTGACACTTTTTTGGGACCATTGGCAATTATACAGCGATCAGTGCTATAAAAATGCACTGATTACTGTGTAAATGCCATTGGCAGTGAAGGGGTTAACCTGCAGGGGGCGCTCTAAGGGTTAACAGTATTCCCTGGGCGTGTTCTAACTGTGGGGGGACTGCCCTAGCTGGGGAAGGGAAGTGATCACACCTTCCATGTAGAGGAAGGCTGTGATCACAGCCCTTCCCCCTCTCACAGAACCGAGGTCCGTGTTTACTTACACGGACCTCCGTTCTTTCACTCCGGGGGGGGAGATCGACTCCGCCGCACCCCCTCCCCGGATACAGTGAGCGCGCGGGCGCGCCTCCGGTGGCGCGCGTACGCTCACTGGGCTCGATCTCGCGGCCGCCGTCATATGACGGCGATCCGCGCAATCGAGCCACCTTGTCACCGCCAATTGCCGATCAGCCGTCGGCAAGCGGTTAAAGGCATCGGTCAGCCGCCCATGCATAAGCTGCAGGCCCCGACGAGGCTCCCTGTGTATTGCAGACCTATCTCTATATAAGAGTCTTCACAATGGAAGCACATGCAATTTAATGGATAGAAGAGGGGCAGGTGACTGGAGGAGCCCAAACTTAAAGGTACAGGGACAGACTAGGCACCCAGCACATTGCACAATGGCAGCTAGGGTGCCAGTGTGTCACCTGAGAAGTCAACAATACAAAGAAATGTCACTACCCCACCTATAACTGGCCTCTACAGTAAGGGACTTGGAAGGGCAGACATATCAAACAAAAGCAAAGAATTACAAGCTAAACTTACCGACCAGCCTGTGACCAACTAAATTCACCTGTCTAACAGTAGCGTTTAAAAAAATCTTTGGTTTTGTTTGATATGTCTGTCCTTCCAAGCTCCTTCCTGTGGAGGCCAGTTATAGGTGGGGCAGCGGTCCTCTTCCTCAAGTCCTCCTCTTCCTCCCTCTGTTCTGCCTCAAGTGCCCTGTCCATGATTCCACGGTGGGGAGACAGCAGCACCCTGCACCTGTTGAGCTCTGTGGTGTGATGCAATTGGGTGGATGCCCTTAAGCTGGCCCCTGGAAGACATCCTACCTCGTTGGAGTTGTGCCTCCTCCTCCTCACTTTCCTCCTCTATTCTCACAAGCACCTAAGCAAACTCAGTGTCCTCATCATCCCCTCCCTCCTCGTCACTGGAGCAAACTTGTCAGTATGCTGCAGCTGGGGGAACATGACTGCTAGTTTCTTGTCCTTCTGTGGCGCCCCCTCTCTCTAGGCTCACGTTACTCCCTTCCTCAACCTGGGAACCAACATTGGACCCTTCAAATGGCTGCGCATTCTCCATCAGCATGTAGCCGACACTATGGTTGAATAATTCTGGTGACTCCTCCGTGCATGATGGTGGGGCTACAGAAGGAGTAACTGTGGACAAGGAGTGAGTGGAATAGGCCACTTTGGCAGCTGCATTGGAAGACAAACTAGTATGAGCCTGGGTGACAGAGGATGAGGACGGCTTAGTTATCCACTCCACCAACTCTTCTGCATGTTGTGGCTCAATAACACGGCCAAGAGCAGAAAAAAAGGACAAGCGTGACCTGCCTGCAGAGGATGCACCACGTCCACCACCACCACTTTTCACTGTAGACTCAGAGGCTGCTTGCCCTCTTTTAGTGGCCTGGGAGCATCTGCCTCTCCTTGGAGGCCTTCCGGACATGATGGATATTTTTTTCAACAATGCACTAAACTGTATTATATACTTTACACCGCCGAATATATTCTTACACTGCATGAACGGACTCTATATACTGTACACTGAATGAGCTGTTTATATAGTATACACTGAATGCAGCGTATTTTTTATATATATATATATACGGCATATATATATATATATATATATATTCTTACACTGCCTGAACGGACTTTATATACTATACACTGAATGAACTGTGTATATAGTATACACTGAATGCAGCGTATTTTATATATATATATAAATATATATACATATACTATATATGATATATATTTATATTCTTACACTGCTTGAACGGACTCTATATACTATACATTGAATGAGCTGCATATATAGTATACATTCAGCGTATTTTTATATATATATATATATATATATATATATATATATATATATATATATACAGTATCTCACAAAAGTGCGTACACCCCTCACATTTTTGTGAATATTTTATTATTTCTTTTTATGTTACAACACTGAAGAAATGACACTTTGGTACAATGTAAACAGTGTACAGCTTGTATAACAGTGTACATTTGCTGTCCCTTAAAAATAACTCAACACACAGCCATTAATGTCTAAAGCACTGGCAAGAAAAGTGAGTACACCTCTAAGTGAAAATGTCCAAATTAGCCATTTTCCCTCCTCTGTGTCATGTGACTCGTTAAGAGTTACAAGGTCTCAGGTGTGAATGGGGAGCAGGTGTGTTAAATTTGGTGTTATCGCTCTCATTCTCTCATACTGGTCAGTGGAAGTTCAACATGGCACCTCATGGCAAAGAACTCTGAGGATCTGAAAAAAAGAATTATTGCTTTACATTAAGATGGCCTAGGCTATAAGAAGATTGCCAAGACCCTGACACTGAGCTGCAGCATGGTGGCCAAGATCATACAGTGGTTTAACAGGACAGGTTCCACTGGTCAACCAAAGGAGTTGAGTGCACATGCTCAGCGTCATATCCAGAGGTTGTCTTTGGGAAATAGACATATGAGTGGTGCCAGCATTGCTGCAGAGGTTGAAGGGGTGGGGGGTCAGCCTGTCAGTGCTCAGACCATACACCGCACACTGCATGAAACTGGTCTGCATGGCTGTCATCCCAGAAGGAAGCCTCTTTTAAAGATGATGCACAAGAAAGCCCACAAACAGTTTGCTGATGACAAGCAGACTATGGACATGGATTACTGGAACCATGTCCTGTGGTCTGATGAAACCAAGAAAAACGTATTTAGTTCAGATGGTGTAAATCTTGTGTGGCGGCAACCAGGTGAGGAGCACAAAGACAAGTGGGTCTTGCCTACAGTCAAGCATGATGGTGGGAGTGTCATGGTCTGGGGCTGCATTAGTGCTGCCAGCACTAGGGAGCTACAGTTCATTGAGAGAACCATGAATGTCAACATGAACTGTGACATACTGAAGCAGAGCATGATCCCCTCCCTTCAGAGACTGGGCTGCTGGGCAGTATTCCAACATGATAACGACCCCAAACACACCTACAAGAAGACCACTGCCTTGCTAAAGAAGGCAAGGGTAAAGGTGATGGACTGGCCAAGCATGTCTCCAGACCTAAACCCTATTGAGCATCTGTGGTGGGGCATCCTCAAATGGAAGGTGGAGGAGCGCAAGGTATCTAACATCCACCAGCTCCGTGATGTCGTCATGGAGGAGTGGAAGAGGACTCCAGTGGCAACCTGTGAAGCTCTAGTGTACTCCATGCCCAAGAGGGTTAAGGCAGTGCTGGAAAATAATGGTGGCCACACAAAATATTGACACTTTGGGCCCAATTTGGACATTTTAACTTAGAAGTGTACTCACTTTTGTTGTCAGCGGTTTAGACATTAATGGCTGTGTGTTGAGTTATTTTGAGGGGACAGCAAGTTTACACTGTTATACAAGCTGTACACTCACTACTTTACATTGTAGCAAAGTGCCATTTCTTCAGTGTTGTCACATGAAAAGATAGAATAAAATATTTACAAAAATGTGAGGGGTGTACTCACTTTTATGAGATACTGTATATATAGTATACACTGAATGCAGCGTATTATATATATATATATATATATATATATATATATATATACTATATACGGTACATATATATTCTTACACTGCCTAAAGTGACTCTATATACTATATACTGAATGAGCTGTATATATAGTCTACACTGAAGGCAGCATATTCTATATATATATACTATATATTGTACATATACAGTCAGGTCCATAAATATTGGGACATCAAGACAATTCTAATCATTTTGGCTCTATACACCACCACAATGGATTTGAAATGAAACAAACAAGATGTGTTTTAACTGCAGACTTTCAGCTTTAATTTGAGGGTATTTTACATCCAAATCAGGTGAACCGTGTAGGAATTACAACAGTTTGTATATGTGCCTCGCACTTTTTAAGGGACAATTAGCTTCTCAGCTGTTCCATGGCCAGGTGTGTGTTATTCCCTCATTATCCCATTTACAAGGAGCAGATAAAAGGTCCAGAGTTCATTTCAAGTGTGCTATTTGCATTTGGAATCCGTTGCTGTCAACTCTCAATATGAGATCCAAAGAGCTGTCACTATCAGTGAAGCAAGCCATCATTCGGCTGAAAAAACAAAACAAACCCATCAGAGAGATAGCAAAAAACATTAGGTGTGGCCAAAATCAACTGTTTTGAACATCCTTAAAAAGAAAGAACGCACCGGTGAGCTCAGGAACACCAAAAGACCCGGAAGACCATGGAAAACAACTGTGGTGGATGACCGAAGTCAACAATCAAGAGAAGACTTCACCAGAGTGAATACAGAGGGTTCACCACAAGATGTAAACCATTGGTGAGCCTCAAAAACAGGAAGGCCAGATTAGAGTTTGCCAAACAACATCTAAAAAAGCCTTCACGGTTCTGGAACAACATCCTATGGACAGATGAGACCAAGATCAACTTGAACCAGAGTGATGGGAAGAGAAGAATATGGAGAAGGAAAAGAACTGCTCATGATCCAAAGCATACCACCTCATCAATGAAGCATGGTGGTTGTAGTGTCATGACGTGGGCATGTATGGCTGCCAATGGAACTGATTCTCTTGTATTTATTGATGATGTGACTGCTGACAAAAGCAGCAAGATGAATTCTGAAGTGTTTCGGGCAATATTATCTGCTCATATTCAGCCAAATGCTTCAGAACTCATTGGACGGCGCTTCACAGTGCAGATGGACAATGACCCGAAGCATACTGCAAAAGCAACCAAAGAGTTTTTTAAGGGAAAGAAGTGGAATGTTATGCAATGGCCAAGTCAATCACCTGACCTGAATCCGATTGAGCATGCATTTCACTTGCTGAAGACAAAACTGAAGGGAAAATGCCCCAAGAACAAGCAGGAACTGAAGACAGTTACAGTAGAGGCCTGGCAGAGCATCACCAGGGATGAAACCCAGCATCTGGTGATGTCTATGCGTTCCAGACTTCAGACTGTAATTGACTGCAAAGGATTTGCAACCAAGTATTAAAAAGTGAAAGTTTGATTTATGATTGTTAATCTGTCCCATTACTTTTGGTCCCTTAAAAAGTGGTAGGCACATATACAAACCGTTGTAATTCCTACACCGTTTACCTGATTTGGATGTAAATACCCTCAAATTAAAGCTTAAAGTCTGCAGTTAAATCACATCTTGTTTGTTTCATTTCAAATCCATTGTGGTGGTGTATAAAGCCAAAAAGATTAGAATTGTGTCGATGTGCCAATATTTATGGACCTGACTGTATATTCTTACACTGCCTGTATATACTCTGCACTAGATCTATATACTTCACTGCCTGCACTGACTGTATATACTCTACACTAGATCTATATACTACACTTCCTACACACCACTGACTAAACTAGCTAAACTAGATAAACGTCAGCCTCCGGTCTCCATGTTCATACACTACACGTGGGCCACTTTTCAAGCGACCTTATATAGTGAGGGGATTGCGACCCCTGAGACATGATTGACCAAAGGCACCCTGCCTTTTAGCCAGTCATGGCTCTCACAGCAGAGCGTGCTGTGATTGGCCAAAGCATTGCAGTTCATGTGCATGCTCTGTTTGGCCAATCAGCGGATGGCATTTTGCACGGTCTAGCAATGCATTATGGAGCATGCGAATTTGGCGCGAACGCCCCATAATGTTCTAAATTTAGCGAACAGCCAATGTTCGAGTCGAATGCAACCGACAGCTCATCCCTGATTACAAGATAAAATAGTGACATGGAGGGCAGCAGGATGAACCAGTGAGAACTTTTGGGTACCCAGGAGGTTGATACCCCTGAAAGTACCAGTTTTCCTACAGACTTCAGATAGAAGATTTATACTGAATGGTGTGGCATTCTTGTAGTGCAGAAAGCCGAAAGGTAAGTATTGAGCATTCTGATTTAGTGGTAGATCTAATTTGGTGTTATTAATTTTATCACAGGGGCCTTTTAGTATACCAAATATACTGTATGCTAAGTGCATGCATTTTAAATGAAGTGTAAACATAGAAAAACTAATTATTACCACTTAAAGAGGAAGTAAACCCAGATTGGGTTTTTCATGGCATGATCACAGTTAATCTTCCTCTCTTTCCATAAAGCTGGCAACAGATTGGGTTTACTTCCTCTACATTCCCCTGTAAACTAGAAGCATAATGGGCTACTATGCATCGCATAGTAGCCCATTATGTGCCACTTACCTGCAAACGAAGCCTGCGATGTCCATCGATGTCCCCTGTGCTGAAGGCGTCCATCTTCAGCCTCTCTTCCTCCAGGGCCGCGACTCCGGCTCTGTGACTGGCCGGAGTCGCGTGACGTCACTCCCGCGCATGCGCGCGGGACCCGCCAGTCATGGCATGATCACAGTTAATCTTCCTCTCTTTCCATAAAGCTGGCAACATCTTTGTTTAGGCACGTTACCTGGTCAGCATCTACTCTGTAGACGGCAATGCTTCCTCAGGGTGACACAACCATATCTTGTAGTGTAATTATGTTTTTGGCTGTGGGTGTACAATTGTCTCATAAAGATTAGTCAATCAAATATTTACCTTTTTACAGCCTGAGTGATTGGCTACTTACAGAGGGGAACCTGAGGAAATGTTGCTGAGACTAAAATGGTGCAGTTTTTTAATTGAACTATTTCTGTATATTTTGACATTTTTGGACATATTGAGTTAAGCCCACTGTAACAGTGATATCACTATATCCTTTTTTTCTTAGTGATTGCAAACCTTTGGTTTGCTCATGCAAGCAAAGGAACCTTTTTCCCCCCTTGCCACCAGCACATTCTTACCTGTTTTTCATTCCTCAGCTGCTCCATTCAGTTGGTGTATAAAATATGAAGTACTTGATGGTAGAGCTGCATGATTAATTGTATTAAAATCCCGATCTCGATTCACCCCCTGCAATATCCATCAGGCATTACCACGATTTTTCAGTGCTGAACGGCGGGCAACTCAGTGAGACTTGACTGTAATAGAAGTCAATGCAAGTTGCCTGAAGTCTCCCCAGAAATCTTTTTCTAAGGCTACTTTCACACTGGAGCGTTTTACAGACGCTATTTAGCTAAAAATAGCTTCTGTAAAGCGCCTCAAAAGCCCCCCACAATCCACCCCAATGTGAAAGCCCTGAGTGCTTTCACACTGGGGCGGTGCGCTAGCAGGACGTTACAAAAAGTCCTGCAAGCAGCATCTTTGGGGCGGTGAGGGGAGCGGTAATATACCACTCTTCTACCGCTCCCTGCCATTGAAATGAATGGCAAGCGCTGCGGAAGCGGCTGCACACCGCCTCGGTAGAACATGTTTGCTTTAAGCCGACACATTTTTTGTAGCTCAAAAAACAAGTGATGAAAAGTTTAGGGTCTTTGTATAGAACTATACTTAGGGAATCTGCAGCCTTGAACTCTCACTCCCACAATTGTGATCAATTATCAACTCCATCTTTATTCACCAAAGTGACTGGCGCCCAATTGTCTTACATCCTCCCTTTTTGTTGTATATGGAGTCTTCCAGGTGAGGTGATCATTTTAATCCACTAACTTCTGAGTGGAGAAGAGCATGTACAAAATAAATACATTTGACAATGCATTTTATTTATATTATTTTTATTTACAATATAATAATGTCATTTTTTTGTACTTTATGTAACTAAATAATTGTTTTCATTACAGTTTTCTGATGCATTTCTTTGCTTTGCATTTTCATCACTTTTCTTTTAGTGGGTCATGCATAAGCGTAAAGCTGATTTCACCACTATGTGCAAAGAGTGCATATCTGGCTGTCTGGAATACAGTGTTGGACAGATGATGGGTTTTGTGGGCGATTCACTAGTTGCTACATCTGGAGACTCCGCTCATATTCAAAGGTCATTGCTTGTCTTTTCTACAATTAAGAAAGGAAAAGAGGGTATTAGAACACAGGCAGTGCACTATGTTACCCATAATAATACAAACCATACTAGCAAAATTAGGTTGTAATAAAAAAGAAATGTAGTATATGCAATACCTTATTTTATTTATAATAGTGGATTATTATGAAAAAATGTGAAATTATATTAACATTTTTAATCTATGTTTTATTTAGTTATATGTTATTTGGTTATTAGTTATTCTGTTGAGGCATAATTTGAGATTCTATTTATAATAGAGCAGAATTTATGTATAAATTATGCTTGTCAATATTGCAATAGCTAAATGTGTTAGATTTAGATATGTTACCACAATAGAAGATATTTTTGATTGACACTAAAGGCAAATGTATTTTGCATATGTTTATTTTCTCATGTACCTGATCCCTTTGACTATAGCTAGGACCTATTAGAAGAACATAAGAGGTTTTTTTTTATATAGAACCTGTCCAAGATCATGAGTCACAAATGTCTCTGCCACCAATGGTAACTAAATTTGTTAAAAGTACTATCTTATCCAATACCAATGTCCCATAAGACATTGTAAGAGCTGCATAATTACAAGAGTATGATTAGGGTTCCAGTTAGTAGTGTTGTCACTTTTAAATAAAACTGTGTTTTTTCAATTCACAATTTCCCTCAACCTGCAGTTCCCAAACAATGAAAAATATTAGTTGTGTTATCTGTTCAGAAATCCTATAAAAGCATATATTTACATTTCTCTTTTGTATCTAATAAATGATTAATTTGCCCACCAAAACCTAATCCACATTCTATATTTTCATTTATTAGGGAAGTCTCAGATATGGACATATTCAGTAATAAATAAGGGGACCTACACTGAGCTACCTGAGCTATTGCCCCCCATCTGAAAAACTAAATGACTGATGGTAATTACTCAAACCTATCTGCAGTTCATGGTGCCCTCCAGCTACTAACCTTGAGAAGCAGAGAGAATCATATGGGGTCTCATGAGTACTGTCAAAAGATACCTCTTAAGGTAAGACAGTCACTCAGTGATTTTTTTTGGGAACATGAAGGGAGACCAGTGCTACTGATAAGAAATTATTCCAATGTTGTGAGTGGAAAATAGCTTAGGTTTATTAGAGGCTCTACTTGTGCAATAGCTGCAAGTGAACTTGAAGAACAAAATGTTTGCCATTCTTGTACTGTATGCTAATTCCCCCTATTCTGTCAATGTTTCCTCTAAGAAAATAGAATGGAAAACAGCAGTATTGTGGTCTCTATGTCCTGTGGAGCTGGAATCCCTCTGCAATATGTTTTCACAGTATATGTTACATTTAAACGAATGCTTGTGGCAGAGGTCATCTGTTGTAAATTAAAAATACATTTTTGTCAAAGAAGATGTTCATTCCAATAATCTGTTTGGAATGAACAAGGCTGTCTTAAAAGCATCATGGGCCCCTAGGCAAGGTTATGCACAGGGCCCCTACCAGGGAAATGGCAACTAGCACTGCACCAAATGTGGGTGTGGCTAAATGATGGTAAATATGGTGCGTGACTTTTTAGTCTGATTAGAAACAATAAATAAACATAGCCAGAAATTATCCCAAATTAAATTCTCCCTCTGTACATGCTGTCCTGCCTTCTGTACACGCTGCCCCCTTGTGCACATTGACCCTCTTTTCCCCTATGCACACTGCTGCCACTCCATTGTTACACTATTCCTCTGCCTGCACACACAGCTCCATGTCATAAATGTCTCTCCCAGCCTGTCAGTGGCCTTTTGTTTATTTATCCCTGTACCTTACTGTTAGGCCTTGTTCACATGAGCATACTTAAGCGTACACCCATATGAGGGTCAATGACTGCCTAAGCATGAGGATGCACAGGTGTTCAGTGCATTCTCATGCAGGCAGTCCTATTCGTGTCAGCTAGGATGCAATTGCTGTACACAATCAGCCACTGCTCCCAATCTGACATCCGTATGAACATGGGTCTCCGAATCCACATCTCTGTGTTTGGAAGCGTTGCCACCTCATCCCTTTAAACCCGAAAACATATTAATTCCACAGGTTCTGAGGCTAATTTAATGCACATAAGGCCCCAAGTGAGTTTAATTACCACCTTAAACAGCCACAGAACCTGTGTAATTAATATGTGTTCGGGTTTAAAGGGATGAGGTGGCAACCCTAGTGTTTAGGGACCCACACATGCATGTCTAATTGGCAACATTGGCTCTGTCTGTGCAGCTGCTGTGTCCTAACTGAAATTAATGGGACAGCCTGCATGGGGATGAACCCAACACCTGTGCATCCCATGCCTGTGTGGTCAAACACAACGCTAACATGGGAGTTTGCTTAACCACTTGCCGACCGCCGATCGGCATCTGACGGTGGCAAAGTGGCTCGTTCCCGCAAAATGCCGTCATACGACGGTGGCTGCGGGAACGAGCTTAGTGTCAAAATGGTCCGACCTGTCCGCTGAAATATCGCAGTACCGCAAAAAATCGCAGATCGCCGCCATTATTAGTAAAAAATAAAAAAAAAATAAAAACCCCAAAAATGAATTCTCATCATCCGTAAACGCGACCACTTTTGCGCAAACCAATCAATAAACGCCGATTGCAATTTTTTTTATCGCAAATATGAGGAAGAATATAAATCGGCCAAAAACGGTGAAAAAAATGTTTTTTTATATATTTTTTTTGGATTTGTATTTTAGGAAAAAGTAAGAAATTTGGGTTTTTTTGCAAAATTGTCGCTCTTCTTTTGTTTATAGCGGCGATCAGAAATGACGCAGCGGTGATCAAATACCACCAAAAGAAAGCTCTATTTGTGGGAAAAAAAAGGACGCAAATTTCGTTTGGGTACAACGTCGCACGACCGCGCAATTGTCAGTTAAAGCGACGCAGCGCCGAATCGCAAAAAGGGCTCCGGTCCTAAAGCTGGAAATCCTTCCGGGGCTGAAGTGGTTAAGTATGCCCGTGTGAACAAGTCCTAACAGTAATGTACAGACCAGTGTTTCTCAACTTCAGTCCTCAAGATGCCCCAACAGGACATTTGTTTTCAGGTTTTCCATTATTTTGCACAGGTGATTTGATCAGTTTCACTGCCTTAGTAATTACCACAGCTGTTTCATCTGAGGGAAATCCTGAAAACATGACCTGTTGGGGCGCCTTGAGGACTGGAGTTGAGAAACACTGGTACAGACATACATAAATACACGCACGTGCCTATAAATATATGTATGCACAGGCATACCTACAAATGCGTACATACAGTATCTCACAAAAGTACACCTCTCACATTTTTGTAAATATTTTATTCTATCTTTTCATGTGACAACACTGAGGAAATTACACTTTGCTACAATGTAAAGTAGTGAGTGTACAGCTTGTATAACAGTGTAAATTTGCCTCCCCTTAAAATAACTCAACACACAGCCATTAATGTCTAAACCGCTGGCAACAAAAGTGAGTACACCCCTAAGTGAAAATGTCTAAATTGGGCCCAAAGTGTCAATATTTTGTGTGGCCACTATTATTTTCCTGCACTGCCTTAGCCCTCTTGGGCATGGAGTTCACCAGAGCTTCACAGGTTGCCACTGCAGTCCTCTTCCACTCCTCCATGACGGCATTAAGGAGCTGGTGGATGTTAGATACCGTGCGCTCCTCCACCTTCCATTTGAGGATGCCCCACAGATGTTCAATAGGGTTTAGGCCTGGAGACATGCTTGGCCAGTCCACCACCTTTACCCTCAGCCTCTTTAGCAAGGCAGTGGTCATCTTGGAGGTGTGTTTGGGGTCGTTATCATGTTGGAATACTGCCCTGTGTCCCAGTCTCTGAAAGGAGGGGATCATGCTCTGCTTCAGTATGTCACAGTACATGTTGGCATTCATGGTTTCCTCAATGAACTGTAGCTCCCTAGTGCCGGCAGCACTCATGCAGCCCCAGACCATGACATTCCCACCACCATGCTTGACTGTAGGCAAGACACACTTGTCTTTGTACTCCTCACCTGGTTGCCACCACACACGCTTGACACCATCTAAACCAAATAAGTTTATCTTGGTCTCATTAGGTTCCAGTAATCCATGTCCTTAGTCTGCTTGTCTTCAGCAAACTGTTTGCAGGCTTTCTTGTGCATCATCTTTAGAAGAGGCTTCCTTCTGGGACGACAACCTTGCAGACCTATTTGATGCAGTGTGTGGCGTATGGTCTGAGCACTGACAGGCTGACCCCCCACCCCTTCAACCACTGCAGCAATGTCTGGATATGACGCTGAACACGTTCACTCAACTCCTTTGGTCGACTATGCGGAGGCCTGTTCTGAGTGGAAGCTGTCCTGTTAAACTGCTGTATGGTCTTGGCCACCATGCTGCAGCTCAGTTTCAGGGTCTTGGCAAACTTCTTATAGCCTAGGCCATCTTTATGTAGAGCAACAATTTTTTTTTTTCAGATCCTCAGAGAGGTTCCATATTGAACTTCCAGTGACCAGTATGAGAGACTGAGAGTGATAACACCAAATTTAACACACCTGCTCCCCATTCACACCTGAGACCTTGTAACACTAACGAGTCACATGACATTGGTGAGAAAAAATGGCTAATTGGGCCCAATTTGGACATTTTCACTTAGGAGTGTACTCATGTTTGTTGCCAGTGGTTTAGACATTAATGGCTGTGTGCTGAGTTATTTTGAGGGGACAGCAAATTTACACTGTTATACAAGCTGTACACTCACTACTTTACATTGTAGTAAAGTGTCATTTCTTCAGTGTTGTCACATGAAAAGATAGAATAAAATATTTACAAAAATGTGAGTGATGTACTCACTTTTGTGAGACACTGTGCATACATAAACTCACACACAACATACTGTACATACATACTCATATACATAAACTAAAACACATTCATACACCCTCACATACATACATACCTTTTGAAAAAACACAGCTTACTCTACCTGGCTGACCAGTATTTGGCACTTGCACTGCTGAGTAAAATTCCTGTGTACTCAGTATTGCACAGAGGGGAGGCAGGGTAGGTCAGGATTCAGGAAGCAGCTTTCCCAATGCACAGCTCTGCCCATTACTGCCCATTCCAGCTCTGCAAATCAATGGTTAAAGACAATTGCTGAGGCTGCACTAGAATACTATAAAAAATAGCAGCTGCCTTCCCCTGCGTGGCCGCACTTTTCAAGACTAGATGGTACTGCTGTGCTTCTCCTCCTACCTGCTGTTAGGCGTAGTGAGTGACGCTGCTGTCACATCTCCTGTCAGCCTATAGTGGCAAAGCCTAATGCAAGATTATCATGGGGCCCCCCCATGCATCCGAGGCTCCTGGGCAGTGCCCAGGGGGTCCATGCAGTAAGATGGTCCTGAAACGAAACCTAGCTTGCTTAGATGACAACTTTGCATAACAAAATAGAAGCATTTTACATTGTCATGACCTTCCTGTCACTGTCTTCTTCAGGGTTTTTCAATTCTAGAGGATGGGAATTCATTTCATATTGAAGTCTATCAGAATGCGCCATTCTTCCAAATCGCAGTGGTAATGTGGCAAGAGAATGAACAAAATGGTTGCTATATTGTGATCTTCCGAACCTCTGCGGTAAATTAGCCACTGACTGGACATTAGTCTTGCCAGACAGGTAACGCCCAAACCGTTGAGGTAGATTGGGAATGCTTTTGGCTATTTTATCAAAATTAGGAATGCTTTTGGCTATTTTGTCCTCAGATGTTCTTCCAAATCTCAGAGGCAGATTTGCAGCAGGTTTAAGGTTTCGTTCCTGTAGAAATTCGTTCTCAGGCTGCATGGGCAGGCTGTTGTATCTGTTAATGTCATTTATGCTGTTGGATCCCCAGTACCGATACTCATCAGAATTAACATTCCTCTCATTCTGGAAATCTTCTTTGGACTGTAAAGATAATAAAAAAGAAAACCTCATATTTAATCAAATCAATTGAATATGATACAGTGCTTCTATATCCCCACAAGCTCTGATTTAAAGCGTGTTGTGTTGCCTCAAAACATGTTGACTTTTGTACATAATGTTTGGAATAAAATTAATTTTGGATTTTTGGTACTTCAATTACAGTTCTACGTGTCTCCGTATGTGTATGATTGGCTTCACCCTGGGAACCCCTCTGCCTTCATGTTTCTGATATTAGTGGTGTTTGGCTGTCAGACTAAATGTTTAGATTGCAGTACACTTAAGAAATGGAATACATATTCACCCTTATTTTTTTTATATTGGTTTGGTTCAGAGCATGGAGATGCTTCTCATACACAAGGGATCTTGCTTCTCTCAGAGATCGCACCTTTGGCGCAACTCACGATTACAAGAACTAACTGGTCATTGATATTCCAAATGGTGGTCTAATAAAGGTATCATAAACTATTTCCATTTTTACATCAAGGGGGATTCCTTTCCTTCCACCACCTCAAAGACCATTTTACAATTGCTAATAAATAGTTTTTCAGATATCATTATTTGTACCATGCACTTTTTGTACAATTCAAAATTTGTAACATGCAATTATCTCTCTCTTAACTAGAAAATCTCATGTATGGAAAAAAAATATCCAAACCTACCTCTGTTATCTACACTCACCTACAAACCAAAAATTATCACCCTTTTGACACTGCAAATGGACACAATTTCTTAATTAGAGAAGAACATGTGGGGTGATCTGGAAATAGTCTGGCTCACAGAAGTTATTAGTACTGTGGGAAATGCATTCCCTTTAAAAGTATTCATCATTTTTATTACACTCCAGCAAAAGTAAACTGCATGGGCCTACTCTCCAATCCTGCTCTGAATCTCAAACCTGTTCACATACTATCCCATACTTTACTCACAGTCTTCTTCACTTCAAACTTGCCTTTCCGGGTCCCAAAACACCAGTGGGTTAAAAATAACCAGTTAGGTGCTGTCCCAGCCAGAAGATTAGGAGTTAATGCACTCACGGTTCTTTGGTCTTTTTGTAGGTTTTTCTCTGGGTGAAGCCCACTGATCCTGTGTTATAAAAGAGGGACAGTGGGCAACAGAGAAGCTACATAAAAACTGGGAACCATGGCTAAGGAACCAGAGAGAAGCACCTCCCCCATAGAACCCAAACTATAAAATAAGATAAAAGACAAACCGGACACCGCAAAATAAAACCCATATAATCCATAGCCAGAGGAGAGACTAAATAGGAAGTCAACAACATATGATACAAGTCTTGCATATTCATGTTTAACCGATATTAACCTACGGAACACAGGACAATATAACAAGTTTTTTTTTTTTTTCTATGCCATATACTCCCAATAACCCAAACGAATTCCGTAGACTCCTCTTATTACCACCAGATTAGTCTTTCCCACTCTCGTTCACACACTCCCCCTATGGGGCTCCTGAAACTTCACACAAGATCATCTACAATCCAACTTTAGTAAAATAGAGACCGCCATGCCCCCCCGAGACACAGATTTGCTCCCCCAGAGGGGTGTCCGGGGTAAGGCACGGAGGCCCACAAAATCAACAAGAGAACCACAGTACTTTTTATATTGTCCTGGCTTTATATGTCATCAACCTAAATGCATAAGTATATTCCTGAGTAATCAATAATGTATTTCAGTTGCAATAACACCTATGAGAATATCTGTTCACTACTCTTGCAACATATACAAACATTGTTAACTGTATTCTTGTTTCTCGTATGAAAACCAATAAAAAATCATTATAAAAAAAAAAAAAAAAGAGGGACAGTGGTCTGGAGCTGAGAGTCCCAGAGGTCCAGGGCCTGCAATAGGCCGAGAGCGGAGAGTTGGGTTTATAGAGAGAGAGAATTTTACTCACTACTACGTGGATGTAATGTCTTCAGAACATGGGGTTCACCCTGCAGACAACAGCTGCTGGATTCTGTCAAAAGATGGATTATGCCACTGATGGACTCATGTCTATACATGGACTCTACCTTTGTAGGTATGCCAGGGCAGTACATAGCCTGAGTTAGGAGTAGGGACGTAGGAATATCCTGTTCTTGCTTGTTGGACTTTTTACCTTTTAAAACCTTGTTCCTATCTGGTCTGAAGTTAAAGGGGTGTAATGCAAGTAACTGGCACTATCCCCATGGTTTTGGTCACTACGGTACTAGAGGTATAAAGGCAGCTCCGGAAGAGCTATTTTTAAAATTATTACAGTGTGTACAAGAAAGTGGTTACCTAGGATAACAGATGTTCAACAAGCAGCCTGTCCTTAAGCATGTGCCTGAGATAGCCTCTTGCAGGATGGAGTTGTTGTCGGCACTCTCTCCATGAGTGGTCAGTCTCCCACAGCAACGGGAGCAGACTGGGGCCGCAGAGGTCCCCAGCCTGTACCCAGGTACGGAAGGGTTAAGTAAAGTGAAGTGCACACATGAAGTCCGCGCAATGTGCATGGTGGGACCTCATATGTTACTGGGAGTGAGGTAGTTGTGATAAACTGGCCAGGTGGATGTGGATAAGGCTCAGCATGTCCCTCCTAAACAGTGAAGGTGTAGATTGCCATGGGGACCCAAGAATTACCCAATTAACCAGAAAACAGTTATAATGCAGATGTATGTTCATCTCTAACAGTAGAGACCCACCGTAACGTTGAGTATTCCCCCGCTGCAGCCTTTTTCTTGTCCCGGGGCATTGATGAAAACAGCATGACAGTAAAGGTACCCCATGTGTAGTGAAGTAATCCAGTTACAGGTGTCTAGCTTAGCCCAGAAAAACTCACCCCGGGGTAGGCCTTTCATGTGACCCTTGCTTGGCGCCCACCGAGGAGGGTAAACATGGAGGATGTGACAACGGCCTTGTCACTCTGACCTACCCACAAACTTGCTGGGATTGACGGGCTTATATATATCCTCCACTTCTAACAAACCATGATTTGTATATGATTGCATTGATTTTATGCCGGGAAGGATATGCTACTACAATGGAAATATTACAATCCACCTGGCATTAGTCAGATGGTTGAAATTTTAAATGATTTGCTACCTAAATTTAAAACTATTTATCAGTAAAGCATGCCCTCAAAAATTTTACAAACTCTGGCAACCCAGGATTGATATGATACATTACCCCATTACCCCACCTGCCATACCACCCCCTGTAATGGATCTACCTGATGTACAATGATGAGCAATGAGTGAGCAATGAGTGAGTGAGCAAGTGTGCTATTGTGTGTATAGAATGTTGAGAATTTGTATTATGTTTATATTATCACACCAACTGCTGTCAGATTTCATTACTTTATGTTTTTTTTACATTTCAAAATGCAAAGATAAACATTTTAAAGATAATATGCCCATGCAATATTCATATTTACCCTTTGAAAAAAAAATTTGAACCGTGTTTATTGGTCCTCAATATAATAGCTACATACAGAAAACATACTGTATACAGACAATATATACATTTCTTTTAAGGTAAAGAGCAATGTACAAAGTGCAATATTTTATTGCAAAGAATCCAAACTCAACTTTAATTTTTCTTACTGCTGTAAACTAAATAAAGTTTAACTTTTCACTCCTTCCCCCACACACTCCTCCTGCCCCATCACTATGATGACTGCCTTACAGGCCAATAGATATGTGCAGGAGGCAGAATGAAACAGGAACATTTTGAGCGGAAAGCACTGAAATGTTTCAATTTAGAATAGGCCACTATTTGGCAAGCACTGTCATAGGTGTGCGCAGCCTATTGCATCAGGGTGTGCACCACAAAGCGCAAACACACATGAGTGTGTATGTATATATGTCATAAGGGCAGGGATTGGTGTCAGTAGTTTATTTTTATTTTGGTTTATTTATTTTTTTACAATTTTGTTTTTTATAATTTTTTACAATAATATATATATATATATATATATATATATATATATATTTATCCAATTTTATTTAGGAGCCCTGCTGGGGGGCTTTGGTGAAATATCAGGGGTCTAAACAGACCTCTGATGTCTCACTTTTCGGGTAGAGAAAGGGACTAAGGACAGAGATTCCCCCATCCCTTTCTCTGCAGCCAGGTAGCAGGGGGAATCTGCACAGTACAGGGTGATTAGGGTGTGCCCAGGCACACTTGCTAGCCTATGTGAGATTGTGCGCACGCCTATGCACTGTGTACTTCTCAGGGTATGTGCAGGGATTTCTAGGTTCCTGCATTTTATACTTGTTAGCACATTAACATTTTTTTTTTTTTTACAAAATCACTATAAATAAGAACTCAGGTCTAAAACAGCTTCTAAAAGTACAGATTTTAAATCCTTAAACATAATCTGTTTTTAATATTATGTTTTTTTTTATAATATGTAAATTAGCTGAGGTCCCTATTTTAATATTAAAAGTCAATAGGAATCAGTGAAATTTGGATATTTTCATCCCAGCAGATTCCCTTTGGGATATAGTTGAACTGATACCAGTTTTGTAGGACCGTGTACGAGTACCAATACTTTTTCTCAAGGATTTGCCAATACCAATTACCGATACCTATGTTTAGTGGCTTGTAACGGAATAAATATGAAGAACTTTAAGGGTTTGGCCTGTCGTGTATACACTTGGGAATTTCAAGAAGTATAAATAAGGCAATGTTCGGTGATTTGTATCCATAGCCATTAACCATAACCGTTTAGGAACTCTTTTTCATAACCATGAGCATGTGCCAGGATGTTTTGACCATAGTCAAGTTGATATAGGGTTTCCCTTAGACGACCCTACTTTTATAGGTTTAAAGTGACTAAGGATAACTGAAAATTATAATTTTATCCCTGGAGTCGATTAAATGTATAATATTTTTTTTTGTATTATAATTTTTGTCTAATACAAA
>BLSH010558050.1:132380-144065 GCA_018402905.1 Glandirana rugosa | reverse complement strand
TTTATTTGTAGGGCACTTGCCCTAGTTTGAAGATGATTTTGGAACAGTTATATGGTTTCTACCGTTAATTAATACTTTTCAGACACAGTTTGAAGATGATCCACATTCACCTCCATTTTTGCTTTTTTTTGTTTTTATTTTTTTAAAAATATTTAAAGTTATTTCCCTGTCCCCATTTTTTTGTAGGGCACTTGCCCTACCCTTACCCCCATTTTACTTCCTTTTGCAGCCCTCTGGGGCTTTCCAGGACTTTGCTACAGCCATTTTTGTGCCTAAAAGTTCGGGTCCCCATTGATTTCAATGGGGTTCGTTGTCCGTGCGATCGTTCGGGTTCCGTCCGGACCCGGACTTTGTCCCGAAGTTCGGACGGACCAGCAGAACCCGAACGTCCAGGTGTTCGCTCAACTCTAGTCGCGAGGTTTGAGGGAGCATGCAATTGGCATGCTGACTGCAGGAATGTTCATCAGAGCTGTTGCCTTTGAATTGAATGCTCATTTCTCTACCATAAGCCGTCTCCAAAGGCGTTTCAGAGAATTTGGCAGTACATCCAACCGCAGACCACGTGTAACCACACCAGCCCAGGACCTCCACATCCAGCATCTTCACCTCCAAGATCATCTGAGACCAGCCACCCGGACAGCTGCTGCAACAATCGGTTTGCATAACCAAAGAATTTCTGCACAAACTGTCAGAAATCGTCTCAGGGAAGCTCATCTGCATGCTCGTTATCCTCATTGGGGTCTCGACCTGACTGCAGTTCGTCGTCGTTACTGACTTGAGTGGGCAAATGCTCACATTCAGTGGTGTCTGGCACTTTGGAGAGGTGCTCGCGTCACGGATGAATCATGGTTTTCACTGTACAGAGCAGATGGCAGACAGCATGTATGGAGTTGTGTGGGTGAGCGGTTTGCTGAAGTCAACGTTGTGGATCGAGTGGCCCATGGTGGTGGTGGGGTTATAGTATGGGCTGGCGTATGCTATGGACAACAAACACAGGTTCATTTTATTGATGGCATTTTGAATGCACAGAGATTACTTTGCACAGCCATTGAATAGGAATGGACCAACATTCCACAGGCCACAATCAACAACCCGATCAACTCTATGCGAAGGAGATGTGCTGCACTACGTGAGGCAAATGGTGGTCACACCAGATACTGACTGGTTTTTGGACCCCCCGGACCCCCCCCCCCCCGACCCCCCCAATACAGTAAAAGTGCACATTTTAGAGTGGCCTTTTATTGTGGCCAGCTTGAGGCACACCTGTGCAATAATCATGCTGTCTAATCAGCATCTTGATATGCCACACCTGTGAGGTGGATGGATTATCTTGGCAAAAGAGAAGTGCTTACTAACAGACAGACAGATTTGTGAACAATATTTGAGAGAAATAGGCCTTTTGTGTACATAGAAAAAGTTGTAGATCTATGAGTTCAGCTCATGATAAATAGGGGCAAACACAAAAGTGTTGTGTTTATAATTTTGATCAGTGTATATATGCTATCTCCTTTATTTTGGTTGTTATAATTTATTTGGCTGATCTTTATACCTGAGAGTTATCCTCCCATGGGCCAGCAGCCTATCTTTAAGCCCACTGATCTCTCTCTCCACATTATCTTGCATGCTACACTTCATCCACATCTATTTGTGTAAGTAAATATTTGGTGATACTCTTGGACTTTACTACCCAGCGGCGGCCCATCCAGAGGGGGCACCACCTGTAACAGTCCTGCGTACTGAGCTGAGGCCTAGCTGTGTGCGTAGAAGCCATTTTATCAGGTCTCAAACTCACCACAGCCATGTTGGTATATGGAGAACTGCTCACAGTGACCTTAATCCCTCACCATTTTTCCCTTTCAGTTATCCAATATACAAACTGGTGACTGACAGCAGACATCCCTTATCCGCTTCCCAATACACATCTCAGAGTGAGTCCATAAAGCTGTCGGCCTAGGGCTTCAGTGAGTAGAAAGATAACAGACCCCTGTCGTAAAAAGCTCAATCCACAAGATGCAGACTGTTAGCAGTGTAAGCCTGAAACCTCAGCGTGTGTTATAACTTCCAAAATAATAATAGCACAGACATAATATGAACATATTTAGTTTCCTCTGATAATTTGTAATGTTTTAAGTCCAGAAAACCCTAGATCCGATCATAGGGGGAACCACTGGTAACACTTATATCTCCTAGATAAATTAGACATTGGAAACCTGTCATGTATAGATTTGTTGAAATGCAACTTTCATACTGGACCATAATTTCTCAGTTTCAGGAATGCACCCTGTACATGTTGAGAGATATGAATGTTGGTATGGAAACTGTATCTCAGGGAGGGTCATTATGCTATCCTCCACCCCGGACAGCCCACAGACCCTCCTTACCCATTTGAGTGGTCAAGAGGCTATCTGTCAACACCCCTTCGTTCCCAAAGAAACGGTAGATGCCAAGGACAGATCCCAGTTCTCCTATTACCATCAAACTAAGAACATCTGACAAGTTGAGAACCATTTGAACCCATCAACCAAAACCCTTTTGACCTTTTCATTATTAAACCTTATTTTGAAAAGTGTTAATTTTATCTCTAACGCTCTTAATGCAAACTATAACTAACCTGGCTCTTGAAGAAGTGCTACTGTTTAGAGTAAATCATGTAAATATACCTGTCTGTGGTGATAGTGTGTGTTTAGTGTGTGTTTAGTGTGCGATTACTCTAATATCAATTGGTATTGCTAATTGGTGGAGGAGACCTGGTGCTCCAAAACAAAGGTCAGTGGTGGCAGAGAAAGGGTTAATTGCTTAAATTAGCCCAGTGACAATCGTTCTCAGGCTGCTGGCACCAACATTTTGGTCCCACAAGCCGGCAAATCTTTGTGCTGGATGCAGCTGAGAGTGGAATTGTTACGTTAGTGACAAGCGCGGTGTGAGATTGGCCAGTCCTCTGTCACGAGCTAGTGAGGAGGGCACAGATCTGATACCCGTGTTCGTCACACCATCCCCCTAATCCATGCACCCGGCCCCTAATTTACATGCGGGGCACCCGATGCATGGATTCCAATGGGAGCCTGAGGCTCTAATTGGCTTAAAAAAAAGGTGGCCTCGGGGTGCACAGCACTGCGCCCCAAGCTCACCCACTTGTGTAACAATAGCGAATTAATATTCACTATTGTCTTCCTGCTTCTCCCAATCCCGGCTCAAGAAGCGGTCCTGTGACCCGATTGGCTGAGAGGAGAAGTGACCCAATTGGCCACCGAGGAGGAGAAAGGAGGAGACGCAGAGCCCTGCCATCCTAGATGAGGTAAGTGCGGGGACCGTTCGACCAACCGGTGGGTGTGTGGGAGACCTGAACGATCGGCTGCCGGTGTGGGTTGTGGGTGGACGGATTGCCGCCCCCCCAAAAATATATCACCAGCCACCACGGTTACCACCCTTAATAATGAATTTCAATGAGGGCCTATCCCCCTTTTTGGCTTTTCAGTATGATGCATGAGGAATGTAATGAGTCTTGTACGATTGTGTTCTGTTAAATATAGCAGTTTGACCTGTACCAATATTGAATGAATATATAGCATTGTTTGTTATCATTCATGCATTCTCTTTTCTTTGTAGTTTAGTTTTTAACTTCTTGTGATATGACTCTTTCAATATATTAAATTCTGTTGGTCTTGAAGAAGCAGACGATCCGCAAAACACGTTTACCTTCTCAGAAAATTTTATACTCTCATTGTTGTAATGTATTATGCAGATAGCAAGATGTTTTTACATTGTATGAAATAGATTTTTAGACAAATTGCCTTGAACTACTGTACTGGGATGATACCTTTATGCCACATGTATTAGTTTAATCACACTCTTTTCCATAAATACAAGCCTGTCTGTTATTCAACTATGGCTGGACCCTGCTGCTCTCTCCCCTGGAACAGTGTAACCAGTCATGTGACTGCCCCTTGCAGTGCATAGAAAAACACACTGGTGTCCATATGTCCAATGGATGTGATGTAGGGTACCGCAAAGATCACACCTTACAACTGATGGAGATGGCGAGGCCTTACAGAGGCATGCAGTGATGTCAACAGGAGTAAAAACTGCCTTTGTTTTGGCCATATATTTTAGCAGTTAAAAAGGCTCTGAATCATCATGGCAGGTGATTAGCATTTACCAAAGTGTATGGCCGGTTATATTTTGTCCCTTACAACAAATTTTCTTTAAAGATAAACTCAAGACAAACAGCTAAACACAGACCTGAAACATTTTCACACTTACCATACACCACAGCATGGCCCTGGACCTCTTGGCAGACTATGATAGAAGTAGACAAAACAGCCAGTTCAGGATTCATCCTAGCCTGCGAGTGGATAGTAAAGTAGCAGCGGACACTGTTGAGGTCATCCCCCTGCTTTTATGACTATTAAAGCAATACTAAAGTCTTGTTTTTCTTTTGCTAAAAATAACAATCATGTTATACCTTGGTTTTGCACAGAGCAGCCCGAATCCTCCACATCTCGGGTCCCTCTTCGGTGCTCCTGGCCCCTCCCTCCTGTTGAGTGCCCCCACAGCAAGCAGCTTGCTATGGGGGCACCCGAGCCGAGCTGCAGGTTTGTGTGTCCATTCAGACTTGGAGCCATGGCCCAGCTCCACCCCCTCTCACTCCTCATTGGCTCATTGACTTTGATTGACAGCTGTGGGAGCCAATGGCGCTTCGCTGTTGTCTCAGCCAATGAGGAGGGACAGCCCCGAACAGGCAAGTCATGCAACATCGCTCAGGTAAGTATTGGGAACTGAGGGGGGCTGCTGCACACAGAAGGCTTTTAATTTTAATGCATAGAATTTATTAAGATAAAAAAAAACCTTTTGCCTTTACAACCACTTTAAGTAGTGTGTACAGTCTTACAATTACAGCATTGTGCAAAGTAACAGAACCTTGATTATCTCAAAATGCTAACCCTTCCCTTCTAGATTGGAGAGCACTCAAATCAAAACAGATTTAGGTACTTAAAAAAAAACTATATATTATTATTATTATTATACAGGATTTATATAGCGCCAACAATTTGCGCAGCGCTTTACAAAATGAAGGCAGACAGTACAGTTACATCACAATTTGGTACCAGAGGAATCAGAGGGCCCTGCTCGTTAGAGCTTACAATCTAAGAGGGAGGGTCAATTGATACAAAAGGTAATAGGTGTGGGGGATGAGTTAATGTAGAGTGTATTAGATGGAAGCAGGATAGGCTTCTTTAAAGAGAAAGGTTTTCAGGGATCGTCTAAAGATGGATAGATTAGAAGACAGTTGGACAGATTGGGGTAGGGAGTTCCTAAGGATGGGAGAAGATCTGGAGAAATCCTGGAGGTGAGCATGGGAGGAGGTGACAAGGGAGCTAGAGAGCAGGAGGTCTTGGGAGGACCGAAGAGGGTGGCTTGGTTGGTATTTTGAGACTAGGTTAAAAATGTAGCTGAGGCAGAGTTGTGGATGGCTTTGTAAATTATTGTTAGTACTTTGAATTTTATTCGTTGAGTGAGTGGAAGCCAGTGAAGAGATTGGCAGAGAGGGGTGGAGGACACTGAGCGGTTGGTAAGGTAGATAAGTCTTGCAGAAGCATTCATTATTGACTGAAGGGGGGATAATGTATGCAAAGGTAATCCAATGAGGAGAGAATTGCAGTGGTCGAGGCGAGACATAACCAGAGAGTGAATTAGAAGGCAACCCAAGAATTTCAGGAACTGGAGGCTTTTTGCCAAGAGGAATGGGCAGCTTTACTATCTGAGAAGATAAAGAGCCTCGTCCACAAATACCACAAAAGACTTCAAGCTGTCATTGATGTTAAAGTGGGCAATACACAGTATTCAGAACTGGGGTATGTAAACTTTTTATCTGAGTCATTTGGGTAGTTTCTGTTGTCATTACGATTTAAAAAGAGTAAACACAGTTGATTGATAATAAATGGCTTCAGCCAAACACTAACCATGAGTGAAAGAAATATTTTTGTGCTATCAATCATATTCTCTGAAAAATGTCCAAGAAATCAAATTCTACCAGGGTATGTAAACTTATGAACACAACTGTATATACAGTATCTCGCAAATGTGAGTACACCCCTCACATTTTTGTAAATATTTTATTATATATTTTCATGTGACAACACTGAAGAAATTACACTTTGCTACAATGTAAGGTAATGAGTGTGCAGCTTGTATAACAGTGTAAATTTGCTGTCCCCTCAAAATAACTCAACACACTGCTATTAATGTCTGAACCGCTGACAACAAAAGTGAAGTGAAAATGTTCAAATTGGGCCCAAAATGTCAATATTTTGTGTGGCCACTATTATTTTCCAGCATTGCTTTAACCCTCTTGGACATGGAGTTCACCAGATCTTCACAGATTGCCACTGGAGCCCTCTTCCAATCCATCACAGAGCTGGTGGATGTTACAGACCTTGCGCTCCTCCACCTTCCATTTGAGGATGCCCCACAGATGCTCAATAGTTTTTAGGTCTGGAAATATGCTTGGCCAGTCCATCACCTTTTACCCTCAGCTTCTTTAGCAAGGCAGTGGTCGTCTTGGAGGTGTGTTTGGGGCCATTATCATGTTGGAATACTGCCCTGCGGCCCAGTCTCTGAATGGAGGGTATCATGCTCTGCTTCAGTATGTCACAGTACATGTTGGCATTCATAGTCCCCTTAATGAAGTGTAGCTCCCCAGTGCCGGCAGCACTCATGCAGCTCCAGACCATGACACTCCCACCACCATGCTTGACTGCAGACAAGACACACTTGTCTTTGTACTCCTCACTTGGTTGCCGCCACACACGCTTGACACCATCTGAACCAAATACGTTTCCAGTAATCCATGTCTTTAGTCTGCTTGTCTTCAGCAAATTGTTTGTGGGCTTTCTTGTGCATCATCTTTAAAAGAGACTTACTTCTCGGATGACAGCCTTGCAGACCAATTCGATGCAGTGAGTGGCATATGGTCTGAGCACTGACAGGCTGACCCCCATCTCTTCAACTTCTGCCGCAATGCTGGCAGCACTCATATGTCTATTTCCCAAAGACAACCTCTGGATACGACGCTGAGCACGTGCACTCAACTTCTTTGGTTGACCATGACGAGGCCTGTCCTGAGTATAACCTGTCTTGTTAAACCACTGTATGGTCTTGGCCACTGTGCTGCAGTTTCAGGGTCTTGGCACCTTTCTTATAGCCTAGGCCACCTTTATGTAGAGCAACATTTCTTTTTTTCAGATTTTCAGAGAGTTCTTTGCCATGAGGTGCCATTTTTAACTTCCGGTGACCAATATGAGAGGCTGAGAGTGATAACACCAAATTTAACACACCTGCTCCCCATTCACACCTGAGACCTTGTAACACTAACGAGTCACATGACACCGGGGAGGGAAAATGGCTAATTGGGCCCAATTTGGACATTTTCACTTAGGGGTGTACTCACTTTTGTTGCCAGCGGTTTAGACATTAATGGTTGTGTGTTGAGTTATTTTGAGGGCACAGCAAATGTACACAGTTACACAAGCTGTGCTCTCACTACTTTATATTGTAACAAAGTGTCATTTCTTCAGTGTTGTCACATGAAAAGATATAATAAAATATTTACAAAAATGTGAGGGGTGTACTCACTTTTGTAAGATACTGTATAAATATATATATATATATATATATATATTTTTAAAATATGTTATATTTACGGTATGTCTGGATTTTAGCTTTCCAAGAGTGACTAAGTGGTCAGCACTTTTTGCTTAGCAGTGCTAGGCTTGTCGGCTCGAATCCAAACTATGGCACCCCCTGCTTGGAGTTTGCATGTTCTCCCTGTGCCTGCGTGGGTTTCCTCCCACATTCCAAAGATGTGCTACTAGGTTAATTGGCCCTAGTATGTGTATGTATTGTGATATGGAGCATGTTAACTCTTATTGTACAATAAGTCCACAGCAGACAAGAACTATAGTTAAGGATCTGGTAGCCCACTTTTATTAAAAAGAATAACAAAGTCTTCATGACATAGGATTTACCATGCAGGGGGTTTCAACTTTACACAAAATAAAAATTCACTCAACTTTAATTGCAGTACCTTGCTGCACGGGCCCACTCATAGCCATTAGGTAGAGGTTCTCCTTATACCCTAGGTCAGTGGTTCTCAACTCCAGTCCTCGGGACCCACCAACAGGCCAGATTTTAAGTATTACCTTGGGGAGATGCAGACTAGAATGCTGCAATCACTGAGCAGCAAATTATATCACCTGTGATGTATTTCAGTTATCCTGCAAACCTGGCCTGTTAGTGGGTCCCAAGGACCGGAGTTGAGAACCACTGCCCTAGGTGCTCTCGTTTCTCTGAGACTCACAGATTCCTCTGTCTCCCCTGGACTCTCTTCCACTTGCCTCAGCTCTAGTCTCCCAGACTCCCACAGCTGGCCCAACTCTCTGGTACAATGGCCTGGAAGCTCTCCCACAAGGAGTGCTGTCTCAATGATATTGCCTTGATCTCCAGACACACCTCCCTCCTGGCTGCAGTAACTGCAACAACTCCAACTCCACATGCTCTGAGTTATGCTCATGATCCTGCACACCTGGGCACTCACACAGGCTGCAGAAGTCAAGCAAAACCTTGACACCCGGATTGAAGGTTCTGTCCTACTTAATACTCATTGAAATCTTTGAGCTCCCAGCCCCAATCCAGAACTACCAAACCTGCAGAACGCATATAACACCACTTTCACCTTTCACAATCAACCTAACAGAGCTTCTCAAACTGCAGCTTTGAGAATCCAGTGTCACTTTTCTGCCTGTTTACATAGTGGCGGGGTCACAGTATGGAAGTGAGTTGGGGACCTTAGATTGTAAGCTCCTTGAGGGCAGGGACTAATCTGAATGTATAATGAATGTGTAAGTGCTGCATGAGTTGACAGTGCTATATAAGTACCTGTAATAAATAAATAATTGTAAAAGCTACAGTGGGGCTTACATAACATTGCCATGTAGTGAAAAAAACAGTAATGGACAGGACCTCATAAACTTCAGCTTTCTTTGATTGCTTCTTATAGGTAATTGGGTTACGTACATTGTTTTTTACATTGTAAATAAGTACATATGTACTTTAGGGGATAAATGAATGTAAATGTGTATAATTATTATCCAATGTGTACTGATTGTCACTGCTATTAGGAATGTCTGGGAACTTGTAATCTGAGATACCTGGTCTTTCCTAGGGTCTTAATAGATCTGGGGCACTCTGTTAGGGGAGAGTTGCGAGAACCATCTGTCCCCTTGGAAAGCCTGTCATGTGATAAGCGACATTTATTTTGCAGACTGAGCTGGCTGCACAGAACCAATCACATGCATCTTTCCTGCCAAACCATGTGACTCTAATTGGAAGAGGAACAACTTGTTTCCTTGTGTAGCTCTGCAGGTAAATGAAGATGACATATCTGCACTGTGAACCATCATCAGTTAAATTTCATAAAAACAACGTATGGCTGTTTGGAATTTCTTGGACTTGGTGTGATCTTTAGAAGGCCATAAACTAAACTGCAGCCTCTCAGTGCCTCCAGTCCTCATCTGCTAATAACTAATCTCCAGTCTTCATGTGTAAGTCTGCTTTTTATCAGATCACATATGCTTTGTGTTGTGAATGACTACATGAAGACCAGTGTTGCCCCTAACATGCTCAGAAGTCCACAAACATGCTATTGGTTATAACAAGGCAGAATCTCGTGTATTGCTAGCTTTCCTGCCAGACTGCACCCAAAAATACATTTTGGTCTCAGATAGCTCGCTAGGCTTATTTGTTACTTCATTTTGTAATTATATCCTGAAGGAACACATTGTTGCACAATTTATGCTATCTTTTACATTTTTACACTTGGGGTATATTTAAACCCAATCACAAAAAACGTATTTAGGCTTTATATATACATATTATTATTATTATTATTATATTTATATATATTGTATTATGTATATAACTGGTGATACTGTCACTAAAGTCCTTGTTCAACCTTTTCATTTTTTTATTACAGGGTGACAACCCTCTGTCCCTGTATAACAGTTGTGCTCCTGCATTGTCACTCAAGCCTCTGTTGTAGAGTATAAAGCTGGCCATATACTAATAGTCTTCTTTGTCATTCAGCCTGCAGGCTGAAAGAAAAAGTCCAAATAGATTCCTCCATCTATTCTATACAGCACAGATGGACAAATCTCCCACTGTGTTTTTTGTATGTTGACAGCTGGCCCAGTAGCAGGGTAACTATTTTTTGTATACAATAGTATCACTTATGGGGAGTTAGACTGTATAAGGTTCATGAGTCAACATGGCAAGGTGGAACAAAAGTATTGATATGATCGGCGTACACAGGGCTAAGCACTAGACCAGCCTTTCTCAACCTTTTCAACACTGAGGAACCCTTGAAATAATTCTCCAGTCTCTGGGAACCCCTGCTAAAAATTTAAAATCTACAATTCATGGTACATCAATGTTATGGTCAATGGGAAGAATGCTCCTTACAGTTGTGGTCATTGAGTAGAATTACCCCCTTACAGATAGCTAAAAAGATCAATTGTGTCATTAGGAATTTATCTGAGAGGTAGAAGTTGACCATTGCTCAAGGATACCCTAGCAACCTCTGGAGGAACCCTAGGGTTCCACGCAACCCTGGTTGAGAAACCCTTCACTAGACCCACCAGATGAATGACTTGCTAAACTGTTGCTAGACTTGCCACGCTTCACAAGTTTGTTGCGCAATTGCAGCAAGTCCACATTGCATGACTCCAGATCAACTTTCTTTGCAAACATTCTGCAAATCTGCCACAAGTTCTGGTTCAGTTATGTTGTGAAATAGTCATCCCACCACAGGGGTGTCACTGTCGCTGAATTTTCATGCTGTAGACTGGCAGAGCTCTTGCTGTAGACTCACCACTGCAACTTTGCTCTTGTTAGAGACTTGCCACGCAAATTTGCTACAAATTGGAAAAGTGTCAACTAGAACTTTTGCTTCAAGTGCGCTGCAAGTGTACAACTTGCCAGTGAAAATGTGCAGCAAGATAACTGACGTACAATTCAACACTGCCACAAATTTGTGGCAAGTTATCCCTGCTATCTGGGTCAGCCTGAGGTGAGAGAGGGGGTAGGCGGCAACATGTTTAGAGGGCTCAGCCCCCTTTGTCAAGCCTGCCCAACAGGAGGAGAAAGCTGTAGTGTTGAGCGAACCCGGACTGTAACGTTCGGGTCCGTACCGAACTTTTGGGTGTCCGTGACACGGACCCGGACCCGGACATTTCAAAAACCGTTCGGGTTCGGTCCGGGGTTCTGCTATTTTACTCCACGTGTTGAGAAGCTGCAGGGCAGCCAATCAAACAGGCCCAGGCCCAGGCACAGTGCCTGTGGGTTTTCAAGCCATGCCTGGGCTTGCAATGTCAGGCCCAAGCGAGTTGTGATGTCGAAAGAGGAGGACAACCCGTCCGAACTGTTTCCCCCGACTCGGGAGATTTGTACAACGGCGGATGGGGGAGAGAGTGGAGTCCGACTGGGTCTATCGTCCCTATTGAACGGTGTTTAAACACCGTCACAACTTAACATGCAGTCAATAGAACGACGTGTAAAAGTGACCGTTCAACATGTGAACGTCGCGTGAACTTCGTTTTCAAGATCAACTGTGAAAAGGTTAAACATCGTTTA
>BLSH010558050.1:103742-128462 GCA_018402905.1 Glandirana rugosa | reverse complement strand
TGAATCAGGCATGGATCCCACAAGACTTGTCTGTACCTTGTGCAGAATAAAAATTTAGACCGGACTCACACAGCCATTCATATACTTCTTTTTTGAATAGGCCTCAATACAAAAAAAAAACCATGTTGGCTACCTCCTCCTACTCCTCTACCACCGCCACTTCCACCTACACTGCCTCGGTCATGGCCTAGTCAACCTCTAGGCTCCTACTCCACATCCACCCCCCTTCCCGTTTTTTTACTTGATTTTAATTTATTTTCCCTATCCCAATTTATTTGTAGGGCACTTGCCCTAGTTTGAAGATGATTTTAGAACAGTTATATGGCTTCTACCGTTAATTAATACTTTTCAGACACAGTTTGAAGATGATCCACATTCACCTCCATTTTTGCTTTTTTTATGTTTTTATTTTTTTTTAAATATTTACAGTTATTTCCCTGTCCCCATTTTTATGTAGGGCACTTGCCCTACCCTTACCCCCATTTTACTTCCTTTTGCAGCCCTCTAGGGCTTTCCAGGACTTTGTTACAGCCATTTTTGTGCATAAAAGTTCGGGTCCCCATTGATTTCAATGGGGTTCGTTGTCCGTGCGATCGTTCGGGTTCCGTCCGGACCCGGACCCGGACTTTGTCCCGAAGTTCGGACGGACCAGCAGAACCCGAACTTCCAGAGGTTCGCTCAACTCTAGAAAGCTGGCTTTAAAGCCTGGCTATAGGGTGGGTGAGCACTACAGAGCTGAGCATAGTGATACTGCAGGTGGAATGCAAGTTCCAGAGATTAATAATAACAAGGAACAATTAAAAAAACAAAAACACACACATCTCATTTGTATACTGAATTAAATATAAAAAGACAAGTAATATTCTATTAATTTATTACAATCCTCTAATATGAATAAACTTTAATAAAACAATGTAAAACGACCCGGTAAAATGATTTTTTGGTAAAAAATGTCCTCTGTTGAAGCATGTGTGTGCTGAAACCATAGGCGTGCACACTGGGTGTGCCAGGTGTGCCTGAGCACACCCTAATCCCCCCACCGTGTGATGTGGATTCCCCCTGATTAGACCCCTTATATTTCACCAAAGCCCCCTAACAGGGCTCCTAAAAAAAATTGTATAATAAATAATAATTAAAAAATTCCTCTGACACTGTAAACTGCCCTACTGACACCAATCCCTTCCCTTCTGACACCATCCATGCTCTGCTGACACCGTTGGTATACTGTATATACACATGTACACGCACACGCAAATATGTTTGAGCTTTGGAGTGCACACCCTAATGCAATAGGCTGTGCACACTTATGGCTGAAACCCACAGTGTATAGCAAGCTTTAGCGTCCATTTTACTATATGTGGCACAACCGTGGAGATATCACCTTGTTGTGTCTTATTTTATGAATGTAAAGTGAACCTTATCAATCCCCAAATGTGTGATCATAGTGACATCTTCATAATCTGATAAACACACTCCCCTTTTCCCTAAATTGTATAACTGAAGTAGATGAACTACTTGCAGGCTGCAATACATATATTTACATCGGCAGTTTGAAGTGTTTAAAAGTGCAGCTACAGGCATCATCCCAGTATTGCTTTTTCAGCTGCCAGTTCTCTTTCTTGTAAAAGCAATCCTAGCGGCTTATTAGCCTCCGGTCCCACTGGGCATCCCTTACCATTTCCCATTGCCATTAATGTATGCAGAGAGCAATGACACATGACTGTCAAAGGAAAGACAGAGGTGTTTTTGACATATTGTCTTCACCTCCTCTATGCTGTAAAAAAGGTGAGATGGCAGTGCCCAATGGGGAAAAAGGCTGGAATAGAGTTTTGCATGATGAGAGTTATGCATTTGTGAGATTTTTATAAACTGAATAATTGATATTTAGCAGCATTTTCTGTAAACATACATAGGTTTAAAATAAAGGCAGATGGGTGGCCGGGGAGAGAAGCAGTAAACATGGATGGTTGAGCAGTAATGCTTTCTTCCCAACCAACCCCCTGAACTGGATGGGGTTGTACACATATCACAGCCATGATGCTGTGCTCAGCAGCCGTGTAAAAAAAATATTCTTCATGTTGTGTTTGGTGGCCACTACCACTGCTGAACGCGACCCATTGAGTTGAACAGGGCCATGCTGCAACTGCCCTGCAATGACGTGTAATGCATGTGGTTGTGGCATAGAGGTGCAGGCTTTTCAGGGTCAAAGTGTTTATAAGGGCTGAAGGTTTTTTTACCTTCATGTATTCTATGCATGAAGGTAAAATAATCTACAATGTGCAGCTCCCCCCTCAGCTCTCCCTGGTCCCTCCATCCTCATTGGCTGAGACACAGCATTGGCTCCCACTGCTGTCAATCACAGGCAGTGAGGAGGGAGTGTGGTGCCCAAGCAGACTTTAAGAGACACAATGTTTTTTATAAAAAAATACAAATTTTATTCCAACGAAAATATCTTAAAAAGTTCTTTACAAATTTTTAAAACTTAGAACATTTTTCCAGATAAATACACATAGGATATCTATAGTTACATGAATCATAGCATGACTTGTGGTCCAAGGAACATATGCTTGTGTATTTGAATCTCAATGCGCTTCGTGAGATAGCACTCGCTTCCTCAAGAGAAAGAAACTTAAATATCTGAAAGCAGAGGCCAGAAAAATAAGATATTGTTGGAATAAAATTTGTATTTTTTTAAAATAAAGAACATTGTTTGAGTCTCTTAAAGTCCCCATGGGCACCCTTGATCGATACTTCTGTATATATATATATATATATATATATATATATATATATATACAGTGGTGTATTTTGGTTTTGTGCTGCCCTAGGCAAGACAAAAATCGGACGCCCCATCTGAATTGCCACACCCCTTCCTGTTTAAGACCCGCCCCTTCATCTGTAAACCCCACCCCTTCCTCTTTAGGCTCCAACTTTTACTATTAGAGCTCCAACTCAGGAGTTGGTCAGAGACTGAGGATATGACACAGGAAATGGTTAGAGACTGCGGACATACTACAGGAGATGGTCAGAGACTGCAGACATGATCAGAGGCTGTAGACATGATACAGGATTTGGTCAGACTGCAAACATGATACAAGAAATGGTCAGAGACTGAGGACATGATACAAGAGAGGGTTAGAAACTGCAGACATGAAACAGGAGATGGTCAGAGGCTGGGGAAATTGTCAGAGACTGGGGACATGGTCAGAGACAGGGGACATGGTCAGAGGCTGGGGACATGGTCAAAGGCTGGGGACATTGTCAGAGGCTGGGGACACGGTCAGAGGCTGGGGACACGGTCAAAGGCTGGGGACATTGTCAGAGGCTGGGGACATGGTCAGAGGCTGGGGACATTGTCAGAGGCTGGGGACATGGTCAGAGGCTGGGGACATGGTCAGAGGCTGGGGACATGGTCAGAGGCTGGGGACACGGTCAAAGGCTGGGGACATTGTCAGAGGCTGGGGACACGGTCAGAGGCTGGGGACACGGTCAAAGGCTGGGGACATTGTCAGAGACTGGGGACATGGTCAGAGGCTGGGGACACGGTCAGAGGCTGGGGACACGGTCAAAGGCTGGGGATACGGTCAGAGGCTGGGGACACGGTCAGAGGCTGGGGACACGGTCAAAGGCTGGGGACATGGTCAGAGGCTGGGGACATGGTCAGAGGCTGGGGACACGGTCAAAGGCTGGGGACACGGTCAGAGGCTGGGAACACGGTCAGAGGCTGGGGACACGGTCAAAGGCTGGGGACACAGTCAGAGGCTGGGGACACGGTCAGAGGCTGGGGGGGACATACTTACATCATTGTGAACGTCCCCTTTGCCTGAGCCCAGCCAAGCCAAGGTGAGTCAAGACACTGCCCACTCCCCCCTGAACACAGCTGAGCCCGCCCGAGCCCAGCTGAGCCCACCCTCAGCCTGAGCACAGCCGAGTCCGCCCCCCGAGCACAGCCAAACCTGCCCCCCCGCCCGAGCACAGCCGAGCCCGCCCCCCCTTCCGAGCCCAGCCGAGTGGAGGTGAGCGGAGACCGCCCCATGCCCGAGCAAAGCGGAGCTCGCCCCCCCGCCTGAGCACAACCAAGCCCGCCCCCGTCTGAACCCAGCCGAGCGGAGATCTACCCTTGCCCGAGCACAGCCGAGCCCGCCCCTCGTCTGAGCACAACCAAGCCTGCCCCCCCGCCCGAGCCCAGCTGAGCGGAGGTGAGCAGAGCCCGCCCCTCTGCCAGTCACTTTATGCCGCTTAATGGCAGACTGTGTTTGTGCGGCTGTCGGGACTTGGAAAGGCAGTGGGGGCTTTTTTCCGTGCGGGGGGGCGGCTCTTTTGCCGCCCCCCGCAAAGTGCCGCCCTAGGCCTGGGCCTTGTTGGCCTAGGCCAAAACACAGTGCTGTATATATATACACACACATTATCTCACAAAAGTGAGTACACCCATAGCAAAGAAATGACACTTTGCTATAATGTAAAGTAGTGTACAGCTTGTATAACAGTGTAAATTTGCTGTAACACAACACACAAAATTAATGTCTAAACCGCTGGCAACAAAAGTGAGTACACCCCTAAGTGAAAATTTTCAAATTGGGCCCAAAGTGTTAATATTTTGTGTGGCCACCATTATTTTCCAGCACTGACTTTACCCTCTTGGGCATGGAGTTTACCAGAGCTCCACAGGTTGCCACTGGAGTCCTCTTCCACTCTTCCATGACGACATCACGCAGCTGGTGAATGTTAGAGACCTTGTGCTCCCCCAACTTCCATTTAAGGATGCCCCACAGATGCTCAATAGGGTTTAGGTCTGGAGACATGCTTGGCCAGTCCATCACCTTTACCCTCAGCTTCTTTAGCAAGGCATTGGTCATCTTGGAGGTGTGTTTGGGATTGTTATCATGTTGGAGTACTGTTCTGCGGCCAAGTCTCCGAAGGGAGGGGATCATGCTCTGCTTCAGTATGTCATAGTACATGTTGGCATTCAGGATTCCCTCAATGAACTGTAGCTCCCCAGTGCTGGCAGTACTCATGCAGCCCCAGATCATGACACTTCCACCACCATGCTTGACTGTAGGTAAGACACACTTGTCTTTGTACTCCTCATTTGGTTGCCGCCATACATGCTTGACACCATCTGAACCAAAAAAGTTTATCTTGGTCTCATCAGACCACAGGGCATGGTTCCACTAATCCATGACCTTAGTCTGCTTGTCTTCAGCAAACTGTTTGCAGGCTTTATTGTGTACCGTCTTTAGAAGAGGCTTCCTTCTGGGATGACAGGCATGCAGTCCAATTTGATGCAGTATGCGGCATATGGTCTGAGCACTGACAGGCTGACCCCCCCACCCCTTCAACCTCTGAGGATCTTATGAGTAAGGCTTTGGCCAAAATGCGTTGGATCTAATATAATGAAGCTAGCTACTCAGTAACATCCATTGCATCAATTCTTTATAGGCTACATGGCAGAATACAGCAGTAACATGGTAATGCATTTTGCCTAACGCCTTACTCATAGCATATCCTATGAGTAAGGCTTAGGCCAAAACGCATTCGCTCTAATATAATGAAGCTAGCTACTCAGTAGCATCCATTGCATCAATTCTTTATTGGCTACAAGGCAGGATACAGCCGTAACATGCTAATGCATTTTGGCCAAAGCCTTACTCATAGCATAAGCTATGAGTAAGGCTTTAGGCGAAACGCATTAACATGTTACTGCTGTATCCTGCCATGTAGCCAATAAAGAATTGATGCTATGAATGCTACTGAGTAGCTAGCTTCATTATATTAGAGATTATTGCTACATTCCAAAAGTATTTGGGCCAGAGCACTGATCCCCAGTCTTCTAGGTAATTTTGGTAGAGCATGTTTTCTTTGTTGGACTCCAAAGATTATGCCAGGAAAATTGTATTCCGGGGATTGTTTGGACGATGTTGTAGTTGTACATTTTTTTAAATCAGTATTTCTCACCCTTTTTAACACAGGAGAACATTGAATAGATTTAGTAGTTACTCACACTACATTAGCATGATGGTCACTGGAAAGAATACTCTCTAAATTTGTGGTCAGAAGAAAGAATCCCTCCTTACAGATAACTAAGAAGATCACTGATGGCAGTGGCTACTTTTCTAAAGGTCAGAAATTGCTCATTGCTCAAGGAAACCTTAGAGCAGGGGTCTCAAACTGGCTGCCCTCCAGCTGTTGCGGTATTACAAGTCTCATCAGGCCTCTGCCTGTGGGAGCCATGCTTGTAATTGTCAGCCTTGCAATGCCTCATGGGACTTGTAGTTCTGCAACACCTGGAGGGCCACCAGTTTGAGACCCCTGCCCTAGAGGAACCCTGGTTGTGAAAGGCAGATTTATCTAATTGCTTGGAAACAATGGCAACTGGCGCTCAAAAATTTGGGGAGGGGGGCAGCAAACCAATGACATCCCCCCAGCGGGAGACGGAGGGGTAGGGGAACAGTCAATCCAGCGATCAGTGTGGCGATCCCGACCTTCATCCTGCCAGCCAGTGAGTTGACTGGGAGCTGAGAGAGAAAAATGCAGAGAAGGCAAGGACACACGGGGCAGCTGCAGCTTAATGACAGGTGTGAGGCAAATCCGGGACCAGATGAAGCAGAGAAGGATTCTGGCTGCTGCTCCTCACTCCAGGGGCCAATGCATCTCCTCCGGGCCGAATAGGAAGTGGGTCCTGAGACCCGAACCCTACTGGCTGGTAATCCTAAGACTCCTGGCCAATTGGGTCTTAGGATCTGCTTCCTGTTTGGCCGGGAGGAGAATCAGGAAGACAATAGCAAATACTAGCAAAAACTGGGTCGGCTTTGGGCACAGTGCTCTGTGCCCTGAGTCCACCCTTTTTTGAAGCCAATTAGAGCCTCAGGCTCTAATTATGTGCTTCAAAAAAAGCACATTGGAATCTATGCGTCTGATGCCCCGCATGTAGATTAGGAGGCCGAACGTATGGATGGGGGGAGCGGCACCCGTGCGCCCCCTATGGACGGGCTGCCACTGCTTGGAAATGTATGGTACATATTTTAGTATGCATGAATTCATATATGTTGCAATGATTATTTAAATGTGCATGGGCCAAACATATTAGCAACCCCTATGCAGCCCTGGTTATTGGTGTAGCCTACATGGCTAGGTTACAGACCAATTTAATGATATAAAGGTATAAAATGAAAGCATATGTAGTGTATACATTTACCTTCATTAAACTCAACTGAGGCTAATGTGCCATATGCTGCTTGTACACAGACCATATTGTCTTGCAACACCCTTGATTTCACATTTCACTTAGTAACAATTACAATTCTGCAAAAAAAAAAGTAATAATATTTTCCTAAAAGCAGCATAAACCATCTCATATTTATCATCCTTTTAATTTAATGCCAAACACCTAACACATGGACATACAGTACAAAACGTGTTATAAATAGAAGGTGGGTTACAAAAACATATGGGGTTGCCTGTTCTCCAGAGAATTTCTGAGGCTTTGCCATTACGCATACAACAAATATTTCACATACCAGTAACAGATTTCAATATTCAGTGAGGTTAAAAGGGTTGAAGCAGGGTTGTTCTCTGCACACAAATTATCTTCTAATAAATTTGCTTGTGTCCTGTCATCTCTTCGCCATATACCATTCACCAGCCAATTGTGCTATTATTGTATGGCTGCCACCATTTTGCTGATGACTATAATTTCCAGGAATTAAGCAGGAAATATTGTTATTAAAGTAATCACTGGCACAATTGCATCCATAAAGCCTCCTCTATTAATTCATGCTTGGCAAGGTCACAATTATGACATCAAATTGATTTTTTCCCCCTTTGTTCGATATTTGCAAAGGATACTGGCAACGTATATACTGAGCTAGTAACACTAAACACAAGACTTGTTGTAATTATCCTGTAGCCATTATTGATCAAAGTATAATAAAGGTTTTATACTGATGTGAAATGGATGAGTTTGACCTTTAAATGTCAGTCGCGTCCAGAAGATCAACAATGTTTCGTTTTGTATTAACCTGCTGTGAAAACAGCACATCTAACAATTTATCATTTAAAGTTCCTTTAATTGGATTATTATTTTCCACAGTTCAACTGCTGTCTGTTTATGTTCACTCATCTAAAGAGGGATGTGCCGAAATGATGTCTAGGGAATTGATCTTCTGACGATGACTAATTAAGATCAAAGGCAATGGTGATCATTTTCTGGTCCAAATTAAATAGCTGAACTTGAAACCACTGTAAGTAAGGCAGATCCTTAAAGTCCCCTAAGGTGGGAGGAGTCTTTATTCTATTTATTGTATTCATTTTTTTAACACAAATATATTGTGCAGTGGTTTGAGGGATATCTGGATTTATGCTCTCTATTATAATGCAGTGCTTGGAAGTCTAAGAGCGTCATGAAAGATTATGAAATATATAGTAGCTGCTGATGATTAGATTGGAGAGGTACCAATGGAGGTAGTTTGGGTATCTTGTGGAGTTGCGTGTGGTATGGAGTCAGAGCAGCTTGTTTTAACAACCATATAATTTAACCCCCTACTTATAAAAGCATGGCCCCAAAATGACAGTGCTGTGACCACACTCCAACTTTCCACCATATTGGTGCTATGCCCATGCAGATTCTTTGGTTTATAGTGGAACGCCTAGTACACACAGGCCGAATATCAGACGGCATCGTCCGGTGCAATAGAAACTGGCCGACATTCGCACTGGAGTCGGTCCAACAGAAGCCGTTCATTCGGCCAGTTTATGTCGAAGGAGCAGCTTATGTCGAAGGAGCTCCTGATCAGCCGATCAGATTGGCTCCCAATCAGTGCCAATGGCTGAGAGCGCTGACTGGAGTGTTACCCCTGTCAGAACACAAAAGAAAAGCAGGGAAGAGTGTTATTACACTGATTCTCCTCCCGGCTAATCAGGAAGCGGGACCCGTTTCCTGATTGCCCAAAAGGAGAAGCGTTCCAATTGGCCTAGGAGGAGGGAGGAGATGCACGGCAGAAGCTGCCGTGATCCAGAGGAGGAGAAGCGGAAGCCGCTGCCCATTGCTCGGAGGAAAATGCTGTCTGCTCCATAGATGGGGTAAGTGCCGGGCTTACCAGACCGGGGGGGTGCTTTGCAGGTGACCTGACCAACCGGGGGGCCAATTTTAGAATGGGGGTGCCAGGCCCCGCCTTTCCTTTTGGCCCCTCCCACTTCTCATAAGTCCCCCCCTTAAAGATTCCACCCATGGTGCCAGGAGTATATAGCCCAGCATCACCAGAGAGGGTATACAGCATCACCAGATAGGGGTATATACAGCATCACAGATAGGGGTATATACAGCATCACAGATAGGGGTATATATAGCACCACAGATAGGGGTATATACAGCATCACAGATAGGGGTATATACAGCATCACAGATAGGGGTATATACAGCACCACAGATATTAATATACAGCACCACATATAGGAATATACAGCACCACAGATAGGTATATACAGCATCATCGATAGGGGAATACAGCACCACATATAGGGGTATACAGCACCATAGATAGGGGTATACAGGACCATAGATAGGAGTATACAGCGCCACAGATAGGTATATACAGCACCATAGATAGGGGTATACAGCACCATAGATAGGGATATACAGCACCATAGATATGGGTATACAGCACCATAGATATGGGTATACAGCACCATAGATAGGCATGTACAGCACCATAGATAGGGATATACAGCACCATAGATATGGATATACAGCACCACAGATAGGGATATACAGCACCATAGATAGGGGTATACAGCACCATAGATAGGTATATACAGCACCACAGATAGGGGTATACTGCATCACAGATAGCGATATACAGCACCACAGATAGGTATAAACAGCACCATAGATAGGTATATACAGCACCATAGATAGAGATATACAGCACCACAGATAGGGATATACAGCACCACAGATAGGGATATGCAGCCCCCCCGCCAGAAGATCCCCCCCCAGGGTAGCGGGCAGCAGGCAGATCTGTGTCCGGCGAGCGGCCAGCAGGCAGAGCGGTATCCTGTTTCCGGTGAGCAGGGAGCGGCTTGGCTTCGACCGTGCATCCCCCTCCTCCGACAAAAAAGATGTCCAATAGGATCGCCTGTCTTTTCTGCCAAATGGGAAACCGGTAACATACTGGCGCTTCCTGATTGGCAGAGAGGGGTTTAGTGTTAGAAAGGCAAATGTGGTGGGACACTCTGAGCCACAAGCCCCACTACATTGAAGCCTATTAGAGCCTACGGCTCTAATGAGATGCTTCAAGGTAACCCCCCCACAGCGGTAATTCATGCGGGGCCGGCCGCATGAATTAGGGGGTGATCGTGGGCTGCCAAGGATAGATTTATGCTATGCATGAATCTATTTATAGCATGGGGGGGGGCGAGAAGAGAGGGGGTAGCGCCTGTGCACCCTTAATGGACGGGCCGCCACTGCCAGGATCCCTGAATCCCAGTGTGAACTTTCATACAAATATTGATTAAAGTTGGTTAAAAGAGAAGTATAGCCAAAGCTTTTTTGGCTATACTGTGCTTCTCCTATGGATCACAAGAGCGCAGTTAGTTCTGTCAGAGTGGCTCGCAGCTGATGTCACAGACCCGGTCCAGGCTCTGAAAAGATCCCAGAAGCTGGGACTGGCAGCTGGCTCAGCCTCTCAGCTAGCCATTGAAAGCCTGAGTCAGCTGCTCCCACCCCCTACACAGCCCAGTACGCTGGAGGGGCAGAGCAGACAGCCATTGACTAACAGTGACTGGCTCTCTGCAGGCGGAAGACCGAGAGCTGAGCAATCAGTGGTGTTTGATCACTCAGTTCTCTGTCTTAAAAGAGGTGGGGGACAGGGATTTCTACAGCCAAAGTAAGTCTTCCATGGCTTTAAAGCTAAATTTAAAGCAACCCTGTCAGTAAAATAAAAATATTTCAAATGTGTCCTCTGCAAAGTTAACTTCTAGTGCTCTTACTGCCCACACCACCACAGTTTCTGTATTGAAGAGATACTACTGCTTGAAATATCTTTAGAATGAGTAATGATGTAGGGGCAGAGGGTCAAACCACAGAACCAGAGGCGGCTCTAGGCTTTATGAGGCCTTAGGCAAAACCTAGACATGAGGCCCTACTCACTCCCCAAATGGGAAAAATAATTCAAGCAATAAAAATTAACTGTATAAATTGCATATATTAGGATATATTTGTGCAGCTGCTACTAGCAATGTGTTAAAGTTATAACAAAAGTCAAAAAACATTTTTCTCCATTTACATGAAGGTCAGGTTAATATAACCCAACCAGCACAGAGTTCCCCCATACATTAGAGTGTGCGGAATTCCCCCTTACAGTGCAAGAGGAATGCTGCGGACTATGATGTAAGGGGGAATACTGCAGACCTCGGTGTAAAGGGGAACTGTGATGTACGAGAGGGCTCTGGTGACCAGAGATAACCTTATATCAGAGTCCACTGCGTTCCCCCTTTACATCAGAGTTCCCCTTTACATCACTGTCCACAGAGTTCCAACTTGCATTTAAAATGGGAATTTTAATGTGGGGGGGACTCTGGAGCACCTTCCGCAGAGTGAATGCACTAAGGTAAGGGGTGTTACTGATATAAAGGGAAACCTTGATATCAGTGCCCCCTTACCTTACTGTATTCACTCCCCTTTACATCACTGACCCCACCCCCCCAGTCTGGTCTTGCAGCGCTGTCACTGACCTCATCTCAGGTGCACCGTGCAGGGCTCAGCCAGATGGCCCTGGTTTCATCCTATAATATCCTCTCCACAGTCCAGACATCTGACTCCTCCCGTGACCCCCGTCCTAGTCTCTTCTGTAGGCTTCCCCCCCAGAGACTGCAGACATGATATAGGAGATGGTCAGAGACTTCAAACATGATACAGGAGATTGTCAGAGATTGCAGACATGATACAATAAATGGTCAGAGACTTTTGAGAGGGATTCCTAGCCCCCTGTGGTCAAATCATTGGAGGGTGTACTGTGATGATACTCCTCTAAGGTGAAGATTCAAGTGGTTCCACATCCCAGGTCGGGGATTCGCATGCAACTGAACACTTAGTGTTCTGGTAAGCCCCCCTACATATATTGGTGGTGGACTTTCTTTTATTCACCAGTGTTTTCGTGGTGGCACTACAATCAGTTTGTTCAAAACAGAAATTTAGTGGTGCAAGGAATACCACATTATTTGGACTCTTTATTTGTTGTTTTTATGTAATTATCTGTTATTTTTTTTTTTATTTTTTTTTTTTTGTTATTTTAGCGCAGCCTTTGTTTTTCCATTTTGACCACATACGCTTAGTATTTTGCTGCAGCTTGCTTTGGACTTTTAGCGCAGTTTATTGTATGATACAGTATACATAATGCAGGAAATGATCAAAGACTGCAGACATGATACAGGAGATGATCAAAGACTGCATACATGATACAGGAGATGGTCAGAGACTGCAGACACGATACAGGAGATGGTCAGAGACTGCATACATGATACAGGAGATGGCCAGAGATTGCATAAATGATACAGGAGATGGTCATAGACTGTATACATAATACAGGAAATGATCAGAGACTGCAAAAATAATACAGGAGATTGTCAGAGACTGCAGACATGATATAGGAGATGATCAAAGACTGCATACATGATACAGGAGATGATCAAAGACTGCATACATGATACAGGAGATGATCAGGGACTGCATACATGATACAGGAGATGGCCAGAGACTTCATACATGATACAGGATATGGCCAGAGACTGCAGACATGATACAGGAGATGGTCAGAGACTGCAGACATGATACAGGAGATGGTCAGAGACTGCAGATATGATACAGGAGATGGTCAGAGACTGCATACACGATACAGGAGATGGTCAGAGGCTGCATATATGATACAGGAGATGGACGGAGACTGCAAACATGATACAGGAGATGGTCAGAGACTGCAAATATGATTCAGGAGATGGCCAGAGACTGCATACATGATACAGGAGATGGTCAGAGACTGCAGCCATGATGCAGTAGATGGTCAGAGACTGCATACATGATACAATGGATGACCAGAGACTGCAGACATACTACAGGAGATGATCAGAGACTGCAGACATTAGTACAGGAGAGGGTCAGAGACTGCAGACATTATACAGGAGACGGACAGAGACTGCAGACATTATACAGGAGACGATCAGAGACTGCATACATTATACAGGAGATGGTCAGAGACTACGGACATGATACAGGAGATAGTCAGAGACTACAGACATACTACAGGAGATGGTCAGAGAGTGCAGATATAGTACAGGAGATGGTCAGAGACTGCAGACATGAATGACTGAAAACGCAGTGTACCTGGGTCACACGTGAATCGCACAGAATGCACAGCATGCTCCTATGTGATTCATGGTGTGAACCTGCCCTGCCCACACTTGGCTCTGCTAGCATGCCTGGAAGGGAGCACTAGTATGGGCAGATGGAGCATTTGCCCACATATCTTGTGGGGTGTCTAGAGCCATCCTCTCTGTGACAGAAAGCATCTCTTTGATTTGGGGGGGGGGGCAGATATGTTCTAGGGGCCCTTTGGGAGAGGACAAGACATGTGCTTGGGGGGTGGATTTCATATCCAAGCCCCCTTGTAGCATAATTCCTGAACTTAGTGCCCCATAGCGCATATCCTCTCCCTCAAATTACTCCAAGTGATAAGTTTGGTTGCCCCCCCTCACCCTCTTCTTCATGCCCCCCTCCCCTGACTGTAAGACTTACTTTATGAATAGGATTCGTTTATCACTGTGTTCAGTCTGCACAATGGTGAGCCTCCTCGAGTCCCCCCCACTTCCTCCTCCTCCTCCGTATAGGAAAATATCACAGCAGAAGAAGGAGGAGGGGCGGGTTCAGTTCGCTCCACTCTGCAGCAGTGCACTGTGTGTATAGCAGCTTTGGTGACATGCCGGCTGCTATACAAAGTGGAATCAGCGGCGTGCAGGAAAGAAGACACCCGCACAAGCTGCAGGCATTCCAGGACTCTGATTTGTTGGGACGCCGGGTCAGGGAATAGATCGGTCCCAGTGATTCAGGGAAGTTAAGGGAATTGTTGCAGCACAGCATGGGCAAATTAGGCAGCCGCGAGGCCCCTGAGGGGTGTGAGGCCTTAGGCGACCGCCTAATTTGCCTAATTGGAGAGCCGCCTCTGCACAGAGCACATAGTGGCACCAAGCAACCAACACTCCTGGAAGTGTCGGATTCTGCAGATTCTTTAGGCAATGGTATTTTTTTGGGCAGCAGTAAGTAATTAACTGTCTTCTTTGCAGGGGGCACTTCTTTCTGTTCTAAAAAAAGGTACCCTGTCACCAAATTGCAAACTTGCAGATATAAGCACAGAAAAATGAAGTATTTATATTACTTGCAGTGTGTTTCCTTTCCACAAATGAGCCTTTAAATCTACTAGAGAATTTGACTGCTCCCGGAAGAGTCAATATCCAAGTACAGCCCCCTCCCTTCTTGCACGTTCTAGCCCTCTCCTCCTCTCAGAGTGTCTACTTACTCTCTGCGCTGGCCCAGCTGCTCTGCTCCTCTCTTCTTAAAGTGTAGCTGAACCCATTGATTTACCTGTTTCCCAAAAAGCACACCATAAATGATAACTGTCACAAGTGCTTGTTTTATCAACTGAACTGTCAAGCCATCAAATAGCTGGGGTCATAACACTCCACATGCGCAGTGCCAAGGTAACTGTAGAATAGACCGAGGCTAATATGGCAGCTCGATTGACTGTAAGGATAGGAAGGTTTAGTTCCACTTTAACCTTTGTCTTCATAACCTTTTATGTATCTCCCAGAGCAAAAGGCAATGGGAATACCATAAAGTGTCACTTGAGTAACAACTCTGAGTCTTCTGGGGTTGCTCACATCACATCCAATATGACAGCCCCCAGCAGGAATCTCAGGGCTTTTGGATGTCTACATAAGGGAGGCTTTAAATACCATGAGTATAATATGTTAAATGCGCATATATTGAAAATGTTTTTGTTGATAAGCATGGTCTGGTGATAGGGCCTCTTTAACAAGTTGCGTACCACTTTTATGACGTTTACTTGCTTTTATTTCCACATTACTGTTGTCACTTAATACAGTAAAAAAATATTCTTACTAAAACATCTCCAAGCTTCATCTGTTTCTTCACTGTGTTTTGATAATGAATATGTCTCTGCAGTGTGAAATGAATGGCTTTAGTAGGTGATGAAAGAGGAGATCAGCTCATAAACTCTACAGCCTCCACACATCATTTACGATTGGTCAATGCTGCTCATCGATCTGCAAAGGAAGCTGTTTGAGAACTCAGCAATTTACCTGGAAGAAGATAAAAAGATATAGGTACTGGTGTCCTTAAATCCTCTCTTACAGGCAATGTCATCACCTATTGCAGATGAGCATAATAGACAATGACGCCATCGTGTAATACTATAGTCAACAATTTTCTTTGCTTGGAACATCAGCTAACCACTGTCTGATCTATTAATAAAAGTTCAGATATTTTCCACCAATTTTCTCTGTTTTAAGCCTTAACAAAATTTACTTTTCAGTTGCAGTTTCATGTTTTTTTCCACTTCCACATCTGGATACTAAATGGCATTTTTCTGAACAATTTGGGGATGAGGAGCACAAGACTTTAAAGATTATATATACAACACTAGAATTATATTGCATGGCCCATGATGTCTGAATGGCTCAGTGCCTCCTTATAAAGATCTAGTTGATTGAAAATCCAGATTACCTGCAAACTGGCCAAGACTATCTAAGTCACAGCTTTCAGTGAACTTTTGTACTACTTTTTCTCAGTTGATTATATATTGCATTAATGTGAGTGAAGAAAAGTCAAGTCCTTTTATATCTCAAAAAGCAAAAATACATTAATATAGTTACATAATTCAGTTTTAAAAAAAGACATGCATACACTGAGTAACAACAACTTTCATTTTCAGCACCTCCAACACATAGCTGACCCAGAAAAGGGATGAAACCCATCTTGATTAAAATTTGCTTCAGAGACAAACTTTGCAGAGCCATACAGAATGCTGACAGTGTTTATTGTAAATGAAAGGTTCTCAAATTGTATGTACATTACTCATTCAATTATATTTGCCAAATGCTTTTGCTACTTGCGTAAGATTTCGCAAAGTGTTACCGTAGGACTCATCAGACACAATGAATCCTCCATGAGGGGTAATCAAAAAATACAAAACTAAAACCTATAATTTTTGCATGCTTTGTTTTTTAGGGGAGTTCATTAAAAAAGCTATTAAAATACATATCAGCCTTGACATGTAAGTCAAGCCACCTATCTTTTTTCTTGTGGATTTAGTAGGGAAGAGTTACATCCTCTGCCGGGTCCCCATTAAAGAGATCTTTCCTCACTTCCTGTCTCAATGACAATATTTTACAAAAACAGCACCGAGTGCAAACTGTCCGACAGCAAAACAGACAGCATACATGTGGAAATAGCTCAAACCCTAAATACCCACAGGTCTAGTAATATCTGTAAATGTTTCCCTCAGATTGAAATCCTCTTTCTGTTTTTGTGTTTAGGATTATCATAAACTAGATTATTGGCAATCATTCCCTCACCTGCCACTATCAAGGTTCAACCTTCGGTAATATCTTATTTCTGACTTCCAAAGTCTTGATTATGCCATTGCAGGTCTGTCTCCTCTTATTGTTTGCTACGTGCTTCTCTGCCACATCTTGTCTGTTATTTACCTATTTTTGGTCCAGTTTCTTGCACTTCTGGGATCCCTCTGGTTGTCTGAAAATGTCTCTGCCCAGTCTTTATTAAGCTTCTGCGCTTGTCCTTCCACGATTTCTGGGTTGATGGTTCTGCAGGATGATGATGTCAGTGCACAAGGGATGTGGCAGTCACCTTGTACATGGCAGCAGGTGGCCTGGCAATGGTGGACCAATCATAACATGGCGTTGATAAGGTCAGTGGTGGCCACACTAGTTAAAACCTGTTATGACAGGAGAAGGTTGTGCATGCCTTGTTGCTAGGTCTGGTGGTCCCCAAATCACATCAACTTCCTGTGTGTTACTGGTGAGTACTCCTTTTATGGGGTTGTATTTTTGGTTTCCGAATTTAATTTGCCCCATATGTCTGACAACTTATTTCTACAGTTTTCAACTGCATGATGAGTACTATGTATATGTAAAAGAGCGCCATCCTATCTGCTTGGAAACCTTCAAGCAAGAGATCAAGAGATGGTTCTCAATGTTCTAGAAGCCATGATAGCTCATTTTAAAAGTCACATAAACCTCACTTCAGGTCTTCATCTATCAGACATTGTTCACCCTATTCTCTGAGAAACACTGGGTTCTAGTAAGCAGTATGTCCAATCATCAGAAAGATTTACAGCGTACTAGACCTCTATAGTTCATATCAAAAATAAGTCAGGAGGATGGGGATCGGGGATAGACCTAAAGAAAGTGAATACGCAAATCAAACTAGAAGCGTCCAAAATGGATTTGTTATACTCCATCACCTTTGCAAGCCAGACGGTGGAGTGGATGAGTGGATGCTGGCCCTGGATCTCCAGGACACATACCTTGTGCATTCCTATCATTTCAGAGTATCAAAGGATACACGTTGTTGGAGGGCAAAATGGTTTTTCCATAATGCAAGAAATAGGAAATCTAACCATATCTTGTCTGCACACTACTGGAAGGAGCCTGGAATGCCATTCAACAAGTTTTATGGAGATGACCAGTGCATATCAACCCTCATCTTGGAGTCCTGCCCTCGGGCAGGGGAGTAACAGCAGAGATGTAGGCTACATGGTATAATAAAGTTTGGGGCCTGAATGACTGTACATAAAAACGTCAATAGTCAACTGCTAAAGTGATTGATTGCCTGACTTACAGATCTTCAAAGGGACATCTGGCCTGGGAAGATGGGGGAATCCGATATAAGATATACATGGACATATACTGCCTCTAGTGGTTGCTACCGCATACAACACAGCATGCATCCTAGGGGATGGATTGAAGAAAGGAAATTGGCCACCATTGGTTATAATCCTATATAGGCTGGCATGTAGGTGTGTGTGTGGGTGGGTGCCTTAACACAGTTTAAAAGTTGAAGCCACTTCCTGCTATCTCTCTCTCTTTTTCATCGGAGCCCAGCCAGAACACCACCTTTGAGGACAGCCTAAGTATCACTTTATGTTATTTATGTTATAGGCTTTATGATATCTTTCTTAGTGTTTTATGTTAGCATTTCTACTTTGTGTGTAATAAATTAAATCCTTGCTTTATTAAAGCAGAGTGATTGATTATTTATTCATAAGCTAACCTTAATATCGTATCATTATTGATACTGTTATCAGAGTTATAGTAGACTAACAAAGTAGAGGAATTAGGCAATTAATATATAATTACAAATAAACTTGGGGAAATCATAAACACCCCATAATTTTTATTTCACACGTCCAGTTCATATGTCTTCCTTTAGGCCGGTCAACATCCCAGAGGACATTTTCCAAAGTTCTGATCTCTACCCTAGCCTCGCTACAAGAATTGGGGCTGCTTGTTTTCCATTATCTGACAGATGTCCTACTGTTATTAAAATGTACTGAAGCAAAATAGAGTTGGGGTGCTTCTAAGAATATCAGATAATCCACACTTGATACTTTATCAGTGTGTAATGCTCCCCTTTTTGAATGGCCGAGGAAACACAATTATCTGTACTCTGACAATCAAGCTCAAAAAAATGGTCATTCACATCAGAAGAATCCATTATTCCACTGTTGGCAGTCTTCTTCATTATATAAACCTGTTCTTCTAGCGGGGCCACTATGTAAGCTCTTATTTTCATAGAGGGGCCAGGATAGAGATCAAAACTTTGGTAAAATGTATGAGAGGCACACACACATGGAAAAGCTCACTGCTTTCGATGCCAGGTGAAATAAATTGCAGTTAGAAAGGCTGATTATGTCCACATGATAGGGTTACAAAGGAATTTAGTTCAGCAGAAGGTTCATTCAAAGGAAAAATCCAGTTTAATAAAAGTAATTGTTTAAAATTAAAAGTGTTTCAGAGTGAACATCACCCCCTCTTAATGAGTAAAAAAAATAATAAATAAGAGCAATGCCTTGTTAAAATATAATCTAAAATACACTCCCAACCCTGTGTTACAATTAGTTATCAACCTGATGATTAGCTCAAAAGAAAACATAACATTTGATATCCATTTACACCGGAGAGGTTTAATTCTAAGCTATCGAAGGCGTACAGTATATAGTGAGGGCCACAATTGCCCACAATGAAGTCATGAATCCTTCTGATGTGAATGATCATTGTTTGAGCTTGATTGCTGCAATACACATAATTGGATTTCCATGGCTATTCAAAGAGGTGAGCACTTCATAGTGACACATTATCAATTGTGGATTTGCTGTTACCCTTAGAAGTTCCTCATCTCTGTTATTTCTTTTCAGTTTGCATTCCTCTTTTGGAGTTATGTGGTGGCAGCCTTTGGAGTACAGATTACTCAACAGTCTGTCTGTGTTGGCTTTCCATGCCATCCTTGATTGTCAGGGTTTTTTTTAGGACGTTGGACTACAGTACTGTTATCAAGGGACAGAGAAAAACTCTTTCACTACAGACGGATCCTGAATGCAACTCTCCAGAAATTTGACTGACCTCTGAACTGCTAGGTCCAATTCAGCAGCTAGTTTACTTGAAAGCCTTTTTGTGAGATCTTGGAGAGATTTTATTAGACCGGAATCACATTCATCCAGCACTCTCCAACATTCTCCTCTCAGCATCTCATTCATTGAAGTTTTAGAGATTCTCTGGTCTTGCATCCCTATAGTAAAGTGGACTGGCTGGCCCAGAGGCCTTTCCAGAAGGAAAGAGGTGGGAGGGAGCCCTAGCTTAAAGAGATTGAATGTCTCTCTATAAATTTATCTGGGTGTATCCTGCCATGAGGAATGTCTTTGGGGGTGGACAAACTCCAAGTGCCTTTGCCACTGTTAATCCTTAGGCATAATATGTCACATCATTCATACCACAGATGACAGTCGCAGTTGATGGGTTGCGCATCTAGAAGTCCTGGCTCAAGGAAGGTGACCCTGCACCTCAGCTGGAATTGTCTACCCATATTTTGGAACTCAGAGCAATGTGGGAAGCCTTGAACACTTTTACTCCAAGACTCCCTGTTTTAGACAGACAACCGGGCAGTAGTGTCCTGTGTTCAACACCAAAGTGAAACTAAAATCTGCTTCAGGAGGTGACCCCTACTTTGGAATGGGCAGAGAGGAACCTGGAGGATCTGAGAGTGTCATATGTTCCATCCGCTGTGCCACTTTATAGACAATAGCAATTAGTCCCTAAGTACAAAGTTTTTTGAAAAAATATAGCTTTTGGAAAAGGAGAAGGTTCATATGGTATTATAGCAAGATTAGTACCAACATCCCAACTTTATTTCAGTTAATACAACCCCTAACCATAAGCAAACTAAAAGATTTTAAGTGTACAATATTGTTTATTTTTTTAATTAAATTCTTACATTTAAATCTTACATTTATTTGTAAATAGATTTGAAAAGAGTAGGACTCTTGTACAATAAACTCAATAAAATACATAATTAAAGCGCTTGTTACCCCAAAACTTCATATTCCTGATATGTGGCTGCTGTACCATGTACTAGTATGAGAAAGTATCCTGTTCTCTTTGTATTGCTTCCTCTATGTGAAATCCTTGCTGTTCCTGCCAGTCCCTATGCTTTCCTATTAAAAACTGACCACACTAGGCAGGATAACACACTGTGGTCAGTTCTCTAGCTACAGTATGCTAGGAACTCAGTGTGCTGTCCTCCAATGATCAGACTTGTCCTGACATGCCCCCGCTGAACAGACATTCACTGGCAAGCTCAGTGTGCTGCACATTCACTGGCAAGCTCAGTGTGCTGCTACCCCCCCCCCCCCCGCCAGTTCTAATGAAGCTGAGAACAGAAAGAATGTGATCACTTATAAAAAAGGGAAACAAGGTATTTATAATGTTTTTTTTACATTATCTATGCAAAAATGTTTTGCCTTTTATTTCTAAATTAAATTGAATGGGTTGTTTTATAAGGTGACCGTCTACAAACATTTTAATGCTGTTTATTATAATTGCATACAGTAAATGTGGGGACTTTTATTCAATGCGTTTCTTGGGTCAGTAGCAAATGATCCCACAGCAGCTTACTACTTATGGTCTCACCTACCATCATGTTCCTACTAAGAAATAGTTTCCCAGCATCACTGATACACACTTTGTGGGCCAGTCTGAATCTGATGACGGAAAGGGAGTAAAAACAACTCTAGCATTTAGTCAGAATACACTGATACTATATTCCACTATAGTTCCTTAGTCACCAAACAGAATATGATTAGAAACAGATTAGTAAAGATGACCAAAGGAAACCACATATTTATTTACTTTTATTTCTTTAACTTCTAAAATTTATATGAAAAAATCTGCGCTAGAATACCAAAGTAAATACCAAACAGCAGCTATACACAAAACCTAGATACCTGGTTCAATCAATACTCTATGTCAAAAGTGCAGCGCTGTATATATACAATATGTGCAAAATATCAAGTAAACATGTGCAAAATATAAACATGTGCAAACAACACATAAATACTCATGAATAATGTGATATAAATCCACAAATTAATTAATAGATAAATGAAGTGCTCTTGTGCAAACAGTTCATGTATGCTGGTTTCTTTTCATGGATAAACCATTCAGTGAACATGCATCCATCAACGTGACAGCCTTCACCAGACAATAGATGGGGGCTTGCCAGAAAGCCAGCAACCTCCCCTGTTCAGGGAGGTCATATAGCGCTTGGTAGGATCTCTGGTCCACTGAAGAGGAATCCCAGTATATCTCTCCAACAGCCGTGGTTCACAGGTAGCCGAAGATATTATCCACCATGCGATCCCCAATGCATCAGGATGAGGTTTCCTCAGAATCAGGAAGTATAAAAAACAGGGAGACTCCACATAGTGTAGTAATGTCTCAACCTTTGGTTTATTAACCACTTCCCGACCGCCGTATGCAAAATGACGGCCGTGAAGTGGCTTAGTTATCCTGACTGGACGTCATATGACGTCCTCAGGATAACAAGCCACTGCGCGCGGCGATCGGTGGTGTGGGAGGTCAGTCTGACCCCCCGCAATACCGATCTCGGTAAAGTGCTTCCATCCAAAGCACTTTACCATGTGATCAGCCGTGACCAATCACGGCTGGTCACAGTGTAACACAGGAAAGCCTTTTATCGGCTTTCCTGTACTCAGGTCTGCAGACCTGAAGAGTGGAGAGCCGATTGGCTGCTCTCCTGACAGGGAGGGTTTGTGCTGATGATTTATCAGCACAGCCCTCCCTCGGATCGCCACCCTAGACCACCAGGGAGCCTGCCCAGGGACCACCAGGGATGTGCCCACCCAGGACCACCAGGGAGCCAACCAGGGACCACCAGGGAGCCGATCTGGACCATCAGGGAGACCCCCCCTAGACCACCAGGTAAGAGACATAGTGCCCAATGTGGATGGCACTCAGTGCCACCCTCAGATGCCACCCTAGACCACCAGGGAATGAGCCCCTATCCGTATATATACCCACCAGTGCCCCTATCAGTGCTTACCAGTGCCCCTATCAATGCATACCAGTGCCACATATCGGTGCCCACCATTGCCACCTACCAGTGCCCACCTATCAGTGCCACCTATCAGTGCCCAGTGCCGCCTATGAGTGCCAATCAGTGCTGTCTATGAGTGCCCATCAGTGCCGCTTAGCAGTGTCCGTCAGTGCTGCATATCAGTGCCCGTCAGTGCTGTATATCAGTGCCACCTATCAGTACCTGTCAGTGCTGCTTATCAGTGCCGCCTAACAGTGCTCATCATTGCTGCATATAAGTGCCTCATCATCAGTGCCACCTCATCAGTGCCGCCTCATCAGTGCCAATCAGTACTGCCACATCAGTGCCCGTCAGTGTAGCCTCATTAGTGCCCACCAGTGATGGAGAAAATTTACTTATTTACAAAGTTTTGTGACAAAAATAGAGAATTTTTTTTTTTCTAAATTTTCAGTCTTTTTTTATTTGTAGCGCAAAAAATAAAAACCGCAAATACCACCAAAAGAAAGCTCTATTTGTGGGAACAAAATGATAAAAAATCTGTTTGGGTACAGCGTCGCACGACCGCGCAATTGTCATTCAAAGTGCAACAGCACTGAAAACTGAAAATTGGTCTGGTAGTAAAGTGTTCTAAGTGCATAGTATTGAAGTGGTTAAAATTTGATGCACTTACACAAAGTTCTGATCATGAATTAGCTCCTAAAAACTTGTAAAATCCTTCATAAACTTGCACTTACAGTTGCGCATGCGGAGCGGCGTGTGTGCGCAGCTATTTCTATAACTTCTGCTCAACTTGTTTTGATTTTTTATTGGCACCTGAAGTGTAAATTTATTTGCTTGTTATATAATCCCTTGTTTCTAATCAAAGGAAAGTTATTTTTACAAGATTCAGATGCCACCGAGCATTCGGGGAGCCGTTTGTACAGACACTTAGGTGGCACACAGGAGTTTTGAATTTTAAGAAATGCACAATATTTACATAAAACAGCACGCCTGGGAAACACTATTTCATAAAGTGCAATAAAACAGTATAAAGTCAATTATAATACTCGTATTAAATTTCTTAAATGCTTTTCTTCCCAGTGGAATCTGTAAAAAACAACAAGCCCTGACAATATCCTCTGGAATAATGAACAATTAGAGCAGTATGGGCAAATAAATGATTTCTGTTGGAAAACATTCTCGTTTTAAAATCAGTATGTGACATCCTCTAAGGGAGTCTGACATTTTCTTAATGTAGTTTTGACAGTATGAGATTCCTGTAAACAGACCAGTTAATTGTAGAATGAAAAGTTATAAATAATCAGAAGGCCAGCCAAACTTCTTTATAGGCCTTCTTTGTATTTTTAAAATAGTTATCTCATTACATTGCATGTATGGACCAGGCCTGGACTGGTTGTGTGCCAATCCTGATATTTACCAGGGAGGTTGGGGATCTGCAAGGATGTCAATGCATGACTCAGTAAAGCAAATCATGGAACACAATTTAGCGAACATGTCACTACACAGTTAATACTAAAATGCCCTTGTCTTCAAAATCTACCACGTTGGTCATCTCCGGCCACTGTAGGAATTCAATACTTGAGGTTGTGCACACTGTGGTTTATCTTTATGGTTTTATTATCACTACAAGATGTACCAGCCAGCAAAAGGAAAGAGTGTGCAGAGAGCAGGTATTTGATCCACCTGAGTTGTCCAATGCCTGCATTGACCAAGGAGCAGCAACAAGCTGGTTGCACCATCTAAAACTTCTGTTCCCGTAAAATCATAATTGACACATCACTGTACAAGCGATTTAACACAAGGTACTAAACGAAATGACTCAGTACGTAACTGTAGGAACGTCTAGGGGTTGGAGGGACCATTTATAGTCCTAACCGTGTGTTGGTCAGGTCCGGACCAGGTATGTACGTTACATTACTCTATTGATAAAATTTTTATGTTTCTTCCGGATATTTCTTCAAACCGACCGGAAGACTAATAAATATTGAAAAGTAAGATGTTAATTGACCAGACAAATGTCCTTA
>BLSH010558050.1:69092-97924 GCA_018402905.1 Glandirana rugosa | reverse complement strand
GAATAGTTGTGACTACAGCAATCCTGTATTGCAAAGTTCAGTAGATCTTCTGCCGGCTAATATTGATTGGGAGTTAGGTACCTAATAGCACTGTGTCCTCTAATCCTTGAGATGAGGCGCAAAAAGGGCTAAACTTCACTGAATTCAACAACCTTCCCAGTGATCACTGACTTGTAGGAGAAACTGACAACTTAACAGCAATCTAGTGCACTCTAACTGTAATCCAAATTGCGATTAGGATATTCCTTTAAAGAAGAACTACAGGGACAAGATAAGTATTCTTATAGGTGGGCCGAAACCCGCTCTCCAAACCAGGTAATATCTGCAGTTGAGTGTCTGGCTGCTCAGATGATGATGCTAGCGCTGAAACCGATGGTACACACTTGCTCTTTGCTTTTGGGAGAAACGGCCTCCACTGCACTCCTAGCAGCTCTCCCTGATCGATTGATGCTGCTGTGACTGCTGCTGCACTAGAACAAACTCAGATATCTGTAAGTCGACTCTGCAGATCACCCACCAGAACACTGTAGCACTGCAGCTGACTGGGACACTGTAGATATTCAGCTGTCTGGAACACTGGAAGTAGGCCTCAGGCCATGGTTCCCCTGCAAAGGGCACACAGGGTCCTTGCTGATCGATCACACTGTCCAAAGAGGTCGCAACAAGCTCCTCCCTTGACTTAAATAGGTTCTCCCATGAGGTACTGTTTCTCCCATGAGCACTCACTGCAGCACAGCCTGATGGGAAATGAAGTCTCTTCACAACAGAGTCTGATTACTTCTTTTTCCTTGTCACATTACAAGTCCCACAAGACATCACTCCTGCACAAATCCATTCTCATTAAGCAAACTAACACTAGGATGAATCCTTCACACAAATTTCTATATGCCAGAGAAGCACAGCTGGGCTCCTGGCTACACACATGATGAAACATTTTTTTTTACCTTAATGCAGGTTAAAGGTGCTATAATTTAGTCATCCAAATTCCAGCTAAGAAAGAAAAGAGGACCAGCAGAAAAGCTTTATAAATTGGAACGTTGCTAAATCATTATTCCATTTGTCAAAATGTAAATATACTGAAATTCTGCATAGCAGCTACTGTATATAAATAAGTAAAACTGTAAATAAAAAAATACAAAATCATTTTATGAATAAGCCCCATAAACAAGCACCTGAAACAAGCATACAACCAGTGGACTCAGAACTCCAAATCATGGAGAATAAGAATATTTAAGCCAAAGGTTAAATATGACAGTTAGACAACCAAGGAGTCAGCAATAGTTGCCTTCATATTTACCTTAATACAATTTACCATAAGTAACATCCCAAGATGAAAAGCTGACTTACCTTCTTCCTGTACATGTATTGCTGAGTGCAGCTGTTGATACGATCTTCAGAGGCCAACCATTTGGTCCAACCGTTACTGCTGTAAAATAGAAAAATTGCAAATATATTTATCATATACACTCTGGTTTTATATTTAAAAAGAAACCTCTGACTTAAAAACAGATAAGGGGGGTACACATTGATCAGTACCATAAAGCAGTACCATAAAGACAACCCAAAAAATATATGTTTGTTATGGGTAGATATTGGTTGGAAAAGTTAGCTATTGGGTACAAATATACCATAATTCCTTCATTAACTAATAAACCCACTTTAAAAAAAATGTACCGGTAAGTTATGTGTATATTAAAGGCAACGCTGTTTGCACCTCTGACACAACCCCCACTATCATTTTTGCTACTAAGCTAACATGTAAATGTGGATATAAGTATAAATAAAGGCATGTTAATGAAAAATGAAATTACATTACAAATATAAACCAAAAATAGTTATCCGAATACAATATCCTTAAAGCGGTAGTAAACCCATGCATTTAACAGGTTAAAAACCAGTCACATTTCCGGCATGTACCGGAAATGTAACACTCCCATTGGCTGTGCTCTAAGCCAAACTGTCAAACCATCCAATGGCTGGTGTCATAGCTGATCACATGTGCAGCATCATGGCAGTTGTAGATTAAACAGAGGCCAAGATGGCAGCTTCCTTGGCTGAAAATGATAGGAGGGTTTACTACCACTTTAAATATATGTGTTTAAAAAGATTAGCAATGATAGCCCATGTAGTACCCTTCACAAGTTTCCCTTAAAGTGTATATGCAGACATAATTTTTGAATGATTTGGGTAGAATTGGGGAAGGATCAGAGAGCCTCTCAGGTTTTCACTGCTATCCAGGGTTCCTTTCCTCTCACTTAGGGGTTCATTTACTAAAGCTTGAAAGTGCAAATTTTGGTGCAGATCCACACAGAAACCAATCAGTTTCAATGTTTTATTGTCAAAGCTTGATTGAACAAGCTGAGGTTAGAAGCTGATTGGCTAGCATGCACAGCTGCACTGTTTTTTGCACTCTCCAGCTTTAGTAAACCAACCCCTTAATGTGAGCGGGATAATGGTTTTACCAGACAGGAAGTGAAAGATAATCTCCAACAGGGGCACACAGCAATAATATGCCTGTAAGGCACTTTGATTTTTTTTTGTTCAACCAGTGAGCTGAAGGAAAAAAACTCACAGATCCTCACATCCACACAAGCAAAGTGGATGGAAGGATCTCTCCCACTGCGCTATTGCATTCTGACAGCGAGGACAACCCTCTGCCTGAATACACTAATCAGTGACCCAGCCATGATGTGGTTCTTGCTAATTGTTTGGTCTGTGTATACCTTGCTTTAGGGAAGGCCACCCTGTCAGCTTTTTATTTTTCTCTAAATTCATGATGCAGATTGTCCACTATTTCCTGTCTGCTGAAACCACTGTCATGGTGACAATTAATGAGGGGAAATGTCTTGAATAGAGTTCTGTAATTAAGAACATTGAAGAGAATTTCCATTATAAATAATTCTTAAATCCAGGTCACCAGAAATTTGTTCCATCTAGGGTTGGGCAGATTGGTGGTGTCATCTGCAAGATCTTCAGTCACTAGATGGGTCCATGGGGGACATTGTTGAAGGGGTCCACAAATTGTAGCTTTCCTTCAATCCAGAGGTGCAAACTAAGAGGAAGTTATGCTTGTTTGCATCCTCCTCCTCTCCACTGCCCAAGTTGCCACTTTTTGGGAGGGAGTGGGTATCTGGTTTTGACAGATACTCTCTCCCACTTCTGGTCAGATGTGCTGCGGTGATCTGAGTCAAAAGTTCTGCCCCTCCTCCTTCCCCCCGCAGTCTTCTGGGACACATCACAGGTCCCAGAAGACTACAGGAAAATTCACAAGGTGCAGCATGGTTCGCAATAGGAGACCAGCTGTGAAGATGCAAGGCTTCACTGCCTGTTTCCCTCACTTGAGATGCCGGCACCTGCACTCAAAGCCATCTGAAGAATCGGCTCGGGTGAGGACATTGCTGGATCCCTGGACAGGAAAGTGTCCTTATATTAAAAGTCAGCAACTACAGTATTAGTGGCTTTAATACTTCACCAGTGGGTTGTGAATTCTAGCTTTGCTTACCTAACGAGTTATGGTGCCTGAAGAATTTTCTGAGTCTGACATTCTACTCAGTGTGTCAGATGTCTCATGCCCCCATGCGACTACAGTACACAGTAGTGATGTAGGAGTCCGTAAATAAAACCACAGCACACACATGGGACCTGGGCTTTTAGACACAAAAGATGGAGTATTGAGTGAAGATGTTTAGGGCACCACAACTCTTCAAGAAAGGAAAGTTAGAACTCACCACTTCCTTAACCACATGTGTTTACCAATACCCAATCGATACGGTAAACAAGCCCTTACTGTGTTTTTCTGCATCCTTGTAACATCTCTGTAACATCCTCTATGAGCTCCCAAACATCTCTGTTCCTCCCTTACTGCAGTACGTTTGGAACGAGCAGTGCAGGTTAGTTGTTTTCACATGTATTGCATTATGCACAATACAATGTCTCCAAAAATACCTAGTACATAATCCCTAGTCCCTCTCGGGAGCAAGCAGTAGAAGTGGCTACATTCCTACATACAGTGGGACCATGGAGAATAAACTTAGCCACCCTCTAACAGATCACAGAAACAAAACAAAGAACTTTGTCGATTTGGAGGAGGCTAAGAGCAACTGGAGGTACTTGTTCTAGTTAAGAATACATACTTAAATATATTTTTATTTTATTTTTTATTTAAACCAACATTTAGTGTCACTATGAGTACATGATCTTCTCCCCCTTAAACTGCATTACCAGAACCCCTGATAGCGCAAAGGTTTAGTAAGATTACTTACTTACTCATACAAAGGACCATAGGGTACTGATGGTCAGTATATGTTGTCATCAAGGATGGTTAATGATGACAGATTTTCCTTATCACCTTTTCCAAAAGTCCTGGATGACTTTGTTGCGATCTCCCACTGGAAAAAGTACCATGGAAAGTGTTACATTATGCTGTCAATGTTTTCTTCAGTAAGATTAAACAGAGTTGGTACACATACAGTATCTCACAGAAGTGAGTACACCCCTCACATTTTTGTAAGTATTTTATTATATCTTTTCATGTAACAACACTGAAGAAATAACACTTTGCTACAATGTAAAGTAGTGAGTGTACAGTTTGTATAACAGTGTCAATTTGCTGTTATCTCTAAACCGCTGGCAACAAAAGTGAGTACACCCCTAAGTGAAAATGTCCAAATTGGGCCTAAAGTGTCAATATTTTGTGCGGCCATAATTATTTTCTAGCACTGCCTTAACCCCCTTGGCCATGAAGTTCACCAGAGCATCACAGGTTGCCACTGGAGTCCTCTTTCACTCCTCCATGATGACATCACGGAGCTGGTGGATGTTAGAGACCTTGCGCTCCTCCACCTTCCATTTGAGGATCTCCCACACATGCTCAATAGGGTTTAGGCCTGAAGACATGCTTGGCCAGTCCATCACCTTTACCCTCGGTTTCTTTAGCAACGCAGTGGACGCCTTGGAGGTGTGTTTGGGGTCGTTATCATGTTGGAATACTTACCTTCGGCCCAATCTCTGAAGGGAAGTGATCATGCTTTGCTTCAGTATGTCACAGTACATGTTGGCATTCATGATTCCCTCAATGAACTGTAGCTCCCCAGTGCCAGCAGCACTCATGCAGCCCCAGACCATGACACGCCCACCACCATACTTGATTGTAGGCAAGACACACTTGTCTTTGTACTCCTCACCTGGTTGCCACCACACAGGCTTGACACCATCTGAACCACGTTTATCTGGGTCTCCTCAAACCACAGGACATGGTTCCAGTAATTCATGTCCTTAGTTTGCTTGTCTTCAGCAAACTGTTTGTGGCTCTCTTGTGCGTCATCTTTAGAAGGGGCTTCCTTCTGGGATGACAGCCATGCTGACCAATTTGATGCAGTGTGTGGTGTATGGTCTGAGCTCTGACAGGCTGACCCCCCATCCCTTCAACCTCTGCAGCAATGCTGGCAGCACTCATATGCCTATTTCCCAAAGACAACCTCTGGATATGACGCTGAGCATGTGCACTCAACTTCCTTGGTCACCATGGCAAGGCCTGTTTTGAGTGGAACCTGTCCTGCTAAACCACTGTATGGTCTTGGCCACTGTGCTGCAGCTCAGTTTCAGGGTCTTGGCAATCTTCTTAAAGCCTAGGCCATCTTTATGTAGAGCAACACTTCTTTTTTCAGATCCTCAGAGAGTTCTTTGTCATGAGGTGCCATGTTGAACTTCCAGTGACCAGTATGTGAGAGTGAGAGCGATAAAACCAAATTTAACACACCTGCTCCCCATGCACACCTGAGACCTTGTAACACTAACGAGTCACATGACACTGGGGAGGGAAAATGGGTAATTTGGCCCAATTTGGACATTTTCACTTAGGGGTGTACTCACTTTTGTTGCCAATGGTTTAGACATTAATGGCTGTGTGTTGAGTTATTTTGAGGGGACAGCATATTTACACTGTTATACAAGCTGTACACTCACAACTTTACATTGTAGCAAAGTGTCATTTCTTCAGTGTTGTCACATGAAAAGATAGAATAAAATATTTACAAAAATGTGAGGGGTGTACTCACTTTTGTGAGATACTGTATAACCTCTATGCCTATTGCCCAGCTACTACCTGACAATGGTAAATACTAGAATAGATTTAGATATTCTGTCCAGTTTACCTATTCTATTCGTTTTTTTAAAAGCCTGGGTATTAAACAACTGACATTTGCCAAATATAAAGTACATTTAAAGGAAGAAAGTAAGAAGAAATTACTGCAAAGTAAGGTTAGGTCTCTTCTTAGAAAGCTGTCACAGATGTCTCATTGGAATATTGTCCCTTACTTTTGGCTATGATAAATTTCCCATTGTTTACATTTTAAGTGCTGCGGTCAAGTATTTAATTTAATATGTTTTGAATGACCCTTTAAAAAGAATATTGAGTCATTCACTAGGTATTATTTAACAATGTGTTTTTGTACTTAAAGCCAAAACGTGATTTTTATAATTTTGGATAGCAAAAATTATGGGAGATCCAAAAATTTAGACTTGTTACAGAGACAGATGATGGGAAATTTAACAATGGGATATTGCAATATAGCTATACCGACATAATGCTTGTTTCATTTTAATTAATAAGCTATATTTATAGGCACTGCAAATGCATCTATTAGAGAGATGAAGCTCTCACAAGTAAGTGGGGCTTTTTTTGTGACACAAAAAATATTTCACATTATTCTTTCCATACATACTTTTCCAGTCTGTCAGGAACAGATTGTGATCACAGCAGGGTTTAGCTAAGGCAGGATTCAGAATCGACACTTAAATAGGCATGTTCTTCCTCCATTGCCACCACTTCAGAATACCTGTGCTTCTGTGTTGGAAAGGGGGGGTATGACGTCTTCCCAGGACACACATGCAACAATCACATGATGGAGGCAGTCACATCATCACCTTATGTAAGCTCCAATGTTGAATATTTTGTGAGGATTGTAATGGAGCAAAAATGATAGGTGACACTATGAAGGAGAAAATAAGGCAGTCAATAAGTGGGCTTTGAAGAAAACCTGTATTTGGCCCTAAATAGGCAAGATGACAGGGTCTCTTTAATTAACTCTGGTCTCTATTTAAGGTATATTCTTGTCTAAAAGCTGACTACCTGCAGAAAGTAGGCACAAGCATGTGTCTGTGCTCCCAGGAGGCAACTGTTGAGCAAAAGAACATAACACCAGAATACTTAGGTGACCAGTGGAAGGGCAAAAGGGCCAGAGGGTCTCCTCTTTTACATACCTCAGATATAAAGTAAAATTGTCCCAAGATACAAATATAAATATATTATTATGGTAAAATGAATGTAAATGTATTTTAGACTGAAGTGCCACTAAATATGCAGAACAGACTATATAGTGTGTATAAGATGGATCTCTGGTTTTCCTGCCAGTACTGCTCTCTATATTCCTTATCTCCTCTGGCGACAAAGTACAGTGGAGGAAAGGATGAATAGATAGCACTCATGCCTAAGGCCAAATCTCTGCATATTCAAGGTAGGTCAAGACAACAAGAAATGACACTCCCATGTATAATAAAGACTCCAGATTGCTACCATGCCTGCCAAAGCAATCTGTCTGGGTCCTTGTGTTTGCTGTCCCTGCACAGTTTTGCATTCTATAGGTGAAATGGTGCACTGTGTACATATAGTTCGCCTACTCTGGTTCCGTATTCCTAGAACCGATCTGCCAGCAGATGATGTGGACAGCTTGTGCTTCTCTAAGGGCTCATGGCTTTTGAGCCTTTTTGAGCTCTCATTTGTTCTGCCTGGAAACTCCCCTTCATGTTTGCCAATGTGGCCATGCACACTATGGCTTTTTCAGGAGTTTACAGGCATATACTTGTAGCCAATAGCCCCCTTAGGGGTGGCTGGTAGTTGTGGTTCACCTGTCACTCTGCCCTCAATCACACACTTTTCCTCACATCTGGAGTCACGGAACAGACCAGTACTTTGTTTTGTTGTTTTATTGGGGGAATAAACTTGGATAGGGTAGGGGTAACTGTGGGAGGCCCAGTTGATCAATGAACAGGACCAATCTATATATAGTGCAGTATATACACTCCTTCTTCCTCCAGCACTGACACTTGCTGACTGTTACTCTCCTTCTTCCTCCAGTACTGATATTTGCTGACTGTTACACTCCTTCACTTCTCTCCGGCCCAACTCTTGCTTCTTTTCACTGTTAGGCCTGAAGGGAAATTTATCAAGCCTCCATTACTTCTTCCTCCAGCTACCCTAGCTAGCACATGGTGAGGCTTGCACTTTATCAGCAGGACCACGGGACCGCCTGTTACAGGCAAGGGCTGTGGGCCCTCAGATTGTAAGGCCACGGGCCCTCAGGGTGTAGCTAAGTACAATTGTGCTAGCCAGGCCTTGATGCACTACTGCTCCCAGCCCATCCTCTTCCAGGCCACTCCAGCCTACCTCGCTGTCCAGTGACACTCCTTCCCCTGACTGGCTCCTCCAACCTCCACAGACTGTCCACTGTCTCCTCCCAGCCTGCTCCAGCCTTCTCATCCAGCTCCCAGGGTCTATCACTCACTGACACCGGTGGATCCTTTAAAGAGTCCTTACTGTAGCCTCTCTGCTGCTCTCCCGCTCCCTTGTGCTGCTCCAGGAAATGACTCCACTCTTAGCTGCACCCAAACCTCCAGGCCTCAAGGTCACCCCTAATCTGGGGGCTCACTCCCGGGTGAGGCCTTCACAGCACCTGCTACATCTCCACTCTTCCACACAAACTTCTCCTCCCCCCCAGCTGGGCAGTTCACAGTATTTAAGGAGGCCTGCCAATCCAGGTTGGGGATTGGTCAGGGCTCCTTAACATACTTCTGAAAATGACATCTCCTTTTCCAGAGCCTTCTGGAAACAAAGGGGAGGGGTATCCAAGGGGTGTTCCTTCCTGCAATCTCCAGCCCTCCCTCGGCCACTTCCCTGCACAGATCAAAACATTCAGGCCTGAACTTTTGGCAGGCCTGGCACAATTTACCTCTCCTAGCAAAAATCTACTTACAAAAGGCACCTATCACTATGTGGGGCGCTACATACAGGCAGGAAGAAACCCACCAAAGTCACATTTTTGAGAGGAGTTTTTGAGCAGAAAAGACGCCTACGCGCCCAAAAATGCGTGAAAATGCATGAACAGCGCAAAAAGGCATGAAAGATGCAAAAAAGCTCAAAAGCGCTTGAAACGCACCAAAAAAAGGAAAAATGAGCTGAGGGGAGGGTTTGCGAAAAAAAACACTTATGCTCAAAAAGCTCAAAGAAGCTCAATAAATAAATAAAAAAAAAAAAATAAACACTCAAAAGAGCACAAAAACAGGTCAGTGATTCAGATAGCAATGAAGCTGGAAGGTAAGCAATACTATTCCTCTCCACCACCACTGTGGATACACCTGATCTATTTTGCACCATATTTTACTCCTTCCTGGGTTCCACCACCCTTTGCTTCTGTTTTATAATTTATTACACTGAAGGTAATATGGCACATATTTAAGGGTTTATATAAGCATTTATCTACACCTTATGTTATGGTCACATACACAGTATTTGCCCTTTATATTAATTGAGACCCAGGTCTTCTAGCATGAGTGATCTATGAAGATCCCCCATTACACATTATGAATCATTGATTTTGTCTGGCACATTTATATTCCATTTGGAGTGGAAAGTTGACTGCTGTGAGGCCTATTGATTTGATATTTTTATGGGTAAGGTTGTTTTGCACTGCGTCAGTTTTCCTATGCTGATAACATTTGATTTTCAGCATAAAATTGTGGTATGGCTTTGCTTCATGAGGTCCTTTTCTTTTTTGCCTGCAACATGCAGTTTAATGCAGTGTTAAATATCACAACTTGCAAAGATATTTAATATGGAAAGGATTCTTTACTGTAAGAGCTGGGAAATAGTCTTCCGCAGGTGCTGGTTCTGGAAGAATAACATGCTTTCCAAAACTACTAAATTCTATATGTTATTGCACTGGTGAATCAAAGCAATGAGTAGCTGGCAACAACAATCCAGATATGATTGTAAATAACAAGCATAATACAAAATTGCTGTGCTAACATGAAATAGTGAAATGATGAAATAATCATCAAAAGAAAAACAAAGTCCCATGAGTGATGACAGTCCAATGAGGAAATGTATTATTCACTCCAAAAAGATAAAAAAAAATCCAGTGTTCCACATAATCCCAATATACACCTTTAAGAAGAATATCTAACGAAAAAGGTGAATCACCCAGATGCACCTCCACCTTGTGACAAGATTCATGAACGTACTATGGAAAGATATCACTTAGGATTGAAGTCAATACCTTTACCCTTTTTCAATGGGAACGCTCTCATGCAAAATGGTAGGTAGTTCCCCAGCATGTCATACATGGAAATAAATCAAAATATTCCCATAGTGTAAAACTGTATATTACATGTATTAAAAGTGAAAATATCAACTACTTACAATGAAGCAATTAAAAACAAGCATATATGAAGCATTTACCAGTCCCGGGAATCAAACTGACAGCCTCATGGAATCGGCGGGCATGGTGATGTCACAAGCATGGACTGCGTCCTACGCATTTAGTCAGAATGGGCGTCATTGGGGGCATTTCCAAAATTACAAATTGCAAATAGCTAGTAATATTTATAGGAGATAACATTTCAAAATCTTGATATAGGGACTTATCAGTTTGCCTTTGGGGATCAGGACGTGCTTGCTTTACTTGTTATGTTAGAATGGATCATGCTTTATAAGGGTCCTATCCTTTTCTTTGGATCAACTGTGGTTTTGGGGTTCCCAGGCTATAAGGTGTTTTTTCCTTTTTATCAAACAAAATAGAAATGTGTTTTTCTTTCAAACAGTGTATGCAACACCAAACTGGCTTTCATAGATCTTATCAATTGTTTTTCTAAAGACATTTTTGTGAAAGGTTCATCTGAAATGAGCTAAATACAAATCAATTAACACTTAAAGCAAAGGCCATTTATATAAGAATACTAGTGGAGCATCAATAATGTGCACATTTTTTTGGCATATCACCTTGTGTGACTGGCATCAATCCCCTTAATACAAAGTACAGTTAATACAAGCAAACCTCCAGGATTATATACAACTGTACACTGAGCTCATGAGATGCATGATATTGTAAATACCGATTACCTCTTCCCCCAAGTGTACATAATTTTATATAAGATCAATTGATGCATTATGATCATAGATGCTTGCCTATATTAATTAAACATTGTATTAAGTAGAAGGGTGGAATGGTAACGTTTGCTTGACTAATGTCATCAACAATAGAAGGATATAGATTGAGGGGCTCTATCATCTTTGTAGATTAATTATACCTCTCTGAGTGGTAATGTGGACTTGGGTAAACTGCTCCTGAAATTATGCATTTTGGTTTCTAAAAAAATCTTGTGAAATGTGATCTACCTGAACCCCTCTCCTTTAATGCCTATGGAAACATACAACAAGGGCTCAATTTAAAGCCGAGAGGGTATATTGCTATCCGATTTGTGTTGGTTACTCCAGTATTACCCAACCCCATGGCCTGCATCCTCCCTCTCATTCATAAAATGAGAGTTGCAGTGTAGAGTCTGTGGTCTCCCACAGAATTCTCTTTGCTTAATGCTATAATGAGAACTGATTGGAGGAAAGGCTGGTCTTTATGACTTTAACAGGTCACATAATTAAGCTCACCATTTTTTAACTTTACTCTTCCAATAGTGCTCCACTTGCTTCAGACTTTGCAACCAAGCAGTGCACAACCCACACCTAAATGTTCCTGAGCAGAAGTAAACCACATTCTTTCTTGCTTTTGAACAATAATGGACAAATAGGGTTGATTTACCAAAGGAATAGAGACTGTACACTTAGCAAAGTAAATGTTCACTAAGATGAAATAGTGTTGACTTCAAATAACTACTAATGTGTTAGCAAAAATCCTGTTTATTTTTTTTACTTCCTTTGCAATTGATTGGGTATCCATGTTGGATACCTAGAAAGCTGTCACAAATGTCTCATTGGAATATTGCCTGCTACTTTTGGCTATGATAAATTTCCCATCACTTACATTTTAAGTATTCAAGTATTTAATTTAATATATTTTGAATGGCTCTTTAAAGAGAAGATTCAGTCATTCACAGTTCACCTTATTTACTATAATTTACCTTGAAAATTGAATAAACTCTATTATTTTAGTACATTGTCCTTCTATGGACTATTACTGGAAATCTGTACTGGGGGAAGTACAGTGCCATTGCTAAACCCCTTTTAAGAATACTAGTTACCTGGCTGTCTCTGATTTCAGTAATATCTCAGGCACTGATCTGGAACAAGCATGCAGATTAGAAAGTCAGAGTGAGTTCAGAAATCCTCATCTCTATACACGTTTCAGGACAATTGATGGAAGAGTGCTGAGGCAATTTAATTAGAATGATAACCAGGCAACTAACATTTAAATACAAGGTCCGCAACGGAAGCCTCCATATTCTTTCAGTAGCAGGTTCCTTTAAAAACATGAAAGCAAAAAAAAAAACCTTACAATACTGTAAATTATATAATAGTAAATTTACTTGAAATAAATGACATCTGAGCAATTTGTTTTATAGTAATTATTGAAAGCAAAAGATTTATAAAACGTAATAATGATGTAATATTATGTGACACGATTTACACATTCATGTAGTATAGTCAACAGAAAGGATACAATTATAGCTTACATGTGTATTACAGAGTATTAACACTTTATAAGTGAGATGCATACAAGCATTTTAGAGACATTAATGGTTGTGCATGGGAAAGCTGTGGTGATTATATGAGAGACATGGACAGGTCTGATGAGAGAATTGGTTCCATAAATCATGAGGCCAGATGAAAACCTAGAAGACAATACCTCAGCACATTTATCTGGGCATTAATAAATGTGTTACACATTTTTTTATAGACATACACACCCCAGTCTACAGTTTACAGGAACCCTGTAACAAGTTCTGATATTGTTATTTAAAGGTCCTAATTTTACGATGTCTCCTCTTTTCTCTTCTTCACGTTCCCTTTTGTGATCCCTCTGTTGTTCTTTTGGATCATTCGCAGTCTTCTTTAGTCCTTCTTAATCTTGCTGTTAGATATTTTTTTAAAAAAAAAACTGCAAGTTTAGGCAAGCTAAGCACTGTAGAGATAATAAGCCATACAAATATAACGTAGAATTACTGTAAGCCTGATAGGCATATATATACTTAGTTAAAGACTCCAGCCAAATCTTTTTTTGTATACAGTGAGACAGGATTAGAATGTCTGTGGAGTTTCTAGTCTTGAGTGGGGGTCCATCACTTTCTTTCGCAGACAGTAATAAATATCTAATAGATGTGCAATACAATCCTGCCATTACCATTCCCTAAGCTATTAAATAAGTGGTTTAATTACTGCCTGTGTCTCTACCAGAGAGATCTCCTCCCTTTTGCCATGGGGGCAGGAAGGTAACTGGCCCCATTGCCATGGTTAGTGATTTTAGTACCCATTACATTGGTGGTTAATGGATTTAGGGTCACCTGCTTTGTGGTCAGTGGTTGTAGTGGCCCTTAAATTGTAGTCATTTTCCATGTCCCTTAGATTGATTTTCAATGGTTTTGTCTCCCCCTTACATTAGTGGTCGTTATTGGTTGGGTCATGGACCAAAATGGGCTAAGTTTTATATCAATAGTTGCTTTTTAATATTACCTACTGCATGGGAAATTAAAAAAAATAAAAATACAGCTTAGGTTGGGCTTTAAAGCACACAGTAAAGCAGAGTGGATCAGCAGATACCAGTAAGTGTGGACCTAATAGCATCTCATGTATATGTAATAGCTATTTTTATTAAAGTTCATAACTGCCTAATATGAGAATATTTTAGTATACTGTATCATTGGTGATATGAAAACACAAACTTGTAACCTATTTGTATAGCATAAGAGCATATGTAAATGTTTATTTTAGTGTGCTTGAACAACAGTTTTTAGGGCCAATTCACATTTGTGCATAATGGCTATTGCGAATGGCACCTCATGCATTGTATAACGCAGAACACCACAATGCATATAGTGTGTGTTTTGGTGATATGTTAAAAAAGGGCCTGCAGCCCATTGAAACATTAAAGTGACTTGTTGCCAAACAGGGCTGGTGCAAGGATTTTTGACACCCTAGGCCAGGGGTAGGCAACCTGCAGTCCTCCAGCTGTTGCAGAACTACAAGTCCCATCATGCCTCTGGGAGTAATTGTAATGGCCAGCCTTGTAATGCCACATGGGAAATGTAGGTCCACAACAGCCGGAGGGCCACAGGTTGCCTACCCCTGCCCTAGGCAAAACCTAATTTTGCCCCCCACTCCATCCCTTTCTCCACCCCCTTTGACCTGCCCACGTGACAGGAGCCAGCGCTATACAGGAAGCATCAGCTCTGCTTCCTCTAGTACCAACTCCGTTCTTCACACTGATGCTCGGGGATGGCGGGTCGGGTACCCGCAATCTGGGCTTGCCAATCAACCATCCCAGAGCAGGAGGTGGAGGGCCACATCAGAGGGCCAGCGGTTGGGCACCCCTGCTGTAAGGGATGCATTGTGTTACTGTGTGGAGGATTGGATGCAGGGGATGTTTGCTTCCATTCTGTCGTGAGACTTGGGGCATGTACTCTAGGCTCCAGTGCTGCACTGCGCCTCTAATTACATTATCGGTCAGATGGAGCAGTTGCCAGAGACTGAGCTAATTACATCCTGCAGCCTGCAGAGCATGCAGACACTGAGGGAAACCTAGGCATCAGTGCACCCTAGGCGGTTGCCTAGTTTGCCTAGTGGTAGCACTGGCCCTGTTGCCAAAATAAATCTGCAATAAACTGTCCCATGCCATGCACTGAAAACTTTGAATACGCACCTGCTTGCATTGCTGATCTCTGCAGTAATGAAGATGCTGATAAATCCAACACTTTAGAGATTCAATTGCATGGTGTCCTGCTGCGGTCAGTGGTTCCTCTTGCCAGCCCATGTCACTTTTTGACATAAGAGGGACCTAGAACTACTGAGCCCAGTGGGGGATATGGGATTTAATACTCCCAGAAGTGTTGGTTCTGCTGGATCTTCAGTGTAGTGTGGATGTCCATTTTGAGGCTTAGTTTGGCTTGCCTTTTTTTGGTTGCAGGCAGTCCCCTGAGATCTGTTAGTTCAAAGCCCCCTTAATCACTGGCCTAGGAGGCAAAACATTACTTAAACATCTGTGCTGCATTTGTGATCAAAATGCAGCTTTCAGAAGCAAAGCCAATAACTCACAAACCTTTAGTATAACAAAGAGTGTGGTAAATCTAACTTTAGTGCCAGAAACTCTTTCGCATCTGTAGTTAGTTGGAGGAAAAAAACGCGCTGGTTTTCGTGGTCAAAGGAAAGAAAAAAATATCCCTTCATGTTGGTGATCCATGGGAGAAAAGTGCTCCAGTTTTGGTGGTCAGTAAAAAAAAGAAATGCCCCCATGTTGGTGGTGAGTGGAATGAAAAAAGTCCCCCCTTGTTGGTGGATAGTGGGAACAAAAAAATGCCCTAGGTTTAGTGGTGAGGGAAAGAAAAAATGACCCAGCATTGGTAGTTAGGAAAAAAAAATGCTAGTGGAATGAAGAAATCTCCCCATATTGGCGGTCATTGGAGGGAAGAAATACCCTTGTGTTGGTGGTCAGTAGTAAGCAAAAAAACCCTGTGTTGGAAGTCAGTGGTTGAAAAAATTGCCCCAGTTTTGGTGGTTGGTGGAATAAAAAAATACTTATGGGTCCTAGCAAGTGTCAAGCCCCTTTCACACTTGTGCGACTTGTCCTGAGACTTTAGACTGCAAAGTCGCATGACAAGTCGTTTCCCATGATTATCAATGCAACCATTCATATATGTACGACTTCAAGTCGTGCCGACTTCAAAGTAGTCCCTTCACTACTTTGGTCCGACTTTCATGCAAGTTGAGATAGAGCTCAAGTTTGCACAGGCATTCCCTGAAATCATGTCAAAATCGAGTCGAAATCGCATCAAATTCGTACCCACTAAATCGCATGACTTTCAAGTCGTGGCAGAGTGAAAGGGGCCTAATCAACCCCAATGTGCTGTATTCCTCATCCCACTAACACAGATGCTAAGGCAGACTTCCTCCCAAACAAGAGAGTGCAAAATCTGGTGCAGTCGTGCATGGTAGCCAATCAGCTCCTAACTTCAGCTTGTTCAATTAAGCTTTAACAAAAATAAAACTGGAGGTTTCTATGCAGAGCTGCACCAGATTTTGCACTCTCCAGATATAGTAAATCAACCCCATTGTTCTTGGTGTCAGCTGGAGAAAAAATATGAAGAGATCTAGGGAGGCTGCAGGGGGCATTTATTTTTCAGACCTTCACAGAGAATGGGTGTCCATCAGGGAGTGAAGGCAGACTTCCCTGTTTTCCTTTTTCTTTGGTCAAGTGATATGGGGAGACAGTCCCTAATAGGCTTAGTTATGATCGAAGGTCTGGGTCACATCACTGAACAGGTGACAGCGCTCTGCTTCTGGAGAGTCATTTCATTGCTTTCCTATGACACTGGGTCTGGCAATTCCTGATCATTGCGTACCTACCTCTGTACGGGACCTGGATCCTGCTAAAATTGTGCTGGATTCAAACAATTGGCAACTATGGCTTTTCTCTGCATGGGCATAGGTTCTCTTTAACTGGAAAAGTTATTTTAATGAAATTAAAATTTTATTTGCTTTAAGCAAAGGGCTTTGATATTTTATAGCACCTTCTGTTGAGTGTCAGAAATTCTGCAGTGCTGGAAATAAATTTCTGTTAAAATGTGATATTTGCGGCCCAGCTTCTCTAGCCAATATATGATATTATGTGCTTTCCAATACAGAAAACCCCACTCGCAGTAAAATTAAAGTGTTTATTAAAACTCAGTGAAAAGCATAGCCTCAGAGTGACAATTTAAACAGATAATCCAATAACTGAGAAGTGCTGTGTTTGGTTTTACAACTTTAAATCTCTGTTTGTATGTTCAGTGTTCCTTTGTGACATTACAGCTATAGAATATAATTTAAAACTGAGCTTGGGTACTATGAAATATATTATTGGTGTTCTGTGTAGCAATGTGAGCCTAGTAAATAGTTAACTGGGCTTCTTTTTACCGCACGGATCCTGGAACCCAGCCAGCCAATTTGCTCATCTGTACTTTGAGGATCCATCTGCTTGCTGCCAGGTGGTCTGCTAATAGTAATGGTAAGCAGTAGAACGTTTATGAAGACTGTACCTTGCAGGGCACAAGGGATTTTATTATAGAATCAGATCTTTAGGATTAGGATTTGTATTTGGAGGTCATCTCTGTCTTTTCTCTTTACAGTGAATATGGATGATGAAATGAATGTAAACGCACACGTTTAGATAAGTTAGCATTATTCTGAGCTGCAATATGCTGGAGAACATAAGTAAGACACGTTTCAGCTGGCTAAGATTCATAATTATTTGTACTGAAAGTTAAAATAGAACCCGTAGCATAAAAATCTGGGGGTTATCCCCACAGATTAGTTCTTGAACATTCAAACTCCAGGACTGTCATCCTTGGGTTTATTAATGACCCCAAATAAAGATGACAGGGGTCCCCACATTGCATTGGCTGTATGCATGCTGCAGCTCAGTGACTTATTAAAGCAGTGATAAGGATGGATAACAGCCTTATTGTTTGAGCATTCAAGAACAAATCAGGAATGGCAGTTGTCATATTTCTACAATATCTTCATTTCAATAGATTTTATTGAAGAATTTTCAGTAATACATACAATGATCACAGTGCTCATTCAATTCTGTATCATAAACAATAAATCTTCATCATATTGACCATACAGCAATTTTATAGTTCAGCACTTAATGGGGAGACCCCATTGTATGTTATTCTTCACGAAACTTTAAAAAAACAAACGAAAAGGAAAAGAAAAGGAAAATAACAAGAATGAAAAACTTGCTCGGCAGATATCCAAGTTTACATTACCCAGTTCGTCAGTTAGGATTTCTGCTTCACATTAACCCCTTCCAACGTTCCTACTCCTGCTCTCGTCTCCCTCCCTACCTATTGGCTTATAACAGGGTAACCATTCCGAGCATTTACCAACAATACCCTGGGGGTATGCGGGGGGTTCCTCCCCCTGTCCTCCCATATCTCTGTACTTGCCGGGACGACCAGAGGAGTTCCCCCCCTTTATTAAATTTATTAGGTTACCTAAAGGTCACATGTATTTATTAGTCCATTTACTCCATGATATTTCAAACGAAGTGATACGACCGGATCTGCCGGCCGAGAGTTTTTCACATATGCAATTGGCTTTTGTCCTATGAATTATCTCTTGGATATCCGGGGGTTCTTCTTGTCTCCATTTATTGGTTATTGCTAACCTTGTAGCAACTAGAATATTAAATACAATAGTCCTGTCTACACTGGGGGTCTGGTCAAGTTGCAGACCAAAGAGAGCTAGTAGGGGGCATGGATTCAGCTTGTTCCCAGTGACATATGAGATACATTCAAATACTTGGCTCCAAAGGGTTGTCAGTTTGGTACATGACCATAGAATATGATAGAGACTCCCTATTTCTCCGCACTTACGCCAGCAAGTGGGAGAATGGTTCGGGAATATGCGGTTAAGTCTATCTGGTGGTAGGTATCCTCTATAGACGGTTTTAACTACATTTTCCCAGTGGTTCGCACATTTCGAGAGGCTAAAGGGCCTTCTCATAGCTATATGCCATTGTTCAAGTGGGAGTTCTTTTCCAAGATATTTTTCCCAATTTAGGATTTGGGGGGGTTTAGAAGTGTTATATGAGTGGTTCAGGTGCGTATAAAACCATGAGGTGTTTTTCTGCTCGTTCTGGGGATTCGTGAAGACATTCCAGTTCTTTTCATCAACCTTCGCTAGCACAGATTGGTTTGACCTGTGAAAGTGATTTATTTGCGCTTGTTTAAACGTTGTTCCCCAGCTTGTGTCCGGGGGGAGGTTTGTTGCCTGTGGTGTGTCTGTATCCATGGTATGGTCTTTATGGGTATTTATCTGGAAGAGTGGGATTAGGAATTCATACGCCTTTAATGGAATGGGTACTGCTATTTGTGTGTTGTGTTGCCTTGCCAGGTTAAGAGTATAATTCCACGCTTCTACTGAAGCTTGGATGGTAGGGGGTAATGTCACACACAGTTGTAGTTGTGTGGCACTCGCTATTAATAAGGATGGAAGGTCTCTGGAAGCTATATTTGCCCTTTCTATGCTTATCCATCGATTGCTTTCCTCTGAATTAAACCACACTGTCATTTGACCCAACAGTGTAGCCTTATGGTATAACTCAATGTTAGGTAAGTCAACGCCTCCTTGGTTTTTGTTTTTGGTTAGGATGTTGCGGGAGATCCTAGGTTTGCCATTTTTCCAAATATACATATTCATATATTTGTTAATGTCCGTGAAGAATTTAGGGGGTATATGGATGGGGATGGTGCGGAACAGGTATAATATTTTGGGAAGGGAGAGCATTTTAAATGCCGCTATTCATGCGATCCAAGTGACTTCTATTTTCTTATATGTGGCTAGTTCCATTTGGATTTTGGATGTGATGGCCGGGAAGTTTTCAGCGAAAAGGTTAGAAGTTGGGTATGTGAGCTTGATGCCAAGATAATCAATCTTTTTATTGTTCCAGGAGTAGGAGAACATTTGCTTTAAAGGCTTAATGTCTTTCGGGAGTAGGTTAATGGGTAAGATAGATGATTTTGAGATGTTCACTTTATAAAATGATACCTGACCAAATCTAATGATTTCTTCTTGTATTGCCTTAAGCAATTCAGCGACGTTGGTTACTGTGATAAGGACATCGTCCACGAAGAGTCCTATTTTGTGTGTATAGTCAGCTATTTTGATACCATGAATGTGGGGATTGGATCTAATTGCCTCTGCAAATGGATCCATAATTAATGTAAAAATGATGGGGGATAAGGGGCAACCTTGCCTTGTCCCATTCGTAATTGAGAATGGGTCTGAGAGTGTGCTAGAGGTGAATACTTGCGCTGACGGGGACGAGTACAGGGCTGATATAGCTGTTAGGATGGGGCCTTCAAAACCAAATTTTCTAAGAGTAGCTTGGAGGTATCCCCGATGGACCCTATCAAAGGCCTTCTCTGCGTCCAGAGCGAGGAAGGCTGCTTTGGTTTTCCTTTGTTCTAGATTGGTAAGTATCCCTATCATCCTTCTGGTTCCGTCTGAGGCCTGATGACCTTTGACGAACCCTACTTGGTCCAAATTAATTACTTCTGAGTGATCTCTTTTAACCTATTCGCTATTATTTTTGAAAAGATCTTTAGGTCGGTATTTAAGAGTTATATTGGGCGGAAATTTTGTGGTGTTGTGGGGTCTTTCCCTGGTTTTGGTAACGTTACCACAATAGCTTTGAGCATCTCAGCTGGGAGAGTACCTGTGGACATAATTTCGTTAAAAAGGGATTTTAGGTGGGGTATAAGGGTGGTGTGAAAGGCTTTATAGTACTCTGATGAGAGACCGTCCGCACCCGGTAACTTATTATTAGGGAGTGATAATATTGTTTGTGCGATTTCCTGTTCTGATATGGGCGTGTTAAGTTCCTGTGACTGTTTTGTAGTTATCGTTGGCAGGCGTATTCTTGCTAAGTATTGTTCTATGGAACTTTGGTTAGGTTGTGTGGTCGAATCATCTTTGTGTAGGTTGTAAAGGTCCTGATAATATAGTTTAAAGGAGTTTGCAATCTCTTTTGGATGAGTTATTTTCTCCTGGGTCCCTGTTTTGTAGAGGAATGCTATAGTATTTTTTATTCTTTGTTTTTTTAACTGGGCTGCTAACAGCTTACCTGCCTTATTACCTTGGGAATAGTGATTTGCTCAGATTTTTCTTGTTAGATTATCAGATCTTTCTAACATTAGCAGTCTCAAGTCATTCCTGGCCTTATTGAGTTTTGAAAGTGTCTGAGGTTCATGAGTAGTTTTATTGGATTGTTCTAGTTGTTGTATTAACGCAAGTGCTTCTTCTATATTTTGTTTTTTTGTCCTCCTATCCCTGACTGTCAGTTGTATTAACAGACCCCGGATAAACGCCTTATGGGCACACCATACCATCGGTACCGAGGTTTCAGCGTTATCATTAAGTTGAAAATATTCTCCTAGGTGTTCCGCTAACTTATTCTTATATTCCTGGTTGGTAAATAGATATACATTGTTCTTCCAGAGGTGTGTCGGAAGGGCTCTTGCATCCTCTGAGATAATTAGCCTGATGGGTGCATGATCAGACCATGTTATGGGGGAAAATATCTGCTTTTTCCACTTTGTGCACAGTGTTTAGATCTGTCAGAAAAAGATCTAATCTGGTATACGACCCGTGTGGAGCTGAAAAGTATGTAAAGTCTTGTTCATGCGAGTGTAGACACCTCCACGGGTCGTATAACTGGTTATTTTTAATGAATTGTTGAAGTGTTTGTCTGGGGCGGGAATTTGGTTTAGATACGCCTAGATCGTTATCTATTATGCTATTGCAATCTCCCATTAGAATAAGGGAGCCCTTCCGACACCTCTCTATTTTTTTGACCATATTCCTCAAGAATCTCAGCTGGCCCGTGTTTGGCGCATATAGGTTAACAATGGTATATTGTATATTGTTGATAACACATACTAAAATAAGAAATCTTCCTTTAGGATCTGCCACTGCAGTTTGTAGTTGAAACGCCACTCTCACGGAAATGGCTATTGTGACTCCATTCTTTTTAACAGGGGCATTTGAGACAAAAATGTGCGGGAAAAGATTAAGGGAGAACTTTGGGGCTTTGGAGTTCTGAAAGTGAGTCTCTTGTATACCAAAGATATCAGCTTGGAGTCTAATAGCTTCCTTCCATGCCGCCCTTCGTTTGAAGGGGCTATTTAGTCCATGTGCATTCAGTGACACTAAAGTTATAGGCATGGTGGTAGTTATCTGTAAAGCTGGCTTTCGCTGATTTGCGGTGTCTGTGGGCAACAAAATAGATCATGAATTGCCTACCTTGCTCTTTTTTAGTGGTAGTAGTGTAATGGCTTACATATGCGTCCTCTGGTAGGGTGATGTTCCTTGACCATTTCTTCTCTTTAATTTCCCCGGAGTGTTGAGGAGTGCGTCTGCCGTGGATAGCTGAGCTGCACGATTGATTGGGAAGGGAGGTATTTTCCTTGATGAGCTGAGACGAGTGGGTTGATAAAGATGTTGAAGAGAATTTTGCTAGTATCTGCCTGGAATCAAAGAACCAAGTCAACAGCAACTGGAACATGTTGCACAAGATATAACAGAAAACAGTAACAGGAAAAAGGAAAAAAAGGAAAAAAAAAGAACAGTTTGTAATCTCATGGACTACTGAGTAGCAGCCGCTACTCTGACAGTAATAGGAGGGTTTCTATGCATTCTGTGACATATGCCCCCCTTGTCTCCTAGTTGCGTGGAGGACATGTTGGTACATTTCGTATTGAGGTCTAGTCATTTCTTTGTGCGTGTGTCCTGATGATGTTTTTCTTCGGATGGGGGAAGTAGGTTCCACTCTTTAAGTAGTTGGAGGCCTTCCTTCAAGGTGGAGATCACGAAATGTCTGTTGCCTTTTGTGATGATCAGTTTAGCTGGTGGTCCCCACTTATATATAATTTTGTGATTATGCAGCATTTTGGTAATGGTGTTAAGCTGCTTGCGTGCAGCTAGAGTGTATTGAGATAAGTCTGTGAACACTTTAATTGCAGTGTATGGGTCTGGCAGGGAGGGTGCTCGTCTGGATATTTGTAGAAATTCCTCTTTCACATGGTAAAAGTGAATTCTCACTATTACATCTCTGGGGACGTTCTCAGAGATATAGGGTGGTTTCGGAAGTCTGTGTGCCCGGTTAATGATTGTTTCTGCCTGTGGGACTCCTGGTAGTAGGGTAGATATCATTTGTTGGATATATTTTTTGAGGTCACCTGCTTGTATAGATTTGGGGATCCCCCTAAATTTCAAATTGTTTCTTCTTGCACGGTCCTCAATATCTGCGATTTTAGACTTAAGTTGCGTTATAGTGTCCGTTGTTTCTCTATAGGCATCTACTAGGTCGTTATAGGCTTCTGCGAAGTCGGCCATCTTGTCCTCTACTGTATCTACTCTTTCTCCTAATTCGGTAATGTCCCCTTTAATTTACATAACTGCTGCGATCATGTCTCCATGTAAGGCATTGCGGAGTGCCACTAGCATGCTTTTTAAGGTGGTGTCAATGATTGGTTGTCCGGTCGTTGGAAACTGCGTTATAGGGTCGGTCTCATCTCCCGTATCCTCCATCATATCCCCTTCACCCTCCCCATTAGAGAGGGGTTGCTGCATGGGGTCAAGTCTGGGCCTGGACTTTTGTGGGCTCTGTGATGGGGATGGGGGCTCACTTGCCTGATCTCCCTATGACGCTGGGTCCCATGCCGTGCCTCGGCCTAGTCCTCCAGCCTGCGAGCCTTCGCGTGCAGTGCTCAATGCAGTGTCGCCATTTTGTCTGAGAGGCTCCCGGACCGCCGTGAATATCTCTAGTTTGCGTGGCTCCCCCTTGTTTTTCCTCTTGCTCATCTTGCTCCGGTGCTTGCAGGGGTGCTCTCCCACCTTTTTGGGGAATCAGGGCTCGTCCTCTGTCGCTTGTAGTCGCTGGAGGAGACTATGTCTCAGAGAGCTCTCCTAAGCTGCGGCCATCTTCCGCACTGCCGGCCACGCCCCCCCATTTCTACAATATCTTGACAGACTTCATTTAAAGTTGGACTCTGGCTACTCCTCCACCCACTACCCACAAATCTAATTTTTTTTAATATAAAGTTTTATTATCTACTTATACAGTACTTAGCTCTATACCCCTAACTTGCAGTGCCTCCCTTCCACCCACTGCTCCTTCCTCTTCATAGTACTTCCCTCCTATAAACCTCTCCCTCTTCCTCACTAAATTTCACACCCAACTCCAGTTCATAGTGCCTCTTTTCCACCAGACTTTCCCCCTACCACACAGTGCCTCCCACCAACATTTCTTCCTGCCTCATAGACCCATCCTTTACCCCACCTCTCCCCATCTCCTAGGACCTTTCAACCCAACCCATCAGCACAGAGAGACCCCCCCCCCCCACACACACATACACAGCCCATATCTCCCTGGTGGCTGGCTACCTTTCTCCTTTCTCCTTGCTTTCAAGTGTTACTCATAGCACCCCCCTCATACTCACCTCATTCGCCAGTCACATTATTATTGAACTTAATTCCACCCTTAAATGTTGTCAATGTCCACAAGTTTATGAAGCCAATGCAACAGTGAAGAAAAGAGGGGTCCTTGTTTGCTTTCCATTGGTCAGCTCCATTTACTGTTTCCTCAGAACTTAAGGATCATTATTTCCTGCTTACAGGCCATCTACTAGACACAGAGGTGACCCGAACACATCTCCAATCCTGTTCTTCACACACCTGCTACAAGTGATATTTGAACAGCTCACTTATGATGGGATGGGCACTAAGTAAGTTCTAGATCATCTTCTTGACCGCTCTCCATTCTTACTTCAAACCTGCGATGATTCATTCAATCAACATAGTATGAATACAACCCAGATCGACATAAATGTACCTTTTATTCTTACCCTCACCATGCTTTTTTATGCATTGACCATATGTTTCTCTCGGTCACCTCTATTCCCCTGGTGCTAAACTTTACCATCCATTCAACCATCACCACCATTTCTGCCCTCATACCCAGGATTACAGACCCTATGTGGTCGCTGAATCACTCTCTACTCTCCGGTCCAGTTGTTTAGCTATCTCCACAGTCCTAAAGGTATACTGTCAATCTAACAATACCCCTGATATCTCCCCTGTCACTTTATGGGAAGCCCACTTTTAACACTGTACGCATCCTCCGATATTTTATCGGAACAACAAATGGATGCAGCCCTACTGTAGCAATAAGTGTCCTGGTTCCAATGGGCTGCTATTAGCCTATTATAAGAAATGTATGAAATGCCTGACCTCCCTCCTAGCTTGGGCTTTTAATTTTCTTCTAGACGACTATTCTTTCAGACCTGAAAAACTGACAGCCACAGTTACTTTGATTCCCAAACCAGACACCAATAATACCATCTGGTCCAACTATCGTCCAATGTCCTTACTCAATCATGACATTAAAATATTGGTAAAGGTGCTTCTTTGTGACTGAATGTGGTTATACGTTTTCTAATCCACAAGGATCAAGTGGGCTTTATACCATTATGACAAGCCTAAGATAATATGAGTTAAATAACCTCACTACTCCACATTCTGCATTCACGCTGTATTCCTGCTTATGTTCTGTCATTAGACATATGTAAAGCATTCTATTATATCTCATATTTAAGATACATACTTTTTGATGTACGACAACCCCATGGCTCACTTCTGATACGTAGGTTGCAAACCCTTAGCTTTCTCTATAGTGAGGGGGATGAGGCAGGGGTGTCCCCCCTCTGTGCATTTAATTTGTAACAATCTGAATTTATGAGGGATTTAAGTTGTAGGCACCACACACAAACTCTGCATGTTTGCAGACAATATCATACTGTTTATCATGTCACCCCTTATCTCCTTACTTGATTCTTTTGCACGTCTTTCCGGCTTGGAAGTTAACTGGATTTAATCCAGAGCCTTGAACATTACACTATCGGTGGAAAAATGTCACAGACATCCTTTCTATTTCAATGGTCCTCCCTTTCCCTGAAGTACTTAGGGGTGAACCCTCACCAACCATCTGAACTTCTTGCACAGGACAAATTACCCCCCCAATGTTGGTTTATTTATTGAACTTAATGTCTAAATGGTTAACGCTTCCAATAGTCTGGTTAGGTAAAATATCCATGGTAAAGGTGACCCTGCCTCTAAAAACACTCTACTTTTTTGCCACTGGTAGTTCCTTCATACTTTTTCCGTATCCTAAAACACAAGGTCACCCAGTTTGTCTGGCGAAAACCACTCCGCCTTGCCTCCTGAAATCTACTTTCCTGCACTCTATAAAGGCCAGGGGACTAAGCATTTTGCATTTCTCTAAATACTACCAAGTTTCTCAACTGCCCCCCCTCCTTCTTAAATATCATGCTACCCAAGAGGTTCCCCTTTGAGTTGGACTTGAGGCACTGGACGCCGAATCACACTCTATAGACAATTTAATCTGGCTCATTCATGAGAGAGGCCCTTCTCTCAACCCACTCACCTGGCCCTCCTTACTTATTTGGGACAGAGTGAAACACAAAGCCATCCCTATCTCTCCTCACACTCCATTGCTGTCCTTCCCCCACGACCCGACCTTTTACCCGGCAGCGATTTCACCTTCCACATTTCATCACTGGACTTGTGCACAGCTAACCTGACTACACTGCATAGTGACATCTAAGGGTTTTAAATCTTTTCCAACCTTACTAACCCAATACAAGATCCCCAGCTCCAGTTCTTTAGGTATCTCCAAATAAAAGCATTTCTATACCGACAAACTTTCACCTGGTACGGATCTTAGCATGATGTCCATGTACGAATGACTGTGTGTCAAAATCACATGCAAAGGGAGCTATCTCCAGCACTGTGAATGTTTAATAGGTGTGTTCAATAAAGACATGAGAAATTACAATTGTTTGTGTGTTATCAGCTTAGGCACATTCTATTTATTGTTGTGACTTTGATGAGAATCAGATCGCATTTATGGCAAATTACTGCAGAAAGCTGATTAATTTTAGTAGGGTTCACATACTTTTTCTTGTCATTGTATACTGCCTACTAAAATGTCTGAACAAGAAAAAAAATATGATAATTTGGCTGGAAGTAGGCAGAGGGGTAAACACTATTTTTTATTTCCCTGGCTAGCTTTCAGTTTTAAAGGAAACATTTCCTGAGAGAAATATTACTGACTTGTAAATTCTAGTTGCTAGAATTTTATTCTGAATTTTCTGGCCCATGTACTTGTTCTGAGACCATGCTTCAAAAAGTATCAAAGCCAGAGGGTAAGAATGACAACCTTGTAAATAGAATTTTCAGAGGAAGGTCAACAAGAGCAGTCCTCATATTTCTGTTAGGAGATGTTGATTTCCCTAGAGCTGTACTAGTCTGCCATACTTGGATATGTCCACTGTTTGATTGTGTGGTCTGCAGCTGCGATTGTTGTCCACAAAAACACAAAGAAATGTCACAGACAGAGTTGTGGGGTTATACTAGGTCAAAATTTGAGGTGCTTGTAATTTTTTTTAGTCCTGGGCAAAAAGACACATATACAAAAGCTAAGTAAACTTCAGCGCTAAAGGTAGATATAAACCCCAATCCAGAACAGAAATGATAAAAATCATTGATGGTGGAAATCTTCCAATAATAACCAGACAAAAGTTCACCTATAAAGAACTTGGTCATGTGTGGGTCTTGCTGTCCTCTTCAGATTGGGGAGATCCTTAAACATTATTGCTGAAACATAAATAAAAACGATAGAGCGCACCAGCCCCATGCATGACTATAAAAATATATTTATTGTGAAAAATACATATTCAAATATACTCACAAAACAGAGAAAAAAAAGAGCAACTGAAGGCACAAAGAATCAATCCAGTACAGATACTCAAGCAATGCCCATCCACAGGGAGCAAGGCTTATGCATTTCGAGAGCAATAAACTCTTCATCACTATTCACAAACATCACATAACTAATGCTTAAGTGAAATGATTTATATTACTGTGATGCCATGTGTAGGGGAACATTACTTTAAATTAAAGAGACAATATGGTGTTCAATAAATGTTTAACTAACTGGGGAGGTAAGCAACAGGAGGGGGTCACTAAAGTGAAACTACTGCTAAAGGTAAAAAGTAAATTTAGAAATTTAATTGTGCCTAAGTAGTATGTGAGGGTGCCTAGGCACTCCTCTATTTACAGGTTCATAGCTGTGTAGCCTCCTTTATGGGGGCCCCCATAAATGGTTAAAAGATAGTTGCAGTGTCGCATGGGGAACAAGACCCGACGTGTTTCGTTTTTACGTTTGTTTGTTTTATTAAACAAAACACGTCGGGTCTTGTTCCCCATGCGACACTGCAACTATCTTTTAATCATTTGTTGATCTCAACATTTTATGTAAGTGTTTTGGTACATTTTTTTATCAATAAATTTTTATTGAAGGTTTAGCAGATAATACAAGTTATACTCCCTATCCGGGAGGACATCAGTAGAGGAGAACCAGTAAGATAATATAGGTAAAGGGAATACAGGTAGTAAACCTGTCCTTCTGAATATGCGACAGTAAAGATCTTCCATGTAGTACAAGACAAAAAGTGTGTTAACAAAGGCAGCGGCCCATCCGATAGACATCTCATTACTTGGTTACCAAGGGCACCCCTAGTAAGGATGATCCTAGCTATCCCCCTCTCACCGGGAAAGATCCACCCCCCCAAACTGGGATCTATACTGTGGGCGGATTATGCATGTCACTTTAAGGGGCCCAATGTGTGGAAAGTAAGTTCGGATGGGTGGCCACCTCTGCCATTACAATGTAGGTGGTCAACAAAAACAGCAAAGATTGTACTACGTATTAGGCGGGTGTCATATCTAGGGTCAAACCCCCCCACCTAGAAAGGGCCACTCTCCCCCTATCGATCCTAGTAGGAATGATCCCCACGGGAACCATTGGTTCATTACTCTACAGATAGCCTACCCGGCGACGGAAACAATTGTGTGAAAAACAGAACATGATGTACCTTCTAGAAATGACAGCGTATAAGTCTTCCTGTCCAAATGATGGACATAAGGG
>BLSH010558050.1:37766-49364 GCA_018402905.1 Glandirana rugosa | reverse complement strand
ACAGGACAATGATCCCAAGCATACCTCCAAGTCCACTAGAGCATGGTTGCAGATTAAAGGCTGGAACATTTTGAAGTGGCCATCGCAGTCACCAGACTTAAATCCGATTGAGAACCTCTGGTGGGACTTAAAGAAAGCAGTTGCAGTGCGCAAGCCTAAGAATGTGACTGAACTGGAGGCTTGTGCCCATGATGAATGGGCGAAGATACCCGTAGATCGCTGCAAGACACTTGTGTCAAGCTATGCTTCACGTTTAAAAGCTGTTATAACTGTAAAAGGATGTTGTACTAAGTACTAAGATTGAATGTCACTTGGGGGTTGAATAAAACTGATAATGATGTGAGCTCAGAAAAGACATTTGTGGTTATTTCATTATAAATGTTATGTTATATTTGTCTGACCTACACGTGCCTCTTTGATTTAATTGTAAGCAGGATGACTGAATGATCATAATCAATGTCAAACCGACCAAAACAATCAATTTCAGTGGGGGTTGAATAATTTTGAACACAACTGTAGCACAAAACCCCCCCAAATAACCCCATTTTGGAAAGTAGAAACCCCAAGCTATTTGCTGAGAGGTATGTTGAGTCCATGGAATATTTTATATTTTGTCAGAATTTTGGGGAATATTTACATTTTTTTTCTTTTTTCAATTTTCAAAACTTTGTGACAAAAAGTGAGATCTGCAAAATAATCAACGTGCCTCTCAGCAAATAGCTTGGGGTGTCTACTTTCCAAAATAGGGTCATTTGTGGGGGGGGGGGGGTTTTCTATCTGGGCATTTTGAGGTGATCAAATATGACCAAAAGAAAGCTCTATTTGTGGGAAAAAAAGGATGCAAATTTAGTTGGGGTACAGCATTGCATGCCTGCGCAATTACCAGTTAAAGCAGCACAGTGCCAAATTGTAAAAAATGCTCTGGTCATTACGGGGGTAAATTCTTCCAGGGCTGAAGTGGTTAAAAAGTATTTTGGGAAAATAAACTGGCCATGTGTATTTTTTGGTTTACCTCTGCTTTGGTGTTAGAACCTGGGCCTGTTCTTTCATTCTTGATTAGAACCTTAATTAGGTTTCATTTACTGGTAGAGTTGAGCGAACTTCTAGAAGTTCGGGTTCTGCTGGTTTGGCCGAACTTCGGGACAAAGTCCGGGTTCGGGTCCGGACAGAACCCAAACTTTGCCCCGGACCCGGAACCCCATTGAAATCAATGGGGACCTGAACTTTTAGGCTCAAAAATGGCTGTAAAAAAGTCCTGGAAAGTCCTAGAGGTCTGCAAAAGGAAGGAAAATGGGGGTAAGGGTGGGACAAGTACCCTACAAAGAAATGGGGACAGTGAAATAACTTTAAATATTTTAAAAAAAATAAAAACATAAAAAAATCAAAAATGGAGGTGGATGTGGACAATCTTCGAACTGTGTGAAAAGTATTAATTAACGGTAGAAGACATATCACTATTCTAAAATCATCTTCAAACTGTGTGAAAAAAGTATAAATTAGCCGGGAGAACCCATATCACTGTTCTACAATCATCTGGAAACTGTGTGTTAAACTTAAACTAAAACCGGGAGAACCCATATCACTGTTCTAAAATCATCTGGAAACTGTGTGTTAAACTTAAACTAAAACCGGGAGAACCCATATTACTGTTCTAAAATCATCTGGAAACTGTATGTTAAACTTAAACTAAAACCGGGAGAACCCATATCACTGTTCTAAAATCATCTGGAAACTGTGTGTTAAACGTAAACTAAAACCGGGAGAACCCATATCACTGTTCTACAATCATCTAAAAACTGTGTGTGAAACTATAGCAGAGCGAAGCCATATCCCTGTTCTTGTCTCTGCTATATTTTCACACACAGTTTTTAGATGATTTTAGAACAGGGATATGGCTTCGCTCTGCTATAGTTTCACACACAGTTTTTAGATGATTTTAGAACAGGGGTATGGCTTTTCTCAGACATAATTTCACACACAGTTTTTAGATGATTTTAAAACAGGGATATGGCTTTTCTCTGATATATTTACACACACAGTTTTTAGATGATTTTAGAACAGGGATATGGCTTTTCTCTGATATATTTTAACACACAGTTTTTAGATGATTTTAGAACAGGGATATGGCTTTTCACTGATATATTTTCACACACAGTTTTTAGATGATTTTAGAACAGGGATATGGCTTTTCTCTGATATATTTTCACACACAGTTTTTAGATGATTTTAGAACAGGGATATGGCTTTTCTCTGATATATTTTCACACACAGTTTTTAGATGATTTTAGAACTGGGATATGGCTTCGCTCTGCTATAGTTTCACACACAGTTTCCAGATGATTGTAGAACAGTGATATGGGTTCTCCTGGTTTTAGTTTAAGTTTAACACACAGTTTCCAGATGATTGTAGAACAGTGATATGGGTTCTCCCGGCTAATTTATACTTTTATCACACAGTTTGAAGATGATTTTAGAACAGTGATATGGCTTCTACCATTAATTAATACTTTTCACACACAGTTTGAAGATGGTCCACATTCACCTCCATTTTTGATTTTTTATGTTTTTATTTTTTTAAAAATATTTAAAGTTATTTCCCTGTCCCCATTTCTTTGTACGGCACTTGTCCCACCCTTACCACCATTTTCCTTCCTTTTGCAGACCTCTAGGACTTTCCAGGACTTTTTTACAGCAATTTTTAGAAATTTTAGTAAAATTACCAGAACCCCAGACCCGAACCCGGACTTCTTTTGAAAAGTCCGGGTTCGGGTCCGGGTCCCGGACACCCAAAAGTTGGGTACGGACCCGAACTTTACAGTCCGGGTTTGCTCAACATTATTTACTGGTTATCAAGGCTAAGGGTCAGGGAACGTATTTATGCTGCAAGTTGCCAAGGTTAGCAAGCATCTACTAAGGAATTTTGCTTCAAAATAATAAACAAAAAATAAATGTGCTATTGATCTCTCTTTTGAACTCAAAAAGTAAGGTCAGAAAAACACAAATTTTCAAGCTATTCCAAACATTACAGAGAAAAATTGTATTCTTATTTGTCAAACGTTATTTAAGGTTTCCTCTCTAATTAGCCTTTGTAATGTATGGGGTAAGGTTTGTGGTTAATGTCTTAGGCAGCAGAGGTTTTTCTTCCAGGAGTTCCTTCCTGGTAACATAGCTGGATTAAATAGGTATGACTGACACATCATTTATACTGACCTTTCTGACACACCATGGTCTACAGCTATTCTTTATATAGTTTAATTTGTATCAGAGATTACTGTCTGAATGAAGTAATGGTAATACAATGCATATAGACAGGGCTTCTTCTGCTGGCTACCAGGGATAAGAACCCAGAAACATTTTGCATTTGTGAGATTTCAATATAAAAAAGCACAGTACATAAGGGGATGATCTCTGTCTTATACAAGGAATGCAACAGTGAGGTCAAAACATAAAAAATGATCACTTTTAAATTATTCCAGAAATGTACCCCCCAAAAAATGATATATCCTGTAGCACCCTGGTTTTCAGGGGGTGCTGTTAAATTTAGTTTGCTGGGCGGTAAATAGCCTGGCTAAATTGTTAAGGGATCTCCTGGTTTTTTCCCTAACTCTGAGTTTGGTGCCTCTGCCATTGGGTGGCACTGCTGCTGATGGCATTGGAAGGACAAGGTGTAAATAAACTTGGAATATGAGTGATAAGCTGCTCCAGCCAATGGGTGGAGGTTTTCTTGGGACCCATGGCCTGCTGGGAGAGCCTATATATTTGGGAGGAGTCAGGTGAGCATTGTTCTGTGCCACCTGGATGGCTGTCTGGGTGGACGTGTGTTAAAGCTGCTAGGACAGAAGCCTGGGAGTTCCTGGTTTCTGGGCAGTCTGAGGACTACCCAGGACCAGCAGCAACAGCGCAGGGTTGGGGCTTCATGTCGAAAGCCTGAGTTGCACTGGTTCTACCGGCTGGATAATCCCTCTTTGTCGAAGGTGAAGGGACAGAGTTGCTAGCGGAGGACAACCATTCCTAACACTGGAGGCAAAGCTTGAACCAGGGTCCAAGCTAAAGGGGAAACCATCACCCTCAAGGGACAATGCTCCTGTTATCAGAGGCCAGAGTTCAGAGTCTGAGAGAGAGTACCAGAACAGCCTTTTTCAGGTATCAGGGGCCAATGGAAAAGTGAAAAAATCTCAGCAGAAGTCAAGCTAGGAACCCAGCGAGATAGAGGGAGTAACACTTGCAAGAGAGTTCAGCAGTTGGGCTGAAGAGCCGAGAGGGGAACCCTGCAGGTTGGCGTGGGGGACACTCGGGAAATACAACAGTTGGCTGTGTGAAGTTCAAGGGACCTAGTGGCAGCGAGGGTTTTAGAAGTCTTGTTGAGAGACTGTGAGTGTTAACTCGTGAAGCTACAGTGGGAGGCTGTGAGACGGAAGCCAGATCTGTACAACAGGGATACCAAGTTTGGTATGTGCATCAATCTGAGTGGAAGTCTAAAGTACAAGTTAAATGCACAAAGAAATAGTTCTAGTCAAGCAAAGTTCAGTTGGAAGGCCTGTGGGACTTTATAGCTACATCAAGAATCTTATTCAGAGAGTCTCGGAGTCTGCTGAGTGCTTTTGCATTTACCTAAAGAGTATCCTGATCCTAACCCTCTCTCCCCAGTTCTTAAAGAGAAAAATAAATCTCTTTCTTTCTGCATCATCAAAGTGTCTGGCGCCCAACTCAATTCTTCTACCTGCACCCACCATGCCTAGGATCTCCTGAGGAAACGTTAATAAACATGAAACATGTAGAGAAAGAATCAAGAATTCTTTGTAGCAGCATGTGGGCGGGCATCGTTTGGAGTCCTCCCCCTTCTGGTCCCCTCTAGGTCTCCCCCTACACTTTTCAATCTCCCCCCCTATATGGTGTTTTTTCTCTACCTTTATTATTTTATTTGGTTGGTCTCCTGTATCATCATATATAATGTGTGCCACTATATTGATTGGGGGCTTTAGTGGGGTGGGGGCCTGATGGATGGAGGCCCAGGCGAGGCCCACTGCCATTGTGCAATACGTCCTTGCACAACTAAATCATTTTTATGGTATGGTTTTTATATAAATGTTTCAATAAAATTTACTTTTTTATATAATCTTTGATTGATCTTTGAATACAGTGCCTTTAAAGTCCCATCATCCTTGTTAGAACTTTTCCAGTACTTTCCTCACCATGCCTAGTAACCCACACTGTGAGGATGGATTTCAGTCCCCTCTGACTTTACAGGTCACCATCAGGCCTGTGGAGGTTGGGGCCTGGGCTACAATCCTATTCGGTCACAAAAATATTTATGGATTACCCAACTAATCAAGCTGAGTAAGCTATGTGCACTGGGCTTATTTGTAATAAACCAAAGTGTTAGAATAGATCCAAGCCCAGTTACTATAATGTTAAATGTTATTGTATTTTGTTTTTAATCCTTTAAAATCTGCTGCTTTCATTAAATAAAATACCCGGTGGCCCTTCCATGAGTGTCCTTGCTCAGCAACGTCTTTTATTAGGGCAGTAACTGTTTGTCAATTGCATTTCTGTCTTGTCACTCTCTCACATAAACCTATGAATTTAAGCAGTTGTGCCAATATAAATTGTACAGGCAATGTCCACCATTGTCACTGTCAGGGAACTAGTATATAGCAATGATGTGCAACCAAAACAGGAGTGAATTAATGTAGAAGTTCAGCTTAAAACAAACAAACTCTAAATCTACTTGCAGCCACATTCTAATTGGTGTTGGGCAAGCGGTTCGGACTGAGCAAAAGTTGTCAAAAACTGTGTGCATGTTTTTATTTCTTTTTGACACCTTTTTGGTGAATGGGTAAGGGTACAATGCACCCCATACTCATTCACATGGGGGGCAGGTTCTGGGGACCCCCTTGTTAATGGGGGCTTCCAGATTCCGATAAGCCCCCTGCCCGCAGACCCCCACAACCACAGCCCAGGGTTGTTGGGAAGAGGCCCTTGTTCCCATCAACATGGGGACAACATGCTTTGGGGCACCCCCCCAAAGCACCTCCCCATGTTAAGGGCATGTGGCCTGGTATGGTTCAGAAGGGGGGTGCTCGCCCCCCCTTTCCTGACCTGCTGGGCTGCATGCTCGGATAAGTGTCTGTATTTGGGGGATGCTATTTCTAAACAAATTTGGTGTGGGGTTTCCCTTAAAATCCATACCAGACCCAAAGGGCCTGGTACGGATTGGGGGATCCCCATGCCATTCTCTTTAACATTTATGTATTGCCTGCAATAGTATTGTATTGCTGGCACTTTAAATTACATTTTTTTTCTTTATATATGTCAGTTTTGCTGCTGCAGGTTCTATACTCGGTACATATGCGTCACTTTAAATATAGTGCCTGGGGGGTCCCCCTGTAAAGTGGTGCATCTTTACCATGTATAGAACTTGCTGCAGCAAAACTGACTTATATAAAGCAAAAAAAATTACATTAAAATTGCTGGAAATACAAATATATAAAAAAAAAATGGTGTGGGCTCCCCCCCACCCCAAAGCACTTTGTCCCCATGTTGATGGGGACAAGGGCTTCTTCCCGACAACCCTGGGCTGTGGTTGTGGAGGTCTGCGGGCAGGGGGCTTATCGGAATCTGGAAGTCCCCTTTAACAAGGGCGCCCCCAGGTTCCAGTTCCCCCTCTATGTGATTGAATGAGTATGGGGTACATTGTGGCCGGGGATCTTCACCACCGGGGGGGCTGTCACAATTTTTAAAAAAAGTGTCTGTTCTGGGCTCCACCCATTCATTCACTCACAGCGTCATTCATTCAAAGAGTTCTGTGAATGGGAAAAATACAACTACTGTCAGCCGTTGCAGCTGACAGCTTGTAGTTCTCAATGAGATACCAGGGCACTGATGAATTCTCTAGTAGTTCATTGATTCTGTCATTCAGTAACTGCCTGACCATACGAGGCACAGGCAGACAGCTACACTGACAGTCTGCAGGAGATTGCGGCAGGTGCAAAGCTTTACAGGCTTCTAATTAAAAAAAAATAAATACACATTTTTTTACCTGCAAAAAAGAAGTGCATTTATTTTTTTTTTTTTTTAAGTGAGCTTACCCTTTAAGGTTTAGATACACTAAATTGTCAAAAGTATTGTGAAGCCTGCCTTTACATGCACATGAACTTTAATGGCATAGCGCCCCCAATGTATAGGCACTTTTTGGTGAGGCCTTTTTGCTAGGAGAGGCAAAATTTAGTCGGGGATGACTGTAAGCACAGGCCTGAATGTTTTGATCTGAGCTGGGGAGTGGCTCAGGGAGTGGCTGGAGATAGAAGGAAGGAAGACCCCTTTGAGTTTCCTCCCCTTTTTGAGCAGAGAAGGCTGGATGAGGAGGTGTCACTTCCTGATGTATGACAAGGAGCCCTGACCAATTTACAGTCTGGATTGGCAGGGGGCAGGCCTCCTTAAATACAGCAGTCTGCCAGCAGGTGGGAGGAGAAGTTGGGTGGAAGTGATGAAGATGTAGCAGAGGCGCTGTGGAGGCCTATACCTGGGAGGGAGCCCCCAGGCTGGGGGGGGGGGTGATCTTGAGGCCTGGAGACTCAGTTGCAGTCAGGAGTGGAGTTGATTCCTGGAGCAGCACAAGGGCGTAGGAGACCACAGAGGTGCTCCTGAGAACACTTTAAAGTATCCACTGGAGTTGGTGAGTGACAGACCCTGGGAGCTGGAGGAAAGGCTGGAGCAGGCTAAGAGAGGGAGAGGAATAGTGGACAATATGTGGAGGTCTCGGGAGCCAGTCAGGGGAAGGAGTGTCACTGGGAGGAAAGCAGGTCAGTGTGACCTGGAAGTGGGATGGGCTGGAAGTTGTAGTCCATCAAAGGCCCAGCTAGCACCAAAGTACTAAGCTACACTTTGAGGGGTCTTTGACCCTGGCCTGTAATGGGTGGTCCAGAGGTCCTGCTGACAGAGTGCAGGCCTCACCATGTGCTAGCTACAGTGAAAAGAGAGGTATGGAGTGAGCCTGATACATTTTCCTTAAGGTCAGGAAACTAAGTGAAGTACTGGAGAAGTGAAGGAGCAATAGTCTGCAAGTGAAGTGCTGGAGAATTGAAGGAGCAATAGTCTGCAAGAGAAGTGCTGGAGGAAGTAGAGTGTATATACGGTCGTGTATATAGATGGTCCTGTAACCAATCCTTTGGACATCCCACAGTTATCCCTTTTCCCATCCAAGTTAAATCCCCTAAATAAAACAAACAAAAACAAGAGCTGGCCTGTTCAGTGACTTCGAATGTGTGAGATATGGTGGGATTGAGGGCAGCTATAAGATGAACCACAGCTACCAGCCACTCCCAAGGAAGAATATGGCTACATTTGGGGGCTCGTCCGGGACTTACCTGTAAGGCTGCCAGTCGTCGCCCATAGCTGAGCCAGGGGACTGTGTAATTTGTTTTATTGTCAATGCGGACTTAACTGGGACAAGGACTTGTGTGCTCTACCCTTGAACTGTGCTAAAATGAGTGTGCTGTTGTCCATAGTAACCAGCGGGGGCCATCACCAATTTGCGGCCTGCTTAAGCAATTGCTCTAAACCAGTACTGGAGACAGACACTTAAATACTAATCCTGCAATTCAGTGTCGTTGTCTGTGGCAGTCACGGCAGGCGAATGCGCCCATGGATTATATATATGTCCTGCGCCATGCTACGGCCGGACATTACTACTGGATTATAAAAGTGCTCAGTGTTCTGCTAAAGCTGGGCAGTACAAGTACTTTGCAAATGACTGTTCTAATTCCAACTTACAGTAAAAGTGTGCCTGGGAGTGTTTCTGCTGAACAAAGAGAGACTGTGTTAAGGAATTGTTCAGCAAAACTGTGGCTACTACAATTTGCTGTTGCTACTGGCAACCACCAACAAGTCTGAACAAGTCCTGCTGACGTCAGTGTGTCTGTAAAGTTTTGTCCTTCACACAAGGGGTTACAGCACAGCATCATGACACGCAGCAAGCCTGCTTATCAGGATTTTTGGCGCCAGCTCGTCTGGAAATGTGGGGGTGGCGCCACGCCCTGGAAGAGCCTGCGGCAGTCACCATGAAGAGAGGAATGGAGTGGACCCTGATCGGCACGGGGGTCTGGTTGGAGCCAAGCAGGGGCATCGCCCTGGGAGTCATCGAGGGGATGAACGGAATATCACCGCTTCCTCAGGAGTCTCTTACAGGAGGGTGCATATATTCTGTACATTCAAAGTCTGCATAGATACTGCAATAGTAGTAACAAGATCATAAAATTAGGCATTCATAATACAATCCATAAGTGTAGATCACGTAACAATACAGCCTATAAGCCTATGGTACATGTAACTGTCACTAAGGGGGAGGCTGACCCAGAGGTCCCCTTACCAGATGTCACTGTGTTCATGGATAGGGGGCCACAACTCCCCCGGCGGATGGGGAGGCGTCAAAGCACTGGGATCGGGGGGCCCTATACAGGGTAGGAGATAATAATAGATTATACTGTTTGAACTTTAGCAACAAGAACACCCAGGGTACCCATATATCAGGGTATTATTTAAATATAGTTCAAATAAAAGATACCATAGTATATATTCATTGCTAGTACTAAATACCCCTTTTATATACAATCCCAAGTTGAGTCATGGAATTTAGTAACTCCATGATATTTATTACCTGGTTAAAAATGGTACCATCACTAGCCTCTGTAAAGTATGTTTCCAACAATCAATGGTAGAGAGGGGAAGCCGGACCTAGAAATGATATCGTCTCTCTCGTTTCCCACTCGTTTCCCCTTCTACTTTATATTAGTAAATGTGGATGAAGGTACTAGCTATATCAATTGATATCCCAGGCACTTTACGTTATAGGGTATAACATTGGGTTGGCCCACCCTTTGCAGCTATAACAGCTTTGACACTTCTGGGAAGGCTGTCCACAAGGTTTAGGAGTATGTCTATGGGAGTGTTCGACCATTCTTCCAGAAGCACATTTGTGAGGTCTGGCACTTATGTTGGATGGGAAGGCCTGGCTTGCAGTCTGTGCTCTAATTCATCCCAAAGGTGTTCTATTGGGTTGAGGTCAGGACTCTGTGCAGGCCAGTCAAGTTCCTCCACCCCAAACTCACTCATCCATGTCTTTATGGATCTTGTTGTGCATTGGTGTGCAGTCATGTTGGAACAGGAATTTCATTAGATTTAATGCAACAAAACAGCTATCTGAATGGCATAGCTCCCAACATCAGAAGTTGGGGAAGAGGGATACTTTGGAAAGGAAAAAAACAGGTGGCCCATGTTTCTAAGTGAGAAAAAAGAGGAACAGTGCTCAGTGGGGGGAGAACACTGGTATCAGTGAAGGGAAAGGATGGACATTGGTGTTCAATGAGAGTAAGGGGGAACATTGGTTTCAGTGAGGGTAAGGAGGACCTTGTTGTGCATTGGTGTGCAGTCATGTTGGAACAGGAACAGGAATTTCATTAGATTTACTGCAACAAAACAGCTATCTGAATGGCATAGCTCCCAACATTAGAAGTTGGGGAAGAGGGATACTTTGGAAAGGAAAAAAACATGTGGCCCATGTTTCTAAGTAAGAAAAAAGAGGAACAGTGCTCAGTGGGGGAGAACACTGGTATCAGTGAAGGGAAAGGATGAACATTGGTGTTCAATGAGAGTAAGGGGGAACATTGGTTTCAGTGAGGGTAAGGAGGAGCATTGGTGTTAGTGAGGGGAAAAGACAGACATTGGTGCTCAGTGCGGGGAGGGAGGGGAACATTGGTGTCAATGAGGGGAACGGAGGGATAATGGTGCTCAGTGAGGAGAAAGGAGGGACATTGGTGTCAGTGAAGGTAAATGAGGGATATTGGTGATCAGTAGGGGTGTTAGGGGGAACATTGGTGTCAGTTAGGGGAACGGAGGGATAATGGTGCTCAGTGAGGAGAAAGGAGGGACATTGGTGTCAGTGAAGGTAAATGAGGGATATTGGTGATCAGTAGGGGCGTTAGGGGGAACATTGGTGTCAGTTAGGGGAAACATGGAGAAATGAATGCCAGAGGAAGAAAGGGGGAACATTGTTGTTAATGAAGAGAAAAGTGGGACATTTGTGGTCAGTGGTGGAGAAAAGGGGGACATTAGTGTCAGTAATAGAAAAGGAGGTGGTGCCAGTGGGGATAAATGAGGGACATTGCAGCAGGGGGAATTGGTGGATTGGTATTATGTGCTGTAACCAGTAACAAACAATCATAAATCAGGTTTCATTAGATTTACTGAAAAAAAACAGTGGGGGAGGGGGAACATTGGTGCTCAGTGGGGGGAAAGGTGGAACATTAGTGTCAGAAGTGGAGGGAAGATATTGGTGTCAGTGAGGAGAAAGAAAGGACATTGGTACTCAGTGGGGTAAAAGGGGGCACATTGGTATCAGTGAGGGGAGGGGGGGGCATTGGTGCCAGTGGAAGGGGGGAGATTGGTGTCTGTGAGGGGAAATTAAGGACATTAGTGTAAGTATGGGGAAGGAAGAGACATTGGTACCCAGTGTGTGTGTGTGTGTGTGTGTCTGTGGGGGGGGGGGGGGTAGGGCTTGGTGCCAGTAGGTGGGGAGGGGGCCATTGGTGTCAGGAACATTAA
>BLSH010558050.1:16788-37756 GCA_018402905.1 Glandirana rugosa | reverse complement strand
CAGTAATAGAAAAGGAGGTGGTGCCAGTGGGGATAAATGAGGGACATTGCAGCAGGGGGAATTGGTGGATTGGTATTATGTGCTGTAACCAGTAACAAACAATCATAAATCAGGTTTCATTAGATTTACTGAAAAAAAACAGTGGGGGAGGGGGAACATTGGTGCTCAGTGGGGGGAAAGGTGGAACATTAGTGTCAGAAGTGGAGGGAAGATATTGGTGTCAGTGAGGAGAAAGAAAGGACATTGGTACTCAGTGAGGGGGGGGGGGGGCATTGGTGCCAGTGGAAGGGGGGAGATTGGTGTCTGTGAGGGGAAATTAAGGACATTAGTGTAAGTATGGGGAAGGAAGAGACATTGGTACCCAGTGTGTGTGTGTGTGTGTGTGTGTGGGGGGGGGGGGGTAGGGCAGTAGGTGGGGAGGGGGCCATTGGTGTCAGGGACATTAAAGTTCAGTGGTGTTGATTGAATTACCTGCCTGACCACACTCTGTTTCCAATGCCATTGTTTCACACTGCTTCTGAGTTATTAAAATGTATTTACAGCCAAATTTTTTTTTGTTTTGATTTACCTTCTCTGTTAGACCCAGTGATCATTGTTGTGATCATGGTTGTCACTGGAACAAGAGGTGAGTGGAACTCTTCCAATGGGGACATCTGTTTTGTTCACAAATGTCTAATAGGGTATTTTTCTCAATTTGGAGATGTGTCTTCAGGATCTTCAGGGGGATACCCCCACTCTCCGCTCGATGGGACACATGCCTTAGATATGCATTAAATAAAGCACTATGATCAACTTCCAGCCTGGAAAATGTGGAACCACAGCTACTGTCTGTAAAACAGTTTAGGATATATAGTAGACCCAGGAACACTGCTGAGATATTTTGTTTCCTGCCCTAATGTGCAATAGTGGCAGTTTGCTTTAATAAAATGGCTGTTTTTCTCCTCACATATTAGTGCACTCATCGACTTTCATGGGCTGATGAAGCGGATATGATAGCTATTTCCATACTCAACCCCTGCTTTCCAGGACCCGTAGTTCCCTTTCTTATTTTATTCCACTATATCTAGATATTTAAAAAATTCTTCTCTCAGCGGGTTTTTTTTTTGCATGAACTTGTATTACTGATCTCAAAAATAAAATAACGAACAGCTTTGGGCTATAAAACCTCTCAAATTGTTTTTCACAGAAGGGATTTGCATGCTGACTCATTGCTGTTATATTTATAAGTCATTGCCAAAGCTCGACAACGGCAGGATTTCTAATAAAGCAATGGAAATTACATGCATCGCAATGGGAGTTGAATGAATTTACATTGGAAGTGTCTTACCATTTCACAATTTATTGCATATTACCTTGTTTGTGCATGCCCAGACTTTAATGGTTATTTTTATAGTGTAAAATGGTAGTTTTATGATAATATCCCCAGTAGAAATATATTATAAAACTGACATATGGGATATTCTATAAACCTAGATTTTTGTCTTAGGCTCAATCATTCCTTGATATACACTATGGTACATTTGAATGTGCAATTAAGAAAACAAATGATAATAAACCTGTTTTTTTTTTTTCTCTCCTTCATCATTATCATTGAGTATATACTACCATAAAAGCATTTGCATGTAAATACTTGTGTGCAGTTTGGTTTGCTGTAACAAAACTGTGACGATTAAAAGTGAACTTCCAGGAAACTATAACAGTTTGGAGTCTGTTTTCATTGTTTTATGTTTAATCGGTTTTAAACAGATTTTATATCTTTTATTATCTTTGTTTTACAAATGAATGTTTAATACAGGCTGCACTATGACACTAGCTTCACAGTATTATGGGTTTCCTAAGGAAAGAGCACAGCAGAAACCTTTTCTTTTAGATTCTCTCGTTCTCTCTCTCACCTCTCCCACCTTGTCTGAATGGGTAGGTAAGGGGGACATTCAGATTTGTAAAATTTGAGCTTTAAGCCCTGTACACACGATCAGAAAATTGTAGGAAAAATACCGCTTTCAAAGCAATCTTACGATAATCGGATCGTTAGTACAGAGCTTTCAAGAGCCGATCATGACAGTTCATCCGCTATTATCCTATTGGACATGCATTACATTTTTTTTTTTGTACGATGCCAGATTGTACAATTTTCTTTTAATCAATACAGTTGTCATTCGAAAATGCAATACAGATACACTACAACACAGTAAATCACTTCCGATTTTTTATTCTTTCGTACGAGAATTTTCGTGACTTTAGTAAATTCTTCAAGTTCGATCTGAGATTAGCATGCAAAAAAAAAAAGGACGATCATTCGTCCGATAATCTCATCGTGTGTACCAGGCATCAGTTACTGAACTCTGTAAACAACTGACATAGGAAGGCAGACATAAAAAAACTGCTAGCTTAAAGTAAATGAAAATTAATACTCATACAATTATTCACATTTATTCAACTAAAAAATGAAGGAAAAAAATTAAACTTTTTTTTAGTCCTTAAACAAGTAAGAATGTATGTGTTTATGAAGGTTTCCCAGAGCTTAGTGATTGAGGCGAAGCTCTGTTGACTTCTATCATTCAATAGCATGCAAGCAAAAATTATGTTTTTTTTAAAATTTCCCTTGCACATATTTGGGTATTCTTTGCAAAGTGAATTCTCATCACATCCACTAAGCTCAGTGACAAATTGCCTTGCAATGTGAACAGCCTATTTGGCTTTAGTAAATCAAACCCGTAGTTTTGAATACTACAAACAAACAGAAAATTTCCCAGCACACTTATAGCCAGTTCACACTACAGCGACTTGGGATCTGACTTGTGTCGCCCCAAGTCGCTTGACATAAGAAATCCCATTGAAGTGAATTAGAGCCGTCTTAATGTACACTACTGAAGTCGTTCCGACTTCAAAAAAGTTTCCTGCACTACTTCAAGCCGACTTCTATCCGACTTGTGCCCATAGAATTCAATGGAAGTTGCCTCCAAGTCGGATCCCTGTGTATATTGTAAAGTCTCGTTTTTTTTTTAATAAAAAATAACAAACATGTTATATTCACCTCCTCTGTTGCAATGCATTTGCACAGAGCAGCCTAAATCCTTCTCTTCTTGGTTCCCTGTTCGGCTCTCCTGACCCATCCCTCCTGTTGGTGTGCCCCCACAGCAAGCAGCCTCCTATGTGGGCACCCAAGTCGAGTCACAGCTCCCAGTGTCCATTCAGACACAGAGCTGCGGACCGGCCCAGCCCCCTTTCTATTCTTAATGGCTGACTGACATTGCTGGAGGTAGAGGGACCTCAGGTAAGTGCAGTGGTGTATTTACGTTTTGTGCTGCCCTAGGCCTGACTAAACTCGTGCACCCCCTAATTTAAATATGACCCACACCTTCCTGTTTAAGACTCACCTTGTCATCTGTAAACCACACCCCTTCCTCTTTAGGCTCCATCTTTTCCTCTTAGATCAAATGCGGGGTACTGGTGCTCCAAAGCAGAGTGCACGCAGCAAATAGTATTTGGCTCCTCCAGAACAAAATTCTCCTGCACTAGACGGTTTCGGGCTAATTTAACTGATTGTTGACCAGCCGCTGCCGTTTGACGACGGCAGGTCGGCTATCTTGCGCAAATTGCCATAGCTGTAAGGCAGCTCGCGCAGGCAGGAGCGTGCAGCTAGCGGCGCACTCTTGCACCCGCTGCATGTTGCGCGAGTGTGCCTGTGGGTTGGGCGGACTCGATATCTGCCGGCGATCCATGATTGCCATCTACATTGGAAGAACGGTGATCTGCCAATGTAAACAAGGCAGATTCCCATTCTGTCAGGGGACATGACAGTGATCTACTGTTCCCAGTGTTAGGGAACAGTGAGATCTGTCATGTCCCTGCCAGTCCAGCCCCCACACAGTTAGAACATACATAGGGAATACAGTTAACCCCTTGATCGCCCCCTAGAGTTTAACCCCTCCCCTGCCAGTGGCATTTATACAGTAATCAGTGGCTATTTAAAGCTCTGTTTGCTGTATAAATTTCATTGATCCCAAAAAAGTGTCAAAAGGTGTCCGATCTGTCCACCGCAATGTTGCAGTCCCGATAAAAATCACAGACCGCCGCCATTACTAGTAAAAAAAAAAATAATAAAAATGCCATAAATCTATCACCTTTTGTAGACGTGATAACTTTTGCGCTACCCAATCAATATACGCCTATTGTGATTTTATTTACCAAAAATATGTAGAAGAATAAACTGAAGAATAAATTAGTTTTTTTAATTTTTTTTGTATATATATTATAGCAAAAAGTAAAAAAAAATGTTTTATTTTTCAAAATTGTCGCTCTTTGTTTGTTTATAGTGCAAACAATAAAAAACGCAGAGGTGATTGAATACCACTAAAAGAAAGCTCTATTTGTGGGAAAAAAAGGACATTAATTTTGTTTGGGTACAGCGTGGCACGACCACACAATTGTCAGTTAAAGTGACACAGTGCAGTATCGCAAAAATTGGCCTGGTCATTAAGGGGGAAAATCCTTCTGGGGGTGAAGTGATTAAAGTGGTAGTAAACTCTATGAGGATTGGCGTTTACTAATTTTCATAAATACTATTGGGCGGCAGTTGTAGTGACAGTTCGGTGGTGGTTCACTCAAACGCCAATCCTCCGGTAAACTCAGATGTGGCCATCCTCAGCTCCTATGTGGCACTGAGCAACTTAGTGTTTAGGGGACCTAATGCCCACCCATGCATTACAACTCCGATGCGTACCAGGGTGAAAGTATGGGAGCAAATGTCTGCGAAAACTCAATGAGCCCGGTACAATGTCACCATACACCCCCTTGTGGGGCAACCCTAGATTAAGTAATGTCCAATCTATTCCCAATCCCACCTTATGGGCCAGATATGAGATCAAAATAGTGCAGCACATCATGACTGAAGGGACTGTACTATCATTTGATCAATGACATACTACCTTCCAGCTCCCCACGACCATGCTCTTCTGGTTCTTGCAATTACGCCATGCAGTACAATCGCAGTTTTCAGATAGGATGATTCTACAGTCCCATGTGGTGGAGCGCTTCCTCATCTCTGAAAATATAGATAGGATCCTCTCTTCTTGTATCTTAGAATAACCTCCCAGGTTTCTGGCAGAGGGTCTAATTTGCTCCATAAGTATAGAACAGATGCCCCCACCCTGACAGATGAAAGGGTGAAGACCCTGGGAAGAGGGGATCCAAGAATATATCTCACTTATGATATCCGTTCGAGACAGGTACATCCAACTTAAGGTTCTACATAAAGCCTACTTTACTCCCCAAAGACTAGCGCAGACTGTACCCATCTAGGTCTGATAGGTGCCCTAAATTCTCTGCCAAGCTGGGTACATTCATGCACGTCACCTGGTCTTGCCCTGTAATCCAGCAGTTCTGGATGTATGTGGTTCAGGTACTTAACTCAGTGGGTAATATCTCTTTGGGACTAGATGCAGTTGTTCTTTTGCTGGGCATAGGTGATGCAGTTACTACCAACACACAACAAACTATTTATTTTCTATGCCACTTTCTATACCAAAAAAGCCATCCTGATTAAATGGAAGGAGGCCGTGCCCCCCACGCTTTCGCAATGGAGATCGATGATTGATGCAATTTTGTCATTGTATAAGCTCACTTATATGATTCACAAATGTCCTAAAAAAATTGGGAAAATATTGGGTTAAAACTTGAGATCGGGAAATAACCCTGTGCTGCAACATGTGCATCTGAGGGTTATGACGCTGTAGACCCCTGGTGCCACTATCCTTCCTTTCCTCCCATTCTGTCTCTTTTCCATCCTTATCCTCAAACCTACTCCTCTTCCCTCCTTCCCCTTCTCTTTCCCTTCCTTCTCCATTCCCCCTTCCTCCCTTCCCATCCTCTCCCCCTACATCTAGCCTATGATCTTTGATGGCGTCACCCCTCTATATAGATGATTCTATTATGTATGACAGATGTTTGATACATGTTAAACTGTTAAAACGAACATGCATGCCATTTCACCCCTGACTGTGATATAGATGTCTTATATACTATATTGCAGGTATATGCAATTAGCGGACCTCCAGCTGTTGCAAAACTACAAGTCCCATCATGCCTCTGCCTCTGGGTGTCATGCTTGTGGCTGTCAGAGTCTTTCTATGCCTCATGGGAGTTGTAGTTCTGCAACATCTGGAGGTCCACTAATTGCATATCCCTGCTATATTGCAAACTGTGTTTTGATATGTTAAGTAATTAATTTGTCAGCTGTATACATATGTTGCTCAATTCTCCTTATGTGGATAAATAAAAAGTTTCCTGTTAAAAAAAAATAAAAAAAAGTGGTAGTAAACTCTGTACTACCACTTGTACCTGCAGGTAAGCCTATAATAAGGCTTAACTGTAGGTACTGTGAATATCTCCTCAACTTGCACAGTTTAGGAGATATTCAGAGTGCATGCAGCCGATGACATCATTGGTGCATGTGCTCTGAAAGTCCGGCTTAAAGAGCTGAACCTTCAGAGCCTGTGCTGGAAATGGTGGCTCCCATGCGCATGAGCGGGAGTGATGTCATTGTGCCCCCGGCCACTCATGTAGCCAGAGGCTGCAAACCTGGAAGGAAGACCAGGGAAGATGTCAGCTGTTTAAGCGGTAACGTCACAGTGCTGGAGGGCTTAGTTTCTAAGGTAAGTTTCTCATAATGTGCTAGCAAAAAGCATATTTGTCCATTTACATTAAAGTCAGCTTAATATAACCCAGGACAGGGTTCTTCTTTACAGTGTAAGGGGGAACTCTGTGTAAAGCAGAACTCTGAGAACTCTGATGTAAAAGGGACTGCTGCAGACTCTGGTGCAAAGGGAAATTCTGATGTAAGGGGGTCTCTGGTAACCACAGCCCTTTCTTTACACAAGAGTCCACAGAGCTCCCCCTTACATCAGAGTCCACAGAGACTGCGAGCATGGCACAAGGGACGGTCACAGACTGTGGGCATGGCACAAGGGACGGTCAGAGACTGCGGGCATGGCACAAGGGATGGTCAGAGATTGCATACATGGCATGGCAATAAGTGTACCCCCAGGTGAATGGGGTCAACCAATCTGCAACCATGTGCATTTCACACGGTTGCTGCAGAGTGATACTACATTTAAGAGGTTAAAACAGGCATTGAGGAAGCAACATATTGCCTCTTCACTGCATGCCAAATTCCTCTGAAAATAAATCCAAGCATGGGTTGCTTTTCAGAGGAGCGTCAGTCCTTGCCGACCTTGTGAACGAGCACTAAATAAAGCAGTTGTGATTGTACAGGATTAGGGGTCAAGAGTAACGTACAAACATACACACACATGTCTATAAACATACATATACACACACACACACACACACACACACACAAACACACACACACACACACACACACATATATATATTGCTGAGGGGGAATTAGAAGAATCACACAAGACAGTTGTCTTAGCAAGTGGGGCAAAAGTATAAACAAAGTTTCCATGCGACCTTCACCACTGTCATGCAAGCCTGGGCAATACCATGTCACCAACAACACTTGCGCAGCAACATGTAACCAGCAACACTTGCGCAGCAACATGTCACCAGCAACACTTGGGCACCAACATGTCACCAGCAACACTTGGAAACCAACACGTCGCCAGCAACACTTGGGCATCAACACGTCGCCAGCAACACCTGGGCAACACCACGTTGCCAGCAAAACCTAGAAACCACCATGCTACCAGCAGCACCCGGATACCACCACATTGCCAGCAAAACCCAGGCACCACCATGCTGCCAGCAACACCCATACACCAACACATTGCCAGCAAAACCCAGGCACCACCATGCTACCAGCAACACACAGACACCACCACATTGCCAGCAAAACCCAGGCACCACCATGCTGCCAGCAGCACCCGAGCACCATCATGCTGCCAGCAGCCCCCAGGCACCACCATGCTGCCAGCAGCACCTGGGCACCACCATGCTGCCAGCAACACCTGAGCATCAGTATCTCACCTGTTAGACCCAGAGACATCTATTAATTATCAATCAATGGTAGCCTGCATGTAACAGGATACAGAACAAGCTGTCGCTGCCTGTCGCCTTTGTGCTGTGCAGTCTTGTCAGCCTCACCTGGTGCCATCTGTGTTGGTGTTGACATCTTCCCCGACCACTCCCTTCCCCGAAACTCCACCTCCCACGAGACTCGTACAGCGCGTCCAACATGCCCATCTGCCTCACTGGCGGAGCTGCTCCTTCTGCCTGCCCCAATGAAGCTGGCGCTGCGCTGATCTGCAGTTTGGCAGCGCAGTGGGGTTTTTTTTATTCTGGGGGGGGCAGCTTTTTTGCTGCCCCCCTGCAAAGTGCCACCCTAGGCCTGGGCCTTGTCGGCCTAGCCAAAATACAGCGCTGGGAGAGTGTTAGGGGGGCTGCTGCACACAGAAGGATTTTTATCTTAATGCATAAAATGCATTAAGATAAAAAACCTTTTGCCTTTACAGCCCCTTTAAGGCAGGCAAATCAAGCTGATAACAGAGGGGGCTTTAATGAAGGGGAGATTTTTAGATATTGGAGAACATATCACCTCCCCAATGTGACAGTGCTCAGACATGAGAGCAGTCAATTGGCAGGCCTGAACATTACCACGCTGGGGGAAGGGGGGTCAGTAGCATAATTCTCCTAGGTAAGCTCAGACACCAACCAACACCAAAACTTACCCAGGATGGACTCTATGGTAGGCAGCTAACGAACAGGGTTCAGCTTGCTGGGAAGGTGGTCTATCAGGAGTTACTTTTACTTGAAAATTTAGCTACTATTAAAACTTTATGAAATCTAAAAGGTCCTTTTTCTGGAATACAGTATTATAATTTACAGTTACTATAAAAATGAGGCTCAACATCTGTTTCAAATGCTGCTTTATGCATTGACATATCCTCATAGACCAAGTCTGTCTGAAGAGTATGGTTGCCTATTTACCATTCACAGGGAACTTATTTCTTCAATAAGACACAGAAGTTGAATCCAACAAGTTTAGTTCAGATAAATACAGTACAAATGAGGGTTTCCAGTCTTTTGAAGTGCAAGAAGACAATGACTTTCCTAAGCCCATTCTCTACAAAAAACACTGACTGAGAGAAAATTGAAGAAATGGGGAAGGTCTTCCTGAACTAACTAGCACTTAAAGTGCAGTTCCACCCAGTTAAAAGTCAGCAGCTACAAAAAGTGTAGCTGCTGACTTCTAAAAATCAGACACTCACCTGTCCCTCGCTCCAGCGATGCGGAAGCCCGAGGGCTCGCTCTTCTCCCCCTCCCCTTAGCAGCGCCGGCATCACAAGTGTGGGCACTCGACTTCAAATCCGGGCGTGCACTGCGCATTCGCGAGTCTCGCTGCACCTTGTGGATGGCTGGCGTATCTTCTGGGACCTGTGACATGTCCCAGAAGATCACTGAGAGGGAGGGGGGGTGAACTTCCTTTCGGAGCCACAGCTCTAGGAGAGGAGGTGGACCTGGGACCCTGTGAAAACAGGGTCCCTGTCCCCCTCCAAATAAATGACATGCCAATTATGGCATGTCAGGGGGTCACCTTCCTTTAAAGTGGAAGTTCCACATTTGGGAGGGGGCGGGGGGTGGCAGAGTAAATAAGCTGTAGTAGACCTAAACCACCACTAGATGTTAATACAACAAGAAAAAAAATACATATTCGTGGGTCAAATACAGTACAATGCAACAGAAAGAATATATATAGGTGGGACAGAACACCCATGAAATGTGTGTGATTTGTGCACAGACTCCCATCTGATTTTACAATGGAATAAATTTGTATCTGGACTATAATATCACTATATGGCACTTCAGTTCTATATTTATCTAGATTCATCTCAATCAAAACTCAAGGTGACTGTAGAAACCCTGTTGTGTGCAAAAGTCATCAGCCCAGTGTCTAGACGCCCTATATTAAATGACCTCCGTACCATTGGATAGTAATGGGAAAATTTAAAGGCATCCAGCACTACCTATCTACCTCCTGAAGCACTGATGACATAATCTCACCCTAGGCAAAATCTCTAGACTGGAACTTAAAGAGTGATTTTAATAATAAATGTCAAAGGCCCCTTTTTTCATTATACTGTTGTAAATTGTGACATGTCAAGAATTTGTTTACGGAAGCTTGTAAAGTTACCAAGAGATCCAGTTTAAGTAAAATTATGGTTTGTTGGCAAATGTGGTATAAAGTAGGAAAGATTCTTATCACTATTTTAAAGTTTTTACTTTCCTCAGTAAAGCAGTGCTGACTCATTGAACAAAGGCGTTTATGAGACAAAATTTAGAGAACGACAAACAAAATCAATAAAATGTCTCTTAAAAGGTTGCCTGCTAAGGGATTTCTCTTGCACTTTTCAGCCCGAATGTGCTAATTCTTTCACATTAGATGGACAGGGGTCACTTCCATCCTGCAAACACGTTAGAAGCATTTTTGCTTTTGTTCATGGTTATGAATTTCAAGGCTTGGAATGCACCCTTGACACGCTATTTCTTTCATTTTGCTAGGTACACAAGCTAGGTGATGTTGAAGCACATGTGGCTTTATACAGCTCTGATCTATATACAAAAGGCATTTTTTGAAAGGAAAAAAATGACTGATGTAATTCTACTGACTTACTGAAAGGAGATCATCAGAGGAATCTGATTGGGAGTAAACAATAGGAGACCCTGAGGGAAAATATATTGTAAATGTTTGACATCTCAAGCCAAAACCCTTTTCTGTTTGCAGAAAGGCATAGCTGTGAAATGTCTATTCTGCTACTTACACCAATTACATGTTGTCGTCCATGGGTAATTTTCATGGCAGCCGTCACTTGAAGCATATAAAACATCATGAATCAGATAAAGTCATAAAACATGGAACAAAAGCTAGTCATCTTAATAAAGGAAATGTGTATATAGTTAATGTCTGAGTAGAGCTCCAGACAAACAGATGAATACATAGTTGAAATAGGTATGTGGGCATGTTTTACCTTTCTAAAAGATGTGTGGTTCTGCTCAGTCAGCCTTGTGATTTATACAAAGCAAAACTTTTGGTGATTTTTTTATACTTTACATATCTTAAAACCCTTTCCCTTCTCTCTCCCAGGGCTGGACCAAAGCAGATGCAGGAGAAGCACCTGTCTTGGGCAATGTGCTGTGGGTGTCACAGCTGTGGTGGGAGCCTCTCCTGTGTCTGCACCGCCCAGCTGTACTGCACTGTGAAGGACTGAGTTGTCAAAATGACATAAGAATAAATATAAATGTATAAGAAGATTGAGGCTTTTCATGTGTAACAAAGTGATGTTCCGCTCTGTTGTGACAGCGACCCCCTCTGTGTCAGGAGCGCTATGTGCTCCTGACAAAGAGCACAGCACTCTGCTCGCATGGAGCTCTAATGGTTACACTGCAGGATTGAGCTATCAGTTTGACAGCTCAGATCCTGCTCTGCATTCATTTATGAATGAAAGCTACTATTGTATATTCATGCATTCAGAGTGTGCCTGAGGTCAATATCACTATCTATAAATCAGAAATTGGGGGCTACTCCTTTCCCTATACTCCCTCATCCAATGTTGTTCCTCAATATGTTTCATTGTCCTCCTGTGTGGAAGAATCTAGGCAACTTAAAAAGCTGATCCATTGGGTCAACCAGACCCACTTTTAGCTGGAATCACATAGAAGCTGGAATCGTATTCCCTTTTCTCTTCCTGGGTGATATTCTCTACAGATGTATCCATTTCCCTACTCTTGGAGTCTAATTCATAAACATAACCAGTTTACCATGTCTGAGGACTCTGTCAGTTAGTATCTCAGAATCTCTGCTGATTTATATCTGAAGGGGCTACAAATGTTTCTCCTCCAGGAAAAATGTGAGTACTCCTCTTGCAACTGGCTGGATTATGGAACACTTTACTCCATAGGTGCTCAACCTGTGCACCTCCAGCTGTTGCAAAACTACAAGTACAGTGAGGCATTGCAAGGCTGACAGTTACAAGCATTACTCCCAAAGGCAGAGGCACGATGGGGCTTCTGCAACAGCTGGAGGGCCACAGGTTGACCAACTATGCTTTACTCAATGGCAGACCTTAATTTTGTGCCATACTGTTTATCTTTTCCTACTCTCAAATGGTGCTGCCAGATCCCCACATTTGTTGTCTCACATTTAATGCAGTGGAGATAATGCATTTATGTGTGTTTCCTCTTCCAAATTATCACAAGGAATTATTCCTCTTTTATTAGTCCTGTAATCCTGTAAGGTCTGTATACAGAACTCCATTGTACCCAACTACAGTTTCCCATAGCATTATGTAACACCAGAAATCTTTGAGGGACCTAATCCTCTACTTTTCCTCTAATGGTATCGGGTGCCGGCACACGGAATCTCCTATTGGTTCCTACTGGTAAAGATAATAATAATTTAATTTAGTCAAGCTTTAAATTGATTGTAAAGGTATATATTTTTAAAATAATAAACATGTCATACTTACATGCTCTGTGCATTGGTTTTACACAGAGCAGCCCCAATCCTACTCTTCTGGGGTCCCCCCACCGACACTCCTTGTTCCTCCTCCCTTACAAGTACCCAATAGCAAGCTGCTTGCTAGGGGTACCCATGCGGGCCCGATCTCAAGACGGGATGTGGGCGTGGCATGGCCCGGCCCCTACCTCCCTCTTTACTGGATTTGATGGACAGCAGCAGGAGCCAATGACCCTCTGCTGCCTCCATGTTCAGTGAGAAGAGAGAGAGCGAGCTCTCTGCCGCTGCTCTCAGGCGTAGTGCTGGATCATGATTAGGCTCTGGTAAGTATTTGGCGGGCCGCGGGCCTGGGGGAGCAAGCTGATCACAAAAGGTTTTTTACCTTAATGCAGAGAATGCATTAAGGTAAAAAAAACCTTCTGCATTTACATCCACTTTAAGCGTGTTTCTCTCGCTGTTACATATTTGGTCTTTTTACTTTGATATACCTTGTCTGGTCATGTCCTTGTCACGTCATGACCTTTGCTGACCTTCTTCTTGTTGGTTGCATTTGCTCTCTTGTTTAGGGCCTTTTTCTTTTATGATAAATGTTTGATACTCCTCCACATTGTCAATTGAAGCCAATTAATCCAACAGGTAGCGATTTTCTGTGTCCCTGTCCTGTACTGGAACACCAGATTAATCCACAATGTCCTTTTTCCATGGCCATGACAATTTACATATTTGCATTTAGGTGGCTGTTTCCCACTATTCAGCTGGACTGCATTTGGGCTTCCAAAATATAAAAAAATTACTTTTTTTGTCAGTATCCAAACTTGCTGAAAGCAGCCCAAAGATCTACAGATTATTATCTTCCTCTGTTCCTCATTGTACTTCAAGAAAAATAATTTACTGTAAGCACAAAAAAAGTTATGGCGGCGCAGTGGTGTAGTGGTTAGCACTTTCGCCTAGCAGCAAAAGGGTCACTGGTTCAGATCCCAACCTGGAGTTTGCATGTTCACCCTGTTCCTGCGTGGGTTTCCTCTGGGTACTCCAGTTTCCTCCCACACTCCATAGACATGCTGGTAGGGTAATTGGATCCTGTCTAAATTGGCCCTAGTATGTGTATGTACAAATGTGAGTTAGATTGGAAGCTCCTTGAGGGTAGAGATTGATGTGAATGTACAATGTATATCTAAAGCACTGCGTAAATTGACAGTGCTATATAAGTACCTTAAATAAAAAAAAGAAAAAAATATTTGAATTACATTTTAGCCCCTTAGTGAACCCTTATTAGCTTTTATTATTAACTTGTTCATTGCCTTTTTTTAATATATACTTTTTTACTTTTTGTATGTAAACTTTTTAAGCTTGCTTTCATTCATGTTTGTAGCTCTAAATTTAAAAAAATGTTTTGTACCGCAAGCATCATTCTAGTGCCTTTAAAAAAGGGATAAATCTCAAAATAAAATGTATAATAAACTCTTAGTGTTTTTGTTAACTCTGAAATTTGCAGCGGCAAAGTCTAATGTGAAACGTGTCAGAGAATATGTCATAATAGTGTCTCCCTCCTAACTGAATACATAATGAGTAACATTCAGCATTCGTGACTTAATAGGGAATTTACAATAAAACATTTTTTAGGAAAGTTACATCTACAAAAGTAACAAGACTTGATTTACTGGCACAAGCTGACTGCTATACTCATCTGGCGCTGTTAGTGATTTGTTGAAGAAAAGCATTTGTTTAGGGCCCGTTTACACTAGAATGCAGTGCGGGAAAGCTTCCTGCACTGCATTCCAATCGCACTGCCCTTGCGATCTGCTGTGGGGGTCAGTGCAAAGTTAATGACATCCCAAATGCAGGTCACAAACGCAGCTTGTTTGCCCACACCGGATATCATGGTACTTTTGGTTGCCGTGCATTTCAAAAGTAGTTGTCAGGAAACAACTGTTGCCCATGGAAACTGGGTCTGGAAGCCTGTGCCCGGTATTGGCGCCAAATGGCCCCATTTAAGCAGACAGCACCCTGCAGCCAGTGCTGTCCGTTCTACAGCATTTGTGTGTTCCTGAGCGACTTGTAACCTGATTATCTGTTCCTGCAACCCGACTTGTCTTTGACCTTGTTTGATCTCTGCCTGCACTGACCCCCAGCTTGTCCACGACAACTCTTCTGCCTGATCCTTGTGTACCTTTGCTGCCCGCCTGTTGACGACCTTGCCTGTACCCGACGACTCTTCTGCCCCCACCCTCTGTACTGCATTGCCAGCCAGTTGCTGACCCCAGCCTGCCTCACTTTTCTACTACCTGCACAAGCCACTACCGGACCGCTCACACCACCAACAGTGAACTAGTCCAGCCCTTGTGCCCCCCTGAGCTCCCAAACTCCCTGTCTATCCTACCATGGGTTCCCAAACCAGTGCCGTAAGGGTGGTTGCTTCCTGCATAAGACAGACTCCACCATCAGGTGCGTGACAGTAGTGCATGTACTACTTTTGGTGTGGTGTAGTGCAATTTCAGCCCATTCAAAATGAATAGGGCTGACATCACACTGCACACTGCATGTAAATCACACAGGAACTGCACAGCATTCCTGTGCGATTGACATGCAGTTCCTAGTGTGAATGGACCCTTAATATTTATTATTTTACAAGTTTTGGTTTATTATAATTATTTTGTTTATTAATGTAGCACACCCCACATAGGAGCTGCAGGGATCAGAAAAATACACGTAGGGTGCTCTGGGAAAACTGGACTAACCACAAGCACTGATCCACAACATGAGGAGAGCAGGCAAGTAGATTCCTGAAAGAAACACTTCAGCAGCACTTCAAAAGAGGGAAGCAAATCTCTGGAAAGGAAAAAAACACAAACAGAAGGCAATTCTAAGTGCAGTATTATCAGGATATTTTATTGCCTAAAAGGTCAAAAACACTTACTAGAAGTGAAAGATAAATAAGCTTCTCAAACATCAGGTTCAGCGGTCTCGGTCCCAGATGGCAGGACTGAATAAGAGATCCCGGCCAGCCAGCAGTGGAAAGCTGTGTGGTATTGTTCCAGAAAGAGCAGTAGTACTGTCAGGACCAGTGTGGAATGCAAGGACCCGGAAATGACATCAAAGTGGGCAGGATGTGTTTCGGATCATGGGTGATCACTCCTTCTTCATGCCGTGAACGGCATGAAGAAGGAGCGATTACACATGCTCCAAACCGGGTTTAGAGGGTTAATAACTTGGATAGGGATAGGAGGTTATGGGATGCCCACTTGACTTCAACAACTTTAGGGACAACTTCCTATATACATCTATATAAAGTTTGACCTCCTCTTTCTTCCAGCACAAACACTTGCTTGCTCTAGCTGAAGCACTCTTGAGATGATCTGACAGGCTCCCAGTCAGATATAGCAACAGCCCATTACAGGCAGGAACTCGCATCCCTTTTGAGTGTGGCTAAGGTATAGTGAAACAGCATGTAACTTCTCCGTGGCCACTAATTCCAACACCATCACTTCAGGCACTGCCAGCCCACCTGGCTGTCTTTCTACATCAGTCCACCCAAATGACTCTTCACCAGCTAACCCGGCTGACTGAAGACTTAAAGTGGATGTAAACCTTCACATATACCCAGTGAAGTGAACAGCATCAGAAGATGCTCAGGGATTAAACAAATCTCCTTACATACGTTTTACATGCATATCTGCTGTCTTCGTGCGTTCCAACACTCGGAACCAACCGAACAGGAAGTGACGCACGGCCTCAATGCATTTCGTGTAAACACACGTCATCAGGAAGCTCGTCCGCCTCCATTTTGTCAAAGCCTTTTATATCCCTTACCCACTCCTGATTGGTCAGATGGCTCGGGAAGTTAAACAATAATATTTGGCCAAAGCTTTAATGCCGATGTGTATATAGAATTTGTGCTGTGCATCTTGGTGTACATTTGCATTCTGACTAAAATCGCTCATATACTATAAATGATTTATACCGTTTAAAAATACATTATATCAAAACACATTATAACAAAAAAATAACATTGAAAAATAATCTATTATTCACAAACATGAATTAAATTACATAGTTCTAAAAAATAAGGTTAAAAAATAATACATTTTCTCTATGCCATTTATAAATCAATACTTAAAAACAGAGACACACAACCAATATTCAAAAGGTCTCAATCAATCTAGTGCCATCTAGTGGGTCCAGATTAATTAATTCCCCTACACACTTGTTTTATACAGATATATCTATTTGCCTAAATTAAAAAAATATATTTATTCTTTCCTGAAAGTTTTAATGGTACAGTCCATAAAAGATTAGTAAAGCAGGCATGGAAATGGCACCTAATAACCCAAAAAAATGGGGGGGGGGAAGTCAGGGTAGTTTATTGGTAAGTTGGTAGGTTGGTAAGTTTTGATGGTACAGTACATGGAATATTAGTAAAATTGGCATGGAAATGGCACATAGTGCCTCGAAAAAGGCCTCCCAACTCCTTAGTTGTTTCCACATGCATAATGCATTGGGAGTCAGTGTGATGTGAGTTTGCATTTTATATCTGCTATTACCTATTTTAATAAACAAGTTGCACAATGATATTTCCAATCTGTTTTTCTTTGATTACGGTCTTGGAGTGTATTGGAAATAACATAAGGAGATTCAGAGCTGGTACACGCTTTGTATTGGCTGGAATATAAGGAGGAATATCCCTACTGTCCTGCAAGGAGGATTCATAATTTTACAAAAGGCAATATTAATTTATATTTCTGGTGAGTGCGCTTTGCTCTAGCAAGAGTGGTGGTGGAGCACTGACTTGATTGAAGAAAGAAATTGTGGAATCACTGTTTTTTCACACACGGTGGATGGACTTTAAGTGTTTTCTCCTAAATCTTTTTGGGGAATTACCCTAGCAATTGTTCCGGGGCTTATTATTTTTATGGACTTTGTTTGAACACAAATGTCATGATTTATGTTTATACACGCGTTTTTTTATATTACTTTGTGCATTGATGAGTGAGCGCCATGTCCTTTATATATATTTTATAATTTTGGTGTGAATGTTTCACAGAAAGGGGGCAGCATAACTCTTATTTACGTTTTCACATTTAAAGTAGTGGCACCTCCTCTGTGTTTCAGTAGGATCCTTCAAGCACCTGAGCCCCGACCCTAGGCAGGACACCCCCCCCAGACTAGGGGGCACCCCTCAGGGCCTCCGACAGCCTCCTCAACACTGTATCTCCATATTCCACCTGACATGGCTCATCAATATTTAAAGGCTCCCAGGCTTCCTGCCAGGCCCACTCGAGGGGATTGGCCAGAGACTTCCAAATATGCTAAGCAGCCCCTCCTAGTCTCCATCTACTATCTTCGAGAATGTTCTCCAACACTCTGGAAACAGGGGGAGGCATCAGAGAGCTGCTGAAATGAGCCATCCAGCCCTGACCTCTAAAAAACCCTGACCAAATTAAGACTCACCAGTTTAAAGGTGAGTCAGAGTATGGTTTACCTACACACACTAGAGGTGCTACATTAACCTGCTTGGCAATATTCCCGAGGGTGGAATTTCAGTACCATTACCGGTAACCCCCGAGCCACACTCGGGATTGCATCACTGGATCCACGGCAGCGTTACTTACCTTGTCCCCCGGATCCAGCGATGTCCCCCGCTGTGTCTGCGGGCTGTGTTCTCCATCCGATGCCTCTGTGTGCCGGGCTCCATTCCCTGCAAGTGTTGCGTCGCACGGGGGCAGAGACCGGTGGCAAATTCAAAAAGCGAAACACACAGTAAACTGTGATCTGTAAGATTACATTACTATATGAAATCATTTCACATCCGCTTTGTCCCTAGTGGTTTGCCCAGTGCCCTGCATGCACTTTTATATTATAAATGCCATTCTTTCTGCCTGGAAACTTGAGAATGTCCATGGCAACCAAAAAGTGTCCCTTTACGTCAAAAGTGGTTTTTGATCAGCTAGAAAACACCGATAGTAAATAAGAAGCATTTGCAGAATTGAGTGATACTGAATTTTGGGGAAATTTATCATCAGACACTGAAAGTGACGACAGCGACAATTCTGCAACTGAGCAAATCTCAGTGTTTTTGGTTTGATTACATTATTGAATACATTTTGTTACTATTACGTTATTATTTTTGATAATTATTTTTAGTTATTTATTATATTATAATTTATGATTTCATGTTTCAAACTTTATCATACCCGGGATGTCTACTAGACTCTTGTTTGGGCAGATTTAAGTGCGTTATTCCTAAGAATTACAGGCCTGCAATATAAAACGCCAAATTTCTATGCAAAATAATCGTACCACTTTCAGCACCAAAAATCTGAAATAATCATACCGCCAGGGAGGTTAATATAAAATGTTTCATTTGCAAGCTGTTTACAAAGAGCAGCCTACACCCCCCTCCCCTGCTATGCCTAAACATAAAGCTGTTCAGAACAGGCAAAGTTCCAGCACTTCAAGGTAGTGTTGAAACTTGCCATTTCTTATTGATTTTTCTGGCCCATTACTATAGTGACGGGCTTTCTTACCGGTCAATAGGAACATGTGGATGGCAGAGTGGGGTGGAAGAGCTTCTGCACTCTCAAGAAGTGTTCTCTGGAAAGATATATCTACTCAAAGCACACCACATTTTCAGCTCAGGTCCCTTTCTGCTGACAGTTTCTCTCAGCAGCTTTTGATTCCAGGTTATGTCTGTGTGGTTGAAGAGACCAACAAATAGGTATCAGGGTTTTGAGGTTCACTGAATCAATCTAAGGCTGCCCAAATAATATCTTGGATATAGGAGCACCTTTAAATGATCCCATACATAATGACCAGGTGCAACTAGAATTTTAGAATTCATATTATTGTTATTATTATTATTGCTAAAATGCATTATAGGGCTCTTCATCAGGTACATATGTCTAGTAATCTAACTGTACCTGCTATTGGACATCTCCATTAATAGTACCTACTGATAGTGTGTCCACTATAGTTCTACCTAGTAGTGAAGCTCCATCTTCATTGTACCCACCAGTGAGGCACCTACTTTGAGTCTATGCATTAAAATTGTCGGGTTTACTAGATTCTTCTTGGTTTGATGCCAACTACAAATTATTTGTATAACACTGGAGGCAGAGTTATGAAAAGTGCAGCAAAAAATGAGGTTTTGCACATTATTATAGATTTTTTTGTTTCACATTCCAAAAAAAGAGCAGTGAATGAAAGCTAGAAGAATCTGGATGATTGGTATGGACAGCTTCCCTAATTCATGTGTTCTGGTTTTCATAATGAGTCTACGTTGGGCAGTATTCCCTCAACTCCATTCACCAAGAGAAACCTTTTCCGTTGTAGTTAAAATTCCTTGTGTAGATATCTGTATGGGAAACTTAAATATATCCTATAGATATTGTGATATGATATTCTTTGGAAATCTGTTGCATCTGGGAGTTTAGAATAGAATAATAATGTGTAATAGAGGTAAATAAAGCAGTTCAATACAGTGACCTTGCGATTAAGGATAAATTGCATCAATTGATACCTCAACCACCGCTCAATTGCTAACCACAATGTAAGAAAAAATCTTATCTTTCACATTTCAGTAACAGAAACTGCTCTTAATGTTTCAGGTTCCTACAGAGCACTGAACTCAAATGGCTATCTGGTATACCAAAGTATATCTGCATGATTTTGGATAGTAAGACTGAAATCCCAGATGGGGTTATTATTGCAGCACACATTCCGGGAAGATACGCTTTGTTTACTGGATCTTTTTTTAACTTTTGATTAACCCTGTTCAGGACCAGGAGTCTTTTATCTCTTGTATTGTATTTGCTTGTGTGAATAGGTTCATTTTACATAGTTTTCATTTTATCACAGCCTTGCAGTAACATTTTTTTTTAATATGAAATTGGAGAATATATGGTTTATAACAATTTAACCTAAATTAAATATTGAAAAAAAAACCCCATAATGATGTTCACATTTTTACTTATAGTTATTTTGTTGGAGTAGCTTGGAGAGATATTATAACATTTTCTTGCTCTGTCTGTTTATTCCTGTATTCAAGATGTCTGTGTTATTTTTTTATTTATTAAAGTACTTTGTAAATAGTATTTTGGATATTTTCTTTGATTACTGTAATACCCAATAGAAATAAGATCACTTTTGGTGATAGCAGTTTTTGTGTTTATTGTTCTAGCTTGCATCATCCTTTCAGTTTTATACAAGGTTGAATATGAGGAAACAGGAAGTATTTTAGGGGTTGATTTACTAAAGGCAAAATGACTGTTCACTTTTGCAAGTGCAGTTGCTCCAGAGCATACATTTTGGAAACTAATACAAAACTAATATGCGTGAGGTCAGCATAAGGCATTAGAGACAATGAACTAGGTCAGTAATTTCCAATCTTTTCTGCATTAAGGTAAAAAAACTCTGACATCTGGGGGGGGGGGGGGGGGGGGGGGGGGGGGGGGGGGGGGGGGGGGGGGGGGGGGGGGGGGGGGGGGGGGGGGG